>CM031241.1:538492767-538877767 GCA_018340775.1 Taxus wallichiana var. yunnanensis | reverse complement strand
TTGTAGGATTTTTGTAAGTGAATAAGTGAATGTTAAAAAAAAAAATTGGATTTTTCAAAGATATGATTTTTGGATTTTTGTGAGTTTTGAAAAGTTTGAAATACAAATGCAAAGAAATTCAAGAAAACATGAATACACAATAAAAAAGAAAAAAAAATACATGGCTTAGTTAATAAACCAAGAAATGAAACACAACACATGCAAGCAACAAAACGACACAGAACAAGCAATGTAAACAAACCCAATATGAATAGGAAGAATCCACACCAAATTTATATGTGAACTAAGATGCGAATAAATTTCTTGTTATTGGTCTATAATCACAAAAACATTCCAGATACACAAAGCATTAGTTATTCTAACTAATGAAATAATAGACTAAGCTAAGAATATACAAGACAACATTCTATATGTACAAACAATGAGACATGATGGAATGGAAGAACTCATATGATTGGGAAAAATCAAATGGCAGAAATTGGTGAACTAAGTTACATAGTTGTGAATGTTTTTGTCAAACATTTTCAAAATATTTTGTATTTTGTTTTGTATTTTGGAATTCTTTTATATTGTTTTTACATTTTTCAAAACATATTTGAATGTTTTTGGTGTTTTTGAACAATATTTTTGGGTTTTATATATTTTGACCACACACCAACGAGTAGGGAAAGAGGGGTTCTCGAGAATGTGACCAACACGTTACTCATGAATAAGGTGAATGGAAGTATGGAAGAAGAAGAGAAATAATGGTGAAAAAGGTCATGATGACCTAAGTAGGAGAACTTGCAACACAAGATGAGACTGACCGACACAAGAAGGAGGTGAAGCAAGAAAGTTCGTTAATATTCCCATAGCACAAGGGTCACTCTTTGGAGACTCGGGAGTAGAAATTATTCAAATGAATGACATTCATGGGCTCTTTCAACTCTTTTCCATCTAAAGTAGATAGTTTACATGCTCCTGATCCAAATTTGGAAATTATAACATAAGGACCCAAACAATTAGGCTCAAATTTTCCCATTTTTTCACGTGGCTTGGTTGTGTTCTTTTGGTTTTCTTTCATGACCAAGTCACCAATATCAGATTGTCATGGTTGAATATTTTTGTTAGAATTACAATGTTGTCGACTATGATACACTTACAAATGATCCAAAGCATGAATGTGTATTTCATCTAATAGTTCAAGATCACAAGTTGTTCACAAGTGGTTGTGAACGGAGTTTGAACATCCATCAAGAAAGAAAGAATGAGGAATGTTTGCAAGTGTTGTTATTTAGGGGCCTGACAGATGTGGTTGTAAGTTAGAAGTGTATAAATCAAGCATGATAAGCTACCCATCTCCATAATTGCTAAGCTTTAACAATCTCCTAAAATGAAGCATTTCTCTTTCCTGAAATTGGTTTTTTTAATGTGATTTTGTGGATTGTGTTTAGTCATTTGTTTACTTGTTTGTTATTCCTTGATTATCCTCTGGTTTTGGTTTTATGGGTTTTTGTGGATGCTTTCATTCCAATAAATCTCCTTATGAGTATATGTTTCCTTGAAGATCTATTGTGGGTTTAGACACCTTGATGTGAAACCTCTCTTTCCCAATTGAAATTTCTTGTTATAATAATAAAAGTTGCCAAATGTTAGTGGGGGATGGCTTGGATTTTCATGTATTTGGTTGAAACGTTCAAAACTCATGAGTTGTTTTGCTCGAGAAAATTGATGGCTACTTGGTTTTGGTACATGTTGTAGGTGGTTAATTTTGGTTTGATTAATCAAACCATGCTCCTTGGATTTCATGGTCTCTCATATTTTTGAGTACCCATATTATATTCAGGTATCTAGAAATTTTATTTTATATAGAACTACTGGTTTAATTATGGGATTTAATGGAATCTATGTAGCTCTGTATTTATTTTGGATCTAGGAATAATGGATAAATGTTTTTGTTATTCTTTGTGGTGTTGGTATTAAGATCTGCGTTTCACGATTTACAGAAGATTATTGTAGTAACTACGAGTTTGGTAATATTATTATATATGTGGAAACTCTGTATATTTCATTTTTGTGTTTATTTATGTGGAATACTATGTCAAATCTAGATCAAGTTGGGTTTAGCGTGTTATTGTTTTTGGTGTTGCCATATGATTTCAATACAGTGATCCTTATCCTGAATTCTAGTATATCGATTTGATGAATATTTTTATAATCTTTGGGACTCCCCAGATGCTTGAAATCTTGATGTAGAGACCGAACCATTAAATGGGTATGTGTTGTAACTTGTTGAAGTATGGACTTTTTCTTGGGATATCCGTAACTAAGATTGTCTATCTAATTCAAAGTTGGGGATAAATAATAAAATTTTAATATCGAGAGAAGGCCACAAGGGTTTTGTTCTATTTGATTTCTCTTAATGATTGTCTTAGCCTTAGTCTTCTCTTATGTTGTTAATGGACTTTTTGTACAACATTTTTCATTGAACAACTCTGAAATTTTGAGTTAGAATGCTCATTTTTTTGGCTCTTAAATGATCGTATATTTGCTTTGGTATTTGGTATTCTTTTGAAGAAAGCTCCAAGCCTTTGTAGGGATGACCATAAGTCCTATCCATCTTATGGTGTGAATTCTCTTTTCGTGCTCTCCATTTAGGATTTTGTTATAAATAAGGAAGCATATTTTTCCTCAATATTAGCGAACAACTAAACTACCCTTGTTTAGAATATCGGTTCACTGATCTTGTTATCAAGAGAAAATTTTAGAGATATTACATTGGTACATGTGAAGAGTTCTTTCCTTGGTATTAAATTAGAAACCACGATCGATATTGGTGGATTTCAATGATCACATTAAACGTGATCTTATAAGAAGACTTTTAATGGTTGAGATAGTAACCATTACCTTGACCTTGTCAAACAACCCTTGTCAAGATTATTGAGGGGTATTATTGGATTATAAATATGATATTTTTTTACTCAAGCATATGGGACTAACCAATGTTGCCTTTTCGAATCTTCCGGAGTTTATGAAAATAATGATTGATGGTTTGAATATTGGATTTCAATCATATAATCTTTATGATTACATGATTGAAATCCCAATACATTCAAAATTTGTTTTCTAATTTATAATGCCAATGGCCCCTTCTTGAATGATTGTTAAACTATTTTTGTTTTAGAGACAATGATCGTAATTGGTATATATGACTTCTCTAAGAAAATAAATATTGATTGTTTGAGTATTAGATTTCAATCATATAATCTACATGATTACATGATTGAAATCCCAATACATTGACATTGTGTTTCTAACTTATAAGGCCAATGGCCCCTTCTTGAATGATTGTTAAACTATTTTCGTTTTAGAGACAATGATCATAACTGGTATGTATGAATTCTCTAAGAAAATAAATAGTGATGGTTTGAGTATTAGATTTCAATCATATAATCTATAGGATTACATGATTGAAATCCTAATACACTCGACATTTTGTTTCTAACACATAAAGTCTATGGTCCTACTTGATTGGTTGATAAAATTTAATTGTTTTCAAGGCATTGTTCATAGATGAAGCATAAGACTTCCTTCTTAGATTGGCATGATGGAAATTTTAGTTTGACTTAAGAAGTTTTCATTGTTTAGAGCTTAGATCCATTTCTTGAAATAGAATGTTTCCTTTCATGATATTGTTAAATAGTAGCATATTTTTGTTATGTGTAGTTCTTATCATGCTCAGTTCTCATGAATTGACTCAGGCTAATAAATGTGTAGATGGCCTTTGTGAGTAGAAAAAGGAAAGGCTTGTAGAAAGTTGCATCGTTTTTCTTATGAATTTATTTTTCGAATGCTTAATGTAATGTGTTGTAAGGCTCTGGAATGGTATTTGTGGAGAAACTTAGAAGGGCTCAATGCTTTAGTATTTTGTATTTGTGGAGTAATGTTGTCATAACTAACTGAAACTAAAACTTGTAAAATATTTTTTTGAATGATATAAATTGATCACAACATTGTTATGAGTATTTTATTGTATTATAAAATTTGAAAGATAGCTTAGCTTGGATATGACCAATATTGTTTACCTACTTGTTTATAAGTCAAGTACATTAAAATCTATTTATCATCCTTGGTTGTGTATCGAGTTGGATAGGGAACTATGTATCCTTGACTAGTTATCAAAATGGCAATGGTAATCAAAATTATAACTTTGTGTAGTAAACCCTTCTAGGTTATGACAATAATGTAATTCTAGGCATAAATGGTATGGTAACCCTTATAAAGGTTATACAAAAAAATGAGGTTGTGATCTTATAGATGAAGTCAAGAGTCTTTAAGTGAAAAAAAAAAACTTTCTTCTTGTGTTAAAAATAATATACCTTTCTACCCTTAAGATGTTCTGAAAAAAAATGTTATCCTTAGTGTTGATGGGGAGTAAAATGATATTAAAATGTAAACAATGTTTAGCTTTTGGGAGGATAACAAGGTTATAACAAGTAGGGGTAATTGATCAAGAAATCATTAAATCTAACTTATCTGTTTAAAAACCTGATTTGTACTCATTTGACGAACTTAATCAAGAGAAGATCTAGATGAGGCTCTTACCCAATCCAGATTGATTTATAAGTCTCAATGAACGACTAGTTAATGACTAATGAGATCATGAAGATGAATTCAAATTGACCTTCTTCCACTAACTCTTGTGAAGGTTCATTGTAATCCTTTCTTAAGTGATGTTAAACGTTGATCCCTATACAAAGGAAGTTTTAGTTCTGAACCTAAACGACACTCCACCGCAATTGGAGATTGCGCTCATCTCCTTGTGGAATGGAGGTATGAAACAAGATTCAGTAGCTTAAGTTGGTATAAATATCCTTGTGAGAAATTGAATACCTCACCCCCCCCTCCTCCCCCAATATTAAACAAATGAATTAAACAAGTAATTGACATATTAGAGATGATCCTTATTCAGGAAGTTTTATCTTAAGCTAAATACTCAATAGTATAAAAGAAAGAAATCTAGCTTTATAAGAAGGATTGTATGAATCATAACATGAGTCTTCTAGAACTTAAGCTAAGAATTGAAATATGTTTTTAGTAAATAAGTAACCTTAAAATATTTTACATATGGGAAGACCCTAACTATAAGTGTGTATTGTGGTTGGTCTATTATGTTGTGCCTTGTCAAAAATATAAGTGAATTGTAGTGCCCTCTTTCCTTTGACACCTTTTTGTTACTAATCATGATAATCGCTGATTATATTATAGACATGATTATGACCTTATTATATTATAGACATGATTATGGACCTTATTATTATAGTTAGATCATGGGTTATTATTTACTTGATTCATTATGATGATGATTATTAGAGACACTTTGGATATTGATGATGGTATACTATTTGACATGGTTATATTATGGATGTTGTGCGGACTTGTGATATTTAGATATTGTGAGTAGACCTAGAAATGGAAATTATTGGATGATGATATAAGTGTTGAGTAAAATTGCAAATGATATTGCTAGATTGCTTGATGTTATTGTGATTCATATATCTAGATGATTTTGGTAATTATATTTATATTATTTTGGATGTTCGATATGGCCACGAGGCCGAAGGAGGTATTTGTGTTTTGCAGGTTTAAAATATCACAACAAACATTGGGGGATTGGAGACCAACCACATTGGAATTCTAGATGAATTCAACAAGGTCACCATGACAACTAGTATTTGTTTGTGTGTGTTTATGTGTGTTAGGGATTCCATGGGGGGATCACCTTTAATTGTGACAAGGGGTTTTATGTATTTTCTTTTATTTTGGTCCCTTTGTTTATGTTTGCATGTGTTTATTTTGTGATGCTTTTACCCCTTTCATTAATTATTAAATGGTGTGTAAATTTTGTGAGTAATCATATTGTTAAAATAAATAAATCAAATATGTCATAAGAAGGTAATTAATGAGAGTTGTTGGTCATGATTTAAAGTGATATAAGTATGTGTAAGAGATATGTAAGTGATGTGTGAATTGATTTTGAGTGTGAAACACTCCACCTTCTTGGAAATTCAAAATTGTCCTTGGAGGCTGATTTTGGAGGCTTGTGGGACAAGTTAAACTTGTCCCATACCTCTTAAATTTAATTACCAACCATACCTATGGTTGGGGAGTTGAGATTAGACTTTTATAATGCTTTTTGAGAAGGCAAATTGTAGGTTTTAATTGCACTTTTCTTACATGATTTAATCTTAGTCCTTTGGGGTGTGGGTTGGATTTGAGTGTGTAAGTAAACTGTCATATTATTCACCCACCTATTTATTATGCATTGGAGAATGAAGTTGAATTTTGGGGTTGGGGTTGAAGATGTGTGATATGGCATCCTACGTGGATCTGCCTCATCCTCTTCCCTTCCCTCTTCTATAAAATTCAAATGGCTTGCCTTGTTTTGGGGTTGCTTCATTTTGGAGACTTTATTCTTGGGTGAATTCCTTGCTATTTTGGGAGCTCTTGCTTTGAAGAAGTTTTTTTGGAAAGATTGTTGCATGCTTGTGCTTGGTTGTTTTGGATTGCTTGCATTGGGATAAAGCTTGTTGTTTTGGAACTTGGAACAACTCCATCATGGAGAGGTAGGATCTTGACTCTTGAAATGCTCTTCTTTTATGAATGTAAGTGTTAATGTATGAATGTTTTGGCATGTTTGTGGGTTATTGGGTAGATGGCCTAGGAATGGTGTAGGAGAAGACTATGGGGTTATATTTTGTGGGAGGCACAAGTGTGTTTTAGGGAGGTATAAGGGTGGAGGGAGTTGGGATTTGGGTTCCACCTTACAAAGAAATAACTTGCATTTCTTTACTCATTATGGGGTGCCATAAGAGGTTGGGGAGGTATAAGGGAATGTGAGGAATAAAGGTTACTTATGGGAGACATAAGGGCATGTTTGAAATGATAAATACATACATACATATATATATATATATATATATATATATATATATATATATATATATATATATATATATATATATATATATATATATATATGGTTTGTGGTTTCAAGTGGTGATACCCATTTTCCTTTGGGAGGCATAAGAAACATCCCCCATAGTTTCTTTCTCCTTTGGCTTGCTTGATGAAGCCTTCGTATTGTTTTTCATGTTTTAATGTAGTTGTAAACTACATTACATTTTGGATTGTGTTTTATTGTGATTATGTTGCTTGAGTGTTTGTGGAAACCTATTGTTGCCATGAGTTGGATCACATATTTTATTATTTTGTGGTTAAGGCTCGGGGGCTAATGAAGAAGGATGGATTCTCCTCTTCATTGGATGTCTTGGTTGGGTGGAGAGCGTTGCCTTTCCCCTACTCTTGTTGTGATCAATTTGGAAGAATGAGGAATACGCATGTTTTGTTCATTCAGAGCTGAAAAAAAGAGATAGTTTGAGTCCCTTGCGAAATGAAATCTTATTGTAGCCCTTTCCCACTTGAAGTGGATGATCCGTGTATTAATTGTAATGGAAAGATACTTTTTATTATTGATGAAAGTTGAAATTTGAAATGTAAAAGACTTATACTTTGTATTCTATTTTGGAAAGAATGATATGTAATTTGTATGTTGTATTTTGAAATCAAATGGAAAGGAGGTTGTAGGAGTTTCATTGAATTAATGGAAGTGTTTTCCTTGTTCATATGATATTATTTCCATTGGAAATATGTGTTTAACATGCACTATGAAATCCTGTTTAGAAAGTGGAAAAGTGAAATACGTGAGAAGAAAATGTATTATTTTGTCCTGTATATAATATATGATTTTGGAAAGAATAAAAGAAGGATGTTACAAAGTTGTCTTTTGGAATCAATGAATGATGTATTACCTTCCTCAAATTACCCTGTGGTATTGAATCTGATCTCTTAAATGTAATTGAAATCTCTGTTTGTAAGGAAGAAATGTGTATAAAGGAATGTGTAATACTCTGTCTTTTGAAATATGTGAAAATTGGAAATCAGAGATGTATCTTAGTTTTGAATAGTTGGTTTGAATCAACTAAATGTATTAGATTAGGTTTAGAACACATTGTAATACTTAAAAGAAGAAAATGACAAATAGACCTTTTTAAAATTTGAACTATGTCCTGTTTTTTTTCCAATTGACAATTATTTAATCCCAAATGCTCAGACCAAATCTACAACAAAGGAATAACAAATGAAACATTAATTTGGGCATAATAAGATCTAATCTGAATTCATCTAGACATTAACACTTAAGGAAATTCTTATAAAACTTAGCAAAATCGGGCTCAAACCATTTTGCAGTCATGTTGTTGTCCAAGAAATGTAAATGTTCAAATTGCAAATCAATCAGACAAATTGAATCTTGAAATATCTCTTAAATACACCTAAGAACAATTTTCCATGTCTATTTGACATGTTGAGAGAGGTACAACAACAAATTGAAAAATTTAACAAATTAACATTTACCAATTTGCTAATGTAAAGCCTCCGGTCGTTTTCTTGAAATTGACCCCTTAAAATTTATCAAAATATGAAATTAATGAATCCTTTGCAAAGAGGATGTTGAGATATTTCCATAAAGTCCTTGTTTTCAAGAAACCAAGCTCTCTATCAAAAGTTATGGCCCGCTGAAATTTTTCTTCCTTGGCGTCAAAAAAAAATTTGGGAAAATTTTCATTGGTGGGCCCTTGAGCCCAAATTTTCCCTTAGCTCTTAGGAATATATTTGGGAAATTTTTTCTAATTTTCCCCGTCACCCTATTGAGCCGCAGCCAATCGGAAGCTGCCACGTGGCACCACAAGGCGTTAGCAGAGTGGTGGATCTATTTTTAAATTTAGCGCTCCCAGAAAATTTTGGGAAAATTTTCCAAATTTTCCCCACCGCCCACCTGGCCTGCAGCCAACTAGGATCCGCCACGTGGCATCGCGAGGTGTTAGCAGAGAGTGCGGTGAATGCTACCCTCTTAGCCCTTCAAGGTGTTAAACTAATTTTCTCCCCTCGCCCAACCTTCCCCGCAATGGTTTAGGAGATGTCAGTATCCTCGCTAACTTGCGAGAGTGCGGGCACAAAGTTGGCTTTCACCCCACGGGAAGATTTTTCAAAATGTCTCATGTTGCCCTGCTCTCCTCGCATTGACTTGGGAGGTGCCACATGTCCCTTGTGGACTTGTAAACACGGGCATGTGGGTGTAAAGTTGGTTTTTCCCAGCAAGCAGAAAATTTCCAAAGATCTCCCCACGGCCCGCCGAACCGCCCTTGGGGAAAATTTTCACCCCTAGGCCCACAGGCCCGCTCTTGGGGAAACTTTTCACCCCAAGGCCCGCTGGCCCATAACTCGAAAAATATGAGGAGTTAGGAGGACTTCTTTATATCAATGGAAAGGTGAGGAAATTTCCTATCCAATGGAAATAATTTAGGAAATTTTTGAATGCATAAACTTTGAGAAAAATCAAGTTGAACCTGTAATCCTGTTAGAGAGTGGGTATGGTGAGGAATTACCCTCTAAACCTAATTGAATCTTCTAACCTTAAATTTTAACCTTGTGACCTCTAATAATTGTTAATAAAAGAAAAGTATGTTCTAGTGGATTAGAATTGTTCTGAAACCTGTTAGTGACAATTGTTGTCTTGTAACCCTGTTGTAGATTCTTTTAATCAAAAAAAATTATTCCATAATTTTCCTAATTAATCCTAGGTTGTTCTTGGGTCTCAAGTGGGTTGTTTTAGCGGGCGTTACACTTGGTATCAGAGCATTGGTTCAAAATATTGGGCCATTGGGCACACTAGAAACTTGAGACATGAACCTTAAACCCAACACACTTTTAAATCTAGAAAACAATTTAGTTTAGAAATTACATATTTTAGTAAACATGGAAACTAAATAAAACCTAGAAAGATGAACTAACTCTTGCCTTGGTCGGTGTAGGAGGAGGCGCAGACGAGATGAGGGGTCTTTTCACATAGACCTAGACTTACCACCACCGAGATCATGCTGTAGCAAGACCATCCTACCCAGATTTTGTAGACTCTTCAGATGTTAATGTCACTTTATGCGGAGGATATTTAGGAGGACATGCAGCCAAACATGATAGAGTCCCTTCCATTGAGGGTAATGTATCACCTCGACCTAGAGAGGAGCATGGAGGAGAGAACTCCCATGTAGAGTCACCGAGTTGAGTCACCATAGAGGGAAAGGGTGACCGAGTTTTAGGACATAGAGAGAGGTCTCAGAGCCTTAGGCTTAGGGATGAGCATGTAAAGAGACCTAGAGGCCGTCAGACCATACAGCTGCAGATCACATTTGGGAGATCCTAAAGTTTCAACCATCACATTATTCTAGTGACATAAGTGGATTTCAGGAAGAGGCCTAGTTGGTGAGCTTGAGTAGATGCTTCAAGCTCTTTCCTTTTCTAGCAACACGAAAGCTCATGTTGCGATCCATATACTAAAGGATGGAGTTGGTGTCTGGTGGAGGACAGAGGAGCAGAAGCTCCATGTTGATTATGAGATAGTTACCTGGGAGCTCTTTGAGGAGCGTTTCTGGAGTAGATATTTGTCACAGAGATTCATTCAATAGTAGATAGATGAGTTCCAGACCTCTGACAGGAATCTCTTACAGTGGCTGAGTATGAGAGTAGATTTTTTGATCTACTCCAAAGTATGTTGGTTACATGTTGGATGAGCAGTGCGAGATCCACGAGTTCATTTGGGGCTTGAACCTAGACATTGGAGGAGAAGTACAAATCCATTGTCCATGAGACATTAGTTGATGTTGTCGAGAAGGACTATATAGAGAGGAGACTCGGGAAAGACCCAACACGCTAGAGACCGAGTCCGTAACCGCATACGGACGCAGATGCGGGACAACAGATCGAGGGGGTCGGATACCGCAGTTCCTCGTGACGGATAGGGTTCAATATCTGATCATCTTTTAGACCACAGCAGCAAGCAGCAGTCCCACCCACCTTATAGATCTCCACAAAGATTTGATGCATAGAGAGGTCGAAGTATGAGGCCTCCTCCTAGGGGTCCCATTAGGACATAGGGTGCCTAGAGAGCTCACTCAGTAGGAGCTCACTAGAAGATCCCTCAGCAGACCGCAGCTGAATCATCAGGATTCACACCATAGACCTCTAGAGTACCAGCTGGACCTACTACACAAGGGAGAGGATCAGGTGGTTGTTTTGGTTGTGGTGTTACTGGACATTTTTGGAGAGATTGCCCATAGAACCCTAATAACAAGGGTAAGACACAGATCTCAGAGCCTACTATTGGTGATATGGGGCACAGTCATAGGATGTATGCAGCAGTTAAGAACTTCCAGTAGAGCACCGAGTAAAGTGATTGAAACTGCAAGTAACATTGGTGGTATTCCTACCTCCATTATGTTTGATTCGGTTCTTCGATTCTTTTATTGCACCATCTTTAGTAAAGCAATGCAAGTTGGTGGCAGTTAGGTAGGGTCATAGTTGGGATGTTGATATGGCTTCTGGAGCCAAGATCTTTGTAGACTCTTTAGTTAAGGAGTGTGTGGTGGATTTGGGACCTTTCACCACTACCTCGGATCTTCGTATCCTTCCTTTGGGCTCTTATGGAGTCATCCGGGTATGGATTGGTTATCTCGCACATAGGGCTAGAATGGATTGCTACCAAAAGATCATATCTTGTGTGGATTATTTGGGAGTTGAGTCGGTGATTTTGGGGTTAAGATACTTGTTTATATTCGTACCATCTCTGCTATGTAGCTTAAGCGGTGTGTGCGATGGGGTTGTCATATGTATGTTGTTACTGATCAATGATAGATAAGAGGATGGATCTAATGGACCATTGCTAGATGATCACCCCATTTTGAGAGAGTTTTTAGATGTCTTTCCAGGTGAGCTATCGGGGTTACCACCCCCACGTGAGATTGATTTTCACATAGATCTAGTTCCTAGAGTAGAGCCTATCTCACGAGAACCTTATTAGATGACCACCCGAGAGCTTTGTGAGCTCAAGTTGTAGCTTGAGGAATTTTGAAGAAAGGCCTTATCTGTCCTAGTGTATCCCCTTGGGGTACACCGGTAATCTTTGTCAAGAAGAAGGATGGATCCTTGTGGTTGTGTATTGATTACCATCATTTGAATAAGGTAACGATCAATAATTGTTATCCCCTTCTGCACATTGATGATTTGTTTGATCAGATGAAGGGAGCCACAACTTTCTCTAAGATAGACCTTAAGTCAGGTTACCATCAGCTGAGGATTTTAGAGGTGAACATTCATAAGACCACTTTCCATACGAGATATGGCCACTATGAGTTCATAGTGGTGCCTTTTGGTTTGACTAATGCCCCGTAGTATTTATGAGTTTTATGAATGGGATATTTAGGACCTTCTTAGATCGTTTCGTGATCATATTCCTTGATGACATTTTGATTTACTCACGTATGTGTGAGGAGCACGAGGGGCAGCTTCACAAAGGTTATTCAAAGTGCCTCGAGAGCAAAAACTTTACGGGAACTTGGAGAAGTGTACATTCTTTCAGACAGAGGTGCATTATTTGGGTCATATCATTTCTAGGGAAGGTATCGCCATTGATTCCTCCAAGATTAGAGCTATTAATGAATGGCTAGCACCCACTATGGTGACTAAGGTACACAGCTTCATGGGGTTAGCAGATTACTACTGTAGATTTTTTGAGGACTTCTCTCTGATTTCTCACCCCATCACTTCCCTTCAGAGGAAAGGGAAGAAGTTTGTTTGGTCGGACAAGTGTGAGCAGGGCTTCGGTACACTGAAGGAATGTCTCACTACAACATGTATTCTCGCAGTGCCGGATCCATAGGGTGAGTTTTTCATTTGCATTGAGATGCATTTTTAGCGGGGCTTATAGGTGTTTTGATGTAGGAGGGAAGAGTAGTGGATTTTGAGTCTGCAAGCTCAAATATTATGAGCTTGATTATCCGACTCATGATCTCGAGCTTGGAAGTTGTGCATGCTTTGGTTCGATGGAGGAACTTTACGCTTGGTCGGAGATTCTGATGGATTTTCTTTGTGAGTATGATAGGAGATAGAACATGTGAAAGGGAATGAGAATGTGGTGGTAGACGCTCTTAGTAGAAAGAGACATGTGGCCATGGCCACCTTAGTGAGCACATATTTATAGAGCAGATTCTTCAAGAACTTCCTCTCACAACTTCTACTTTGCAGGTTCGAGCAGAGATCGAGTCTCGAGACCCCTCGAGGGAAGTTTGATGGTTTCTCACTAGAGGAAGATGGCCTTCTCAGGCACAGAGGTCAGATTTATGTTCCCAGAGATGGAGGCTTGAGGCAAGACATCTTGGTAGAGTCACATCATGCACCCTATTCAGCCCACCCTGGGGTGAAGAAGATGCATGCCACCTTGAGACATTTGTATCATTGGAGAGGAATTTGTAGAGACGTGGCCCGATTCATGTCACGATGTTTAGATTTCCGAAAGTTAAGGCCGAGCATCAAACATCCGGTGGCCTTCTCTTTCCTCATCTTTGTACTCAGAGTGGAAATGGGACACCATTTCCATGGACTTCATTATTGGGCTACCGATGTTGAGATATCACCACGACGCCATCATGGTCATGGTTGACAAATTGATAAAAGTGGCTCACTTTTCTCTAGTGAAGACCACTTATACGGTGAGTGCAGTGGCATGGGTATATTTAGATGAGATTGTTAGGTTGCACAAGATTCCGTGAAAGATCATTAGTGACCGTGATCCTTTGTATACTTCCCATTTCTTGTCTACCATGCAGCATGCCCTTGGGACGAAGATCAATTTCAACATAGCATATCACCCTGAGACAAATGGATAGATGGAGTGGGTGAATCAAATTTTAGAGGACATGCTCAGGATGTATGTGATGGATCAACAGTCAAGATGGGAGGAGTACCTGTACTTGGTGGAGTTCGCCTACAATAATAGTTTTTAGAGTTCTATAGGCATGGCTCCTTTTTAGGTTTTGTATGGTAGAGAGTGCAAGACACCTCTTAGTTGGGACAGGTTAGAGGACATGGTTTCTCTTGGACTAGCCTTGTGATAGGTTATGGAGAAGCAGGTGATTTTGATAAACAGAGAGACTACAGGAGGCTCAAGACGGGTAGAAGAAGTATGGAGATCAACATAAGATGGAATGTAGTTTTGACGTGGGCATGAAGGTTTTCCTTTGTGTCAGGCCACACAAGATCCCTATCTCGTTATGGAAAATTTTCTAAGTTAGCTCATAGATTCGTGGGTCCTTTTAAGATCTTGGAGCATATCGGCCATTTGGCCTACCGTCTAGCATTGCCACCCAACTTGTCTCGTGTACATGATGTGTTTCATGTTTCATTTCGTAGGAGATATGTTATAGATCCTTCTCATGTGTTAGATTTGACATCATTGGAGGTGCAGGATCAGGGGCAAGTGATGGTGGAGCTCATTCACATCCTAGATCACAGGACCCAGGCCTTGAGGCAAAGAGGTTGATTAGGCTCAAAAAGTGGGACAGATATGATGAGACTACAACTACATGGGAGGATGCTACTTTTCTATGAGTTTAGTTTCCACATTTGTTCCAGTGACTTCCAAGAGGAATTCGAATCTAAGGGGAGGGGATGTAGTGCCCACTTTCCTTTGACACCTTTTGTTACTAATCATGATACTGTTGATTATATTATAGACATGATTATGGACCTTATTATAGTATGATGATAGATGTTAGATCATGGGTTATTGTTGACTTGATTCAGTTATGATGATGATTATTAGAGACACTTTGGATATTGATGATGGTATACTATTTGACATGGTTATATTATGGATGTTGTGTGGACTTGTGATATTTGGATATTGTGAGTAGACCTAGAAATGGAAATTATTGGATGATGATATAAGTGTTGAGTAAAATTGCAAATGATATTGCTAGATTGCTTGATGTTGTTGTGATTCATATATCTAGATGATTTTGGTAATTATATTTATATTATTTTGGATGTTCTAATATGGCCACGAGGCCAAATGAGGTATTTGTGTTTTGCAGGTTTAAAATATCACAACAAACATTGGGGGATTGGAGACCAACCACATTGGAATTCTAGATGAATTCAACAAGGTCACCATGACAACTAGTATATGTTTGTGTGTGTTTGTGTGTGTTAGGGATTCCCATGGGGGATCACCTTTAATTGTGACCAAGGGGTTTTATGTATTTTCTTTTATTTTGGTCCCTTTGTTTATGTTTGCATGTGTTTATTTTGTGATGCTTTTACCCCTTTCATTAATTAATAAATGATGTGTACATTTTGTGAGTAATCATATTGTTAAAATAAATAAATCAAATATGTCATAACAAGGTAATTAATGAGAGTTGTTGGTCATGATTTAAAGTGATATAAGTATGTGTAAGAGATGATGTGTGAATTGAAAGTGTGAAACACTCCACCTTCTTAGACATTCGAAATTGTCCTTGGAGGCTGGTTTTGGAGGCTTGTGGGACAAGTTAAACTTGTCCCATACCTCTTAAATTTAATTACCAACCATACCTACGGTTGGGGATTTGAGATTAGACTTTTATAATTCTTTTTTGAAGGCAGATTATAGGTTTTAATTTCACTTTTATTACATGATTTAATCTCATTCCTTTGGGGTGTGGATTGGATTTGAGTGTGTAAGTAAACTGTCATATTATTCACCCACCTATTTATTATGCATTGGAGAATGAAGTTGACTTTTGGGGTTGGGGTTGAAGATGTGTGATATGGCATCCTACGTGGATCTGCCTCATCCTCTTCCCTTCCCTCTTCTATAAAATTTGAATGGCTTTCCTTGTTTTGGGGTTGCTTCATTTTGGAGACTTTATTCTTGGGTGAATTCCTTCATTGTTTTAGAGCTCTTGCTTTCAAGATGTTTTTTTGGAAGGATTTTGCATGCTTGTGCTTGGCTATTTTGGATTGTTTGCATTGAGATAAAACTTGTTGTTTTGGAACTTAGAACAACTTCATCATGGAGAGGTAGGAGCTTGACTCTTGAAATGCTCTTCTTTTATGAATGTAAATGTTAATGTATGAATGTTTTTGGCATGTTTGTGGGCTGTTGAGTAGATGGCCTAGGAATGGTGTAGAAGAATACTATAGGGTTATATTTTATGGGAGGCACAAGTGTGTTTTAGGGAGGTATAAGGGCAGAGGGAGTTGGGATTTGGGTTCCACCTTTCAAAGAAATAGCTTGCATTTCTTTACTCGTTATGGGGTGCCAAAAGAGGTTGGGGAGGTATAAGAAAATGTGAGGAATAAGGGGTACTTGGGGGAGGCATAAGGGCATGTCGGGATTTGAAATGATAAATACATGTATATATTGGTGGTTTGTTCTCGGTGGTGATATTGTTGGTTGTCAAATTAGGACTTTAATGAAAGTAACAGTCAGGGGACATAAATTCCGTCCTCTTTAATGGGAAAGGTTCCCTTATTGAAAGCAAAAACTATTCACAAATGTACAACATTTTATTTTAATTAGGAACTCTGATATCATGAATGTGTTTTATCTCCAAGTAGGTTACCAATACAAAAGAACATAAGAACTAAGGAAGGGAAAAGGTAGAATAGCACTCTCAGGAAGTATATATAGTAAAATAATTCCTTATAAATGTTGAACTAGGATAATATAGAATATAATCATTCGTATTAAAACCATTAGATGTTATTTCGCAGACACAAAGTTCCAGAGATGACATCCACGAGAATACAAATCTTCTTAATGTAAAATAGATTAATGATTCAATAACCTTTGACAAATAAGAATGAATGAATAGACACAGATAGAAGCAGAAAGAGAAATCTTCTTGTATTGATAGCTTTTGACTCTTTACACTTTCAAAAATAATCAAAGTTCCAGCCCCTTGAAATGGCATGGAGAGCCCAATATATAGTTTAAAAGTAGTTACACTTGGTAACCATTTCTTTTAACGAAAAGATTAATTAAGGAAATATACAATATAAAGTCCTTAATTAATTTATAATGAGCTCAAAGACTAAGAATAGAAGAAGAGATAAAATGTCCTTTATCTTCTCTTTGGTAATTGAATCCTCTTTGAACAAGTCGTCCTTGAAAAATTTTCTAAACTGAGCTTTGATTTCTTGAAGAGAGAAGGAATACCTGAAGTTTCATCCTAAAGATGGTAGTGGATATATTTAAAGGTAGATGAAACACAAGTTTTAAAAGACTCTCCTTTTGCCACACATTCCTCAATTCCCCTAGTGCTTCTTCTAGAACCTTTATCTTCCACTCAACACTGAAAATCCATGCCCTTGATAAGTTATTCTTGGCATCATCAAAAACATTGTTGACCAACAGGATCTTCTCATCGGTTTGGCCCATTAGACGGAGATCTATAATGCAACTACTCCAGACCTTTAGTTCTTTTCCATAGCTTTAATTGAGGAGGAGAGTTTCTGCTGCAAATTGACCACCTTTTCATTGGTTTTGAAGGCCTCCACAATGAAGTTCAAACCTGCTATAGTCATATCATCAACCATGGCTTCCATAGCCTTTCCATAAGTGGAATACTTATGTATGTCCTTGATGCTCTGAACTTCATCCTGGATGAGAATCATGGAGGTGGGAGAGAGGCCAGTGGGGTTGGATCCAAAACTTTATCTTTGGCCAATAATGATCTAATGAAATTGGAAAGAACTTGATTCTGCTCTTCCAATTGCTCTATAGTCTATTTACCCTTCTCCACTCGTTCAATAACCTTAGTTATTTTTTTCTGAAGGTTATGAATTTCACTTCGGAGTGGATTCTCCCATTAGGATCCTAGAAAGCTCCAAATATGAAATAAAAATATCTTGTTTTGTCTTATCAACCTTGGGCTTTGCAACCTCTAGAAATTTTTGGCCCGAGCATCACCACCAATTTGGAAGTAACCTTTGCTCTCTTTTCTGGAGGAGGAGGAGTAGTTCCTAGCAGAGTTGCCACAACATCAAAATTAGGCCCTGTTAAATGAGAGGAAGATTTCCTCTTTTTTTGTCAACCATGGGCTACACCCAGGAAAAGGTAGAAGAAGAAGTGGAGGGAACAAGAGGTCCCAAGAGCAAGTGAACTCATGGCACTCAATGTAGTAACTAGTGTTACCTCCAGTAGGGAAGTAAACGAAACCTCAGGAATTTCCTTTGCAGAGGAATCTATTAAGCTAGGGGGTTCAGTACTTGGAACCTCCTTTTCTTCTTCAATTGTGTTCTCAGAAGATTCTAAAGGATCTGGTATTTCATTATCATCACTCTCACTAAGATCAATAATGTTTTTAGACAAAGAAGGCAATTGATTGCTCCATAATAGTTTCTTCCTCAATTGGTTCTTGTTTAACCTCTTTAATCTTCTTCTGATACACTTGAGTAGAAGAAGGAGTAGATAATTTAGGCTCTTTTATTGATGAAGAAGGAGGGGTTTTCTTAGGTACCTCAGTACTGGGTGTATGCTCTTCCTTCCTAGGTGTGGAAGTTTCTCTTGAAGAAGATCTACCCTGATTCCTCCTGAACTCACAAACTTTCCTATCGAACCAAACCTTAGTTCTGATAATGATGGGGGCAATTATCTCACCCAAATCATCTCTCTCCTTTACGTACCAATCCAGGGTTTCTAAAGGAGTGTGTTTGATTGATCTTTCATATTCAAAGGATTGTAAGTCCTCATCATCATCCTTAAGCCCTTCAGGAACTTGGTAGAGATTGAGATATGTAATTTTTTGCAGAGAGAGTCTACCATAATGCCTTCTTCTGGCTTCAAAATCATCAACACAATCTGCCTAGTAATCCTTAGTGTCTGGTTTATGATGATAAATTATTCTGAGGTTCTGATCAATAAAATTCTTCAAATCAAAACAAGTCCTGGGTCTAAAGAAATGGACAATGAGAGGAGCAATAGCCCTTCTATGTTTTGGGCATCAGAGCCATTTTGCATGTATAATTTCCCAAGGAGATAGGGAAATGAAGACCAGTGATCTTCTTATCTCTACAGGTTCTGTGTAGTTTATCAAGCTACCTGCACACTTCAACCAGAGCCATTTTATCATTACAAAACATGGGGAGCTTGAGGGGTGTACTTTCAAAGCCATCCAACCTGATGTATGAGAACCTTCTGAATTGGATGAAGAAAGCCCCATACTTGGCTATCAGAGTCATAGCTTCATCAGAAAATCTCCTAGTAGTGTCACCCTCCAAGAGTCTTACAATATACATGGTGAAAGCATCATTGACCCTTCTGAAATTGTGATTGCTGGCCTCGAGGGTAAACTGAGGAGTATGTGTAGATAGGTTCATCCTTCTTTCCTTCCATGTAGGTGAAACTAAACCACTCCCGGGACACAACTAGGGTATACATGAGATAAGAAGTCATATAGAACTTCTTAGTCTACTGAACATTTGACAATTGCTCAGTCAAATTCATACAAATAATTTCAGCCCAATTTATGTTCTTCTTGCCCTCACAGATGATGTTTATAAAAGGGCACATCCAAAAATGAAATTCATTGGTGGAGGGCATTCCCATGATACGAGCGAGAAAAATGATGAAATAAGATAGCTCCTCATTGAAATCAACCCTGAACAATGCTTTGGAGAGTCGGGATGCTCCTTTCTTAGGGTTCTTTAACCATGACTTTGCCACTCGTGCCTTGTATTTTTCATTGTCTTGGTCAAACAGGATCTGAGCTTGGGCAACAATAAGAACAATGGAGTATTCAGTCTCAGGAATTCGTAGGGTAGCAGTAATGGCGACAACATCCAGTTTGGAAATTAATTCCCCATGCACATTAGTAAGCTCCTTGGTATCAAGATTGAAATGAGCTCGCAGCAAGCATAGTGTCGACACAATGCATAGAGATGGGAAACCATGCATATGCAATTCCACTTTATCACTTTGATCATTTGGGCCATAGGAGCAGGGTTGGCACATGTTAGTCTACCCCAAAAATCACCAAAATCTAAGTGTTGAACCTCACTATCCCCAATATTAGGTATAGAGGTCTCGAGAGGTGACAGATGCTCTTGCCCTTGAAATTTGATCTTCATCTTTATAGTGCACAAAGAAACGGCCTTCAAGAGCAAAATTGCGATGAAAATGCAAAGGGATACGGGGAGAGGAACAAATGACTCAATTACAAGAACTTGGGTAAGAAAAAGCAAGCAAGAAATGTGACAAATGCATAGGTGGTAGTCCCTATAAATAGCCATTCAGGAGAGAGAATATCTTTAATGAGCATTAAAAAACACCCTGCACCGACTCAAAAAGGTGAAACGTAGGAAAAGTAGAAAACTAGCCCGAGATGGCCCTTGGAACATTTGGGAATGAGGGACGTGAAGACACGCGATTCACCGACGCAGGTGATGCGGGAATGCAGCCAAATGAACATGGGAGGTCCAAGGACACAAAAATGTGAGGGATGCGAAAGACGTGATTCGGCCGATGCAGGCGATGCGGGAATTGGTGAACAATAAACACTGGGACGTATTTAGAATAGATGGGATGAAAAAGTGCGATGAACCCGATCACGGTGAGATCGGAAAAGGAAGCCCGAGAGAACTTGGGACAAATGGGCTGAAAAGTTTTGATAGAGGTGACAAATAAACACTTCATGGGAAAATCGACCGATCGACGAATATAAATCCCATTTGTACATGGCACATGAGGAACAAAATGTCCAACAAACTCACAAGTCACTAAAATGACCCCAATAAACGTAATTTTCACTATCTCTTCAAATTTCTTCTTCACTAAAACATTACTGAAGGGTGCCAACTCAAAATTTTCAAATTTTTTAACTTTCAAAAGAGGGGAATTTTGAGAGGACAACAGATACCCATTTTCCCTTTGGGAGGCATAAGCAGCATCCCCCATAGTTTCTTTCTCCTTTGGCTTGCTTGATGAAGCCTTTGTATTGTTTGTCATGTTTTAATGTAGTTGTAAACTACATTCTATTTTGGATTGTGTTTTATTGTGAATATGTTGCTTGTGTGTTTGTGGAAGCCTATTGTTGCCATGAGTTGGATCACATCTTTTATTATTTTGTGGTTAGGGCTTGGGGCTAATGAAGAAGGATGGATTCTCCTCTTCATTGGATGTCTTGGTTGGGTGGAGAGTGTTTCCTTTCCCCTACTCTTGTTGTGATCAATTTGGAAGAATGAGGAATACACATGTTGTTGTTCTGGAGCTGAAAAAAGAGACAGTTTGACAGTCCCTTGTGAAATGAAATCTTATTGTAGCCCCTTTCCCACTTGAAGTGGATGATCTGTGTATTAATTGTAATGGAAAGATACTTTGTATTGACAATGAAAGTTGAAATTTGAAATGTAAAAGAGTTATACTTTGTATTCTATTTTGGAAAGAATGATACGTAATTTGTATGTTGTATTTTGAAATCAAATGGAAAGGAGGTTGTAGGAGTTTCATTGAATTAATGGAAGTGTTTTCCTTGTTCATATGATATTATTTCCATTGGAAATATGTGTTTAACATGCACTATGAAATCCCTGTTTAGAAAGTGGAAAAGTGAAATACGTGAGAAGAAAATGTATTATTTTGTCCTATATATAATATATGATTTTGGAAAGAATAAAAGAAGGATGTTACAAAGTTGTCTTTTGGAATCAATGAATGATGTATTACCTTCCTCAAATTACCCTGTGGTATTGAATCTGATCTCTTAAATGTAATTGAAATCTCTGTTTGTAAGGAAGAAATGCGTATAAAGGAATGTGTAATACTCTGTCTTTTGAAATATGTGAAAATTGGAAATCAGAGATGTATCTTAGTTTTGAATAGTTTTTTTGAATCAACTAAATGTATTAGATTAGGATTGGAACACATTATAATACTTGGAAGAAGAAAATGGCAAATAGACCTTTTAAAATTTGAACTTTGTCCTATTTTTTTCCAATTGACAATTATTTAATCCCAAATGCTCAGACCGAATCTGAAACAAAGGAATAACAAATGAAACATTAATTTGGGCATAATAAGATCTAACTGAATTCATCTAGACATTAACACTTAAGGAAATTCTTATAAAACTTAGCAAAATCGGGCTCAAACCGTTTTACAGTCGTGTTGCTATCCTAGAAATGTAAATGTTCAAATTGTAAATCAATCAGACAAATTGAATCTTGAAATCTCTCTTAAATACACCTAAGAACAATTTTCCATGTCTATTTGACATGTTGAGAGAGGGACAAGAACAAATTTAACAAGTTAAAATTTACCGGCTTTACCTTTGTAAAAGCCTACGCAAGGTAGTTTTCTTGAAATTGACCCGTTAAACGTTATCAAAATCTGAAATTAATGAATCTTTTGCAAAGAGGATGTCGAGAGATTTCTAGAAAGTCCTCGTTTTCCAAAACCCGAGCTCTCTATCAAAAGTTATGGCCTTCTGAAGTTTTTCTTCCTTGGTAAAAAAAAAAAAATGGAAAATTTTTCCTTGGCGGGCCCGCGGGCCTGAATTTTTCCCTTAGCTCTTAAGAAAAATTTTGGGAAATTTTTCTAATTTTCCCCGCCGCCCTGCCGACCCATGACCAATTAGAAACTATCTCGTGGCACCACGAGGCGTCGGCGGAGGGGCGGATCTATTTATAAATTTAGCGCACCCGAAAATTTTTGGGAAAATTTTCCAAATTTTCCCCACCTCCCGTCGTCCATGCAGCCCAACTAGGAGCCTCCACATGGCATCGCGAGTCTTTGGCGCAGGCACGGGTGAATGCTACCCTCTTAGCCCTTTAGGGCATTAAACTAATTTTATTCCCGCTACCCTACCTTCCCCGCATTGGCTTAGGAGATGCCACATCTCCCTTGCGGACTTGCGGGAGCGCGGGTGCAAAGTTGGCTTTCACCCCATGTGGGAAGATTTTTCAAAATGTCTCTCGCCGCCCGCTCTCCCGCGCTGACTTAGGAGGCACCACATGTCCCTTGTGGACTTGCAGACACGCGGGTGTGCGGGTGCAAGTTTGTTTTTTCCCACGTGGGAAAATTTCCAAAGGTCTCCCGTGGCCCTAGAACCACCCTTAGGGCAAATTTTTCACCCCGAGCTCGCAGGCCCGCTCTTGGGGAAAATTTTCACCCCAAGGCCCGCCGACCCATAACTCGAAAAATATAAGGAGTTAGGAGGACTTCTTTATATCAATGGAAAGGTGAGGAAATTTCCTATCCAATGGGAATAATTTAGGAAAATTTTTAATGCATTAAGTTTGATAAAAATAAAGTTAAACCTTTAATCCTATTAGAGAGTGGGTATGGTGAGGAATTACCCTCTGAACCTAATTGAATCTTCTAACCTTAAATTTTGGACCTTATGACCTCTAATAATTGTTAATAAAAGAAAAGTATGTTCTAGTGGATTAGAATTGTTCTAGAACCTGTTAGTGACAATTTGTTGTCTTGTAACCCTGTTGTAGATTCTTTTAATCAAAAAAATTATTCCATAATTTTCCTAATTAATCCTAGGTTGTTCTTGGGTCTCAAGTGGGTTGTTTTAGTGGGTGTTACATGAATTGGTTGTGTTAGATGTCATATATTTCATTGTTTCCTATATGGGTCATTGTTTTGTCGAAGCTTATCGTGAGTTGGTTGTAGTCCTTCGAGCCCACCTGTGGTGTCATTTAAACTTCAAGAAGTAAAAACAAGTTATTTGATAATTTTCATGTTGTCCTTGTGTGTGTATTTAGTGGCGTTACAACAACGGTGGGCTTACTAATCTAAACATTATACTAAATTTCAGACCCAAATGTAGTTTTGGTGTGTGTGCATGTCGTGCCCTAGGTGCTCTTGTGTCAGTCACACTTTGTGAAGTAGCAAGTAATAATAACTATAGAAAATGTACTAGCATGTGTGCATGGAATAGAATAGAATCCCTCCCCCTATGTTGTGTGTGTTGATGCAGATCTCCTAGCCTTGATGCATGGAACTATGTGGATGCAAGTGATGCAATGTATAGAACTCTAGATGGAGTGGTAGTAGTAAGTGACGTTAAGACCCTCATTTTGGTCTCACAACTTCATATTTATAGGTTCTCTTAATCTAATTTTGTAATTAATCCCAACATGGTCGACTAGGAAAAGATAAGGATGAAAAGTGCTTAGAAGAGGCCCAAAAAGAAGTGGGAAAGTAAAACAAGGATCAGGGTGACCCATGTGGGACTAGGGCGCCACGGGGCACCCCAGTACAGGCCTCGGCACCTTAGTTTAGGCTAAAATGATGATAGTGACAAAATATTTGGGCATGTATATGAAAATACGTGGGAATGATGAAATAAAAGGTAAAATAAGATGGCCAAAAGGTGGGATTAATTAGTACTTTCTTCACTTGAGAACCTTCTAAATAGTAGTATGAGACCGAGATAAATAATTCCTAAAGTGCATGATTTTATGATTACAGATGGATCCTATTGATTTTATCCATGTACATTCGAGCTTCTTCACGATTTCTCTTGAAGAGTGTGCTTCATGTGGCATTTGTTTCCCATTTGCAAATGAATTTCTTCATTGTTACAAAATCATCCTGCAAAGTATACCTTCATACTTAGATGTCAAAGTCAAGGAGAATTTTGAGCTTTCTTCTAGACATCTCGACCGAGGTGGCGAAGATTTCAAAATATGATGTGCAGGGGACCATAACTCTATCTTCACCTCCTTCTTCAACATGTTACTCAAATGCTTGATGGGAAGGCTCTTGAGGGAACCTTGGGAATCCCTCATAATATAAAGCAAATTTAACATACATGCAAATAAACTCATTAATATAAATAAGGGAATGAACTTCATCTACAACAAAAATCATCTTGGCATTATCTATAGGTAAAACCTCGTTGGATGTTTCCAACTCTGAATTCATCCTCCTCCTTGCCATTATTTTAAGGACCCTACGTAAGACGTGCATGTATGGATGGTTTGTTCAGGGGAATTTTCCCTCTTTTCTTAAGTCCATACTTTTACCATTGTTAAAATTCATCTTGTTTGTCAGCAAATACATTGTTGTTTTTGGTACTTATTTAGATTTGTATTTTTGGATTAAAACATAAATTGGAGGAAGGAAGAGATCATTTCATTTAACTAGTTTTTTGTATTGTGGTTTCTGAAATCATGATTTTGAGATTCCACTCTTACTTGTAAATTGAACATGAACTTTTATGAAAATACATAGTTGTTTGATTCCTCACAACGTAGTTCATTTAATTTAATTTTAATTATGAGGAAAGGTGTGTTTGTTGCTTTAAAGCGCCTGGGGCTCGGACAACAACTTTCAATCCTCCCCGTCAACATCCTCCTCCATATCAACGCGTCCATATGCGTACCACATCTTCCGTTGGCTACGTCATTGTATGAATCCATGTCTACGTTCATATCGAGTTCTTTGGTTGGCTTTTAACAATGCCAATCATTGCTTTGTTAAGGTGTATACATTAACATATTTAAAACGCTTCCATATGTTGGGTAGAAATTGTCATGTTTATTTTTGGATATTATGAGAAAAGGAAAATGCAACAATTGTATTATAATCATTGTTTCCTACTCCACATAAAGTGATATTTATTTTAAATTTATTTATTTTTCTTTCTAATATCGCATTTTTACTAAGCAAAATATTGTATTTAAAAAAATATATCATCGTATTTAATATTATTTTCATGGAGTCAAATTGTGGACCCTAAACTATAATATGCTTACATCAATATCTCATAATAAAAATATTGTTGTATTGGTCTCGAATAAATGGAAAAGTGATTTGTTAAATATTAGTAAGTGTCACGTTGTTTGTTTATTTTGGTTGAAGGCATTATAGCAATAAAATATGCTAAGTGCTTAGTTACATATAATTGAACCTTATTTCATGGGGTTAAACATAATTATGATTTTTCATAGCTTGTTCATAGATAAGGTTTTTGATACAAATTTATTTCATTTTTTTATTTCAGAAATTTGTAATTTTAACATATGTTGACTTCAACATTGAACCATGATAAAATGTAAGTTTTCCTTTCAAGTATTCATTAATAACACCTTGCTTTTTAAGATATCTCCACACTATATTACTGCGATGCCCTGCACACCATATCCCCTTTCTTCATTGAACATTTGACAAAATATGCACATGTTACATATGTTTCTCATCGTAAGAAAGTTTTCTTCCTCAAAATGGTTCCACCCAATCTTATCCTCTCCCTATTGCTCCTTCTACCTCTAGCCCCCTTTCTTGCACCCCTCTTCCTCTTTTTATATTTTGGTCCTCAAAGCCAAACTCGTCTTACACTCCCCTTGCAAGACGTTCACATCACATATTTTATGTGCGATTACTAGTATAAAAGGCTTTTAAAAAATGTAAACAACCATCAAATTCAAGGTTTTCTTAATTTTTTAGAAATAAAAGAAAAAGAGTGATAAAAAGGGTGGTGATTTCAATAATTCTAAAGTACGTTATGAAGAGGATTAAATAGAAAAAGGATTCTTGATTGAGATTGTAGTTTCTTGAAAGTTTTTTTTTTTTTAATGATTTCTTTTCGAGTGGCTTTTATTAACTTGGATATTAGCTAGATATTGACTTGCTTTGGCGTTAGTGGCGGGAAAGAGTATAAATCAAAGTTTGTGACAGAAAACAAACTTTTTACCATGTGCAAGAAAATAATGTCCATTGCTTCCCATAGAAATTGTCTGGCAAGTGCGGTCTCATCTTCATTTTCCTTGGTCTTAACGTACTATCTTCATTTTTCTATCTATTACAGTCTTTAATTTTCTGAAAGAAACGTTCATTGCAATTGAGTGGTGAGTAACGACTGTTGATTTTTTCTGTACTATCTTGAGTCTTTAATTTTCTGTCTTTCCTATGTTCAAATAAGTAAGGCCACATTCCACACACAACAATAATAGTCTTCTTCCTTGAACACAACTTGATTACGATGGTGGAAAATCGAGTCGAGTCAAGTCAATTTCTGACTGTATTTGTTACCAATTCAAATAAGAAAATGTGGTGGGTTTTATTATTGGGTAGGTAATCGAGATTGTATTAGAATGAAAATATTTACCACGCATGAGCAGGCCTGGAATTTGACGGTCACCCCTGCCTGTCAAAAGGAAATTTCATGACGGTTTCGTGATATAGCTCCCTTTCAATTTACGTTTTTAGTAAAATTTTAAATTGTCAAAAAAACTTAATTGATATATATAATTTTAAGATAATTTTAGGATGATAAAATATATTTATAAATTAAATTTAGTAATTACATTATAAACTAATTAAATGAAAAATTAGATATTATAATTTTTTCGTATATTATTTTACCATGCACATTTAATATATAAAATGTATAACTTTGTGTTTTAAATATTAAAACTATATTGATTCTTGTTACAAACAAAGTTAACATGTTTTTTAATGTATTATTAAGAAATTGAAAACAAAAAATATTGTAATAAAACATAAGATATAATTAAAACATATTCAAAATCAAAAGAAGGTTTTCAAGGGAAAGGAAATGTGATATTATCATTTATTAATATAAATATTATCCTTCAACCATGTGTTAAGTACATAGTAAATTTGGAATGTCAAAGGTCAAGAACTCTTCTTGACTTTGTATCTTTCCATATCTTATATATTTCATCCCAATTGACATCGGTTGCATGAGGTCCATTTAAAGATACTCTCATTAGTGAATCCAGTGTATCTATCCCTAGCTTTGATTTTCGAATATCCTTGATGATGTTTTGTTTTGAAAATCCCCTTTCACAATCCACTGTACTTGCAGGAATAGTGAGTACAACTTGCCACACCTTCATCATATGAGGATAACTTTTGTGCCAATGTTCTGTATTACGAAAAACTCTCCATGCATCTTTCACCTTGAAACCTTCACAAGTCATATGCAATGAATCAACAAAAGAATGTAGCTCCCTTTTACAACCATTAACATTAAATAAAGATGCATAACCAACATCATTTGAAATGGTGTGTTGCAAATGCCTCATAAGCTTCTCAAACCACTGCTCTGATTTAGTTTCTCGAGTTTGACGATCTGATGGATAATAAGATGGGCTGAAGAGTTTTGCTGCATTAAAAAGAGGGAGGTCTGGAAATCTTTCATTCAAACAATCTATTAAAGACTGAATATAACCTTTTGTGAGTTCCTTACAACTCTCCTGTGTACCTGAAATAGAAGCTTTCATAGAACGATTTTGTACATCACCATACTCAATCCCCTCTGTTGGAATAGGAATATATTGTAAATAATGTGTATCAATTACAATACCTTCCTCTTTAACTTCAATGCATCCAAATTCAGAATCAGCCAAGAATTTTGAAAGATAAGTTGTACCCTCTGCAAATGTACCTTTTCTCAAAAACCATCTGTGTAAGTTTCCTATTGTTTCATCAAGAGCCAACCCAATAATTGTAATGTCCACATTTTCCTCCTGAAAAGTCTTGTTCAACTTATTTAGTTCACCCAATACATCAGCAAGCATATGCAGACAAAATTGAACAGAATAGATCTTTGCCTTCTCATACCATGATGAACATTTCTTATCCCTTTTCCACAAAGTTAAGATAGCTGGCATAAGTTTTACAAGCCTTATTATTACCTCTCCCCTAGATAACCATCTGACTGTGTGAATTTGTAAAACATCTAAAACATCAATCTGCATAACTTTAAGTAAATCATTAAGCTCATTATTTCTTTTTGGTGAATTGTGAACCCATGAATGAACTTTATTTGCCAATTTTTCGACAAGCAATAATTCAGGTATCCTTTTAGAAGCATCTGCTGCTGCCAATGACTCACGATGAGCCACACAATGCACTGTAACAAGATTTGGGTTGTTCTTTTTCAAAAATGAAATAAATCCATTTTCATTCCCAATCATTGCTGAAGCCCCGTCTGTTGAAGTAGCTATCAAATTATTATACAAAAGACCTCTATCATTGAACAATTGATTGATGGTATCATATATTGTTTTTCCCTTCCCATCTGATACATTTGTTACCTTCATAAACTGAGAAACAGGTGCTCCAAGACCCTTTGAAGTTAAATATGTTCCATACACAACAAGGTGCTTCTCTAAGGTTCGATCAGTACTTTCATCGACCATTATTGAAAAAAAGGACTTTTTATCATTTCTTCAATCTGAATCTGTTCAAGATGTTTTGATATGCAACAAAGAAAATCATTTGCAGCCTTCCGATTTGTGTAATCAGAGTAATCATGATATTTTGGCATATTAGGAGTTTTTGCATCCATGAGAAATTGACAAATTTTCTCATACTTGGCTAGAGATAAATCCTCCTGGCAAACAAAATAAGTTGTTTTCATTGTAGTAATCACTCTATCTTTATTAACATTTTCAATTTTTGAGATATGTTGGAATAGACTTAATCTTTTTAGAATCCAATGCATTTATCCACCTTGCTTGAGCTTCTTTATGCATCACAGACTTTTCATGAGTGATAAGAGCATCACGTTGTAGATTTTTGCAACCCTCACCAGTACCCCATGGACCAGACATCTTGTACTTCTCACAATAATTGCATTTCATTACTGTGTTACCATCACAATTAACATAGTTCAACCAAACAAACTTTTCTAACCATTCCATACGAAATTTTCTTTTTTGTTTTACTTTCTGTTTTTCATGACCTGCAGTAACCTCTTCCCTAACTTGATCTATTTCTTCATCTAGATCATCAGAAGAAGATCCAAAAATTTCATGGAATGTTTCTTTCCTGCGAATCTCATGATCTTGTTCATGTATTGTAGAGTCATTGTAGGCTTTTGAACATTGTTCTTGAGTCCCTCTAAACATTTCTGCAATTGTAACTTGTTTCTTCCTTTTTGTAGACATTGTTTTTTTAAAGTTTCCTACATTAAAAAAAATACACATTAGTTCAAAAAATTTAAATCTTATTAAACATAAAATAAATTATATTTCAAAAAATCAATAAACATGTCAATATTAAAAACTAGAACACAATTTAATCCAAAAATTGCTGCAATTTTATCTCATGGACTGTGAAAGCATAAAATCTCCAATTTATATGTATATTTTCCTCTACTGGTGACTCACCTCACACTAGATTTAACCGAAAAACCATCCCCAAATATATATAGAAAAAACATCAAATTTAACAAAAAAATCATTCGCAATTAATATGTCTGCTTTTTTCAGGATTTCCACAAAATCCAGAACCAAAACCAAAAACAAAACCCAATCGACGCTCTTCCATTTCAAATTTAGACGCGGAAAAATTGCCCGTATTCTGGTCTGAGTGGGGCGTCGGTGTGTATCCGCAAATAAAATGAAACTTCAAATGTTTTCATGTCCACAATCCAACCATCGGAATCTGTGTTTCGTTTTTGTGTTCTTGAGATAAGTGAAGAATGGTTTTTTATACGATGGGTTCTGTCATTTAGTAATTAAACATTTATCCCTTTGCCAGATATAAAAACAAAAGAAAAAAAATGATTTACGGGGATATATTAGATTATAGATATTAGAGAATAGAGATAGTTCATTTTTCTGAGAAGTCGTTTTTCACTTTTATTTGAGGAAACGTGAAAATAGCAAATAGCATTGTCATTTTAGCATTGTCATTTTAGAAAACTGTGCAACCAACGACCAGCAAATAGCATTGTCATTTTAAACCAGGATCAAGCATTTCCGGTGGACAACAGAAACATTCAAAATCTTAACGGAACAGTGTCATTTTAAAAAGCATTGTCAGAAAAAGAAATGAAACCCAAGCCATTTTTTACCACGAAAAACTTTGAAAGAAATAATCATGTACCTGTATAATGTATTGATGTCTGTATCTCAAGCAGCAAGCTTCTTCTTGGATGTCTGCAACAAGATTCCTTAAATTTTCCCACAGAATAAAAATTATTGGTAAATTGGTAATGACAAAATGAAAATAAATATAGTCACAATATCATTAAAATTAGAAACTTCTATGTTTTTAGAAAAAAGCGAAAACAATTGTGAACTCTGAGTTTAATAAATTCATTACTCAAATAAACTTATTTTAGTTTCTAAATTTAAATTGGGAATTATTAAAAATCATTATCAAGATTCAATATGATTTATAGAATATTTTTAAAACAATAAAATCAAATCGTATTTCATATATATATATATATATATATATATATATATATATATAGTAATAGATCTTATATATTATATTAGACTATTATAAATTTTACTAGTTTTTAAATAATATCAACTGGCTAAAATACAGTTTTATTAAAAAATTACCTGTCTAAATTGACGGGTTTGTTTTTTATGAAATTGTAATTTACGGTTAAAATAGCAAAAACGGTCTGACAATCGTCAAATTTGTGCCTCGCGCATGAGAAAGAAAAGTACATTGATTGCAATGGAAATTGAATAGTGAGTACTAACGATCCTACGATGGTGGAAAATAAGTAGTCTTATTTTCGGGAACTATGGCCATTGATTGCGATGGTGGAAAATCAAGTCGAGTCTTCAAGTCAATTATAGAATGCTTTGCGAAAATCAACAAGTCAGTCGGGTCCATCGTCAATTAACTATTCATAACATTCACACCAAGTCAGAGCAATTACAGACTATTTATTATTAGGTAATACATTATCTAACGGGTATTATTATTGGGCAGTTTAGATTGTATCAAAAAGAAAAATAGTTACCATGTACAACAAAGAAAAGTCTATTGGTCATAATGGAAATCGAATGCAAGTTTTAACGATTATTTATTATGATGGTAGAAAATACATAGAAAAGAGAGAGAATAGAATGCATTGTGTTATTTTTAATCTTCTATTTTAAGTCAGGTGTTGGGGTGACAAAATCGCACGGTCTTGGGCTCCTCTATTTTCCATGGTTCATGATCGCAACCTAATTTTTTCGGCTCCTTGTTTTGCTCACCTTTTTAGATTCATTATCGCACTTTTATAGGATTTTTGTAAACTTCCATTTTTTTAAGGCCTATGCAATATGCTATGTATTTTGGGATGTGACTTTTTCTACCCAATTTTTATACTATTATTGTTGTATATTTCTTGTTTATATATATAAATGTGCACTTTTCAATCAAAAAAGTCAATTACAAAATGCCTATTTCTTTCTTTGTTGTCAATACATTATTAGTGAATGATACATTGCCAACAAAATCCACAAACTTTTATTCAAAAGTTTTCTTAATACTAATTGATAAAAAATCACTAATATTAACACTTAAACATACATGTGAATGGTTGATATAGAGAAATATTTATAAGTCATTGACCTAATCTTGCACCATATTTGTTATAAGGAATTTTATACAAGTCAATAGATTTATAAATTGTGTTCTCTATCGGTTATTGAAATGCACCTTTAGGTATTGATTCTAGTTAATTCTCTTATATACAAATTTATGAATAAAATACTTTATAATATTATATACAACATTGCACCATTTAACTTCTTCACTGAACATATGTAATTCCCCTTTTGTTTCTGCCTTGTCTTTCCAAACACCTTGATTTGGTGTTTTATGAATGAAATTGCTCATATAAGTTAATTGAAAAGAGACCAAATCCCACATGAAAAAAATACATGTTTATGCCAAGTAAGTCTTAATATTCATTTGAGAGAGTGTTAGGTCTCCCCAAGTACCCATCTTGTCTTGTGATGTGTCTTTGAAGTTCGAGTTAATGATCAAATTGAATTACGTATAACTAAAATAATAAACATTATTACTATTTAGCATTCATGAATGTGTTACACATGTCAAGTCTAAGGTCAACTGTGAGTCTTGTTATGCCTTGCAGACCTGTGAACCACGTTTAGATAATGATAGCAATATATTAAACAAATTAAGATATTAAATAAATAAATTTAAGAAATTAGGCTTGATGGAAAGTAGATTTCTTGTAGACATCTAAAATGTCAACATAATTAATTCCGATTAATTTGTCCCGTAAATATCTTAACATCATCATTATCTAATTAATCTCTTTCCTATAAAATACCACATATACCCTTTATCCTAATTAAATCATTTATCTAATATTTCATCATTTCATCATTAACCCCTTTAATTCATTATTATATCACATTATCCATCTTAATCCTTATTATCATTTTCTTGGAATTTAATATTCCTACACCCACCTACCCACCTACTTTGTCGGAGGAATGTGACGAAGATCTGGAGGGAATCCATGAGCATCAAAATGTTGCACTCAACCACAAAATGATGTAGCTTCAAGATCGAAGCAAGAAATCACCCATGAAAGAAATGTGCATGCATTAAGGGAAAAATGGCTCTAATCCCATATTCCATTCCATTCCATTGTATTTCTCAAGATGAAAGGGTGCACATATAGTAGTGGGGTGTGTAACTCCCCCACAAATGTAGCCATCAAGAGGTGGGAGTTACATTCTCGGAATAGCCTAAAAGAAATGTGGTCACATGGAATGCTATGATTGTAAGATAGGCACAAAATAGATCTAACAATGATGCTCTCAAACTCATAGAGGTAATAAAGAAATTTGGAATGTACCATAACCATTTCAGATTTGTTTATATATAATTGCATATTCAATCTCATTTTAGTTTCATGGAGAGATAATATGTTAAAGCAACGTAGTCTTTCTTTCAATCTACTTTGACAAAACACTTCACATTCACAACATTCTTAAGAGTGAGTATTAGCAAACTTACATGTCTCACTTACATTTGTATTCAATTATTACACAACTAACTATTATCTAACATCCCTTCTAATGTATTTCGCAACATTTGTTCTGAGTTTAATACAAAATCAGTATTGTCAATCACACCCCTTATCAACATCAACCACAAAAGTAAAAATATCTTTCTAAATATAATAACATATACCATTCAGCGTTTACATTACATTATACACATGGGATTGCTAGTTTATATATAAATCTAAGGTTTTAAACAAATAAAGTCGTATTGGAAATATTATAAAATCGCAAGTATCTTACGGCTTTGAAATGGAAACTACCATCAAATTCAAGGTTTTTTTTTTTTAAATGGTTAAAAAGGGTGGTTATTTCAATATTTCTGAAGGACGTTATGGACAGGATTAACTAGGAAAATGAATCTTGATTGAGATGGTACCTACTACCTAGTGTCTTCACTGTTATCTTTTTCTTATGCTTTCTTTTCGAGTGGCTTTTATTAACTGGATATTGACTTGCTTTGGCGTTAGTGGCGGGAAAGAGCATAAATCAAAGTTTCTGATAGAAAACAAACTCTATCCCTACCACGCGCAAGAAAATAAGGTCCAATGATTCCAATGGAAATTGTCTGGTGAGTGCGAGCTTGTCTTCATTTTCCTTGGTCTTATCGTACCTACTAGTCTTTAATTTTCTGTCTTTCTTGTCGTACAAGAAAGAAAAGTCCATTGCAATTGAGCGGTGAGTAACGACTGTTGATTTTTTCTGTACTATCTTGAGTCTTTAATTTTCTGTCTTTCCTATGTTCAAATAAGGCCACATTCCACACACAACAATAATAGTCTTCTTCCTTGAACACAACTTGATTACGATGGTGGAAAATCGAGTCGAGTCAAGTTAATTTTTGACTGTAATCGAGATTGTATCAGAATGAAAAATATTTACTACGCACGAGAAAGAAAAGTCCATTGATTGCAAATGAAATTGAACTGTGATTAATAACAATCGGAAAATACCAAGTCAAGTCAATTATGATGGTGGAAAATCAAGTCGACTAAAATCAATTATAGAATGCTTCGTGTTATTCATACCATGTCAGGGACAATTACAGACTATTTATTATCAATACATTATCTCAGATTTTATCATAAACAAAAACATTTACCATGTACAAGAAGGAAAATTCAATTCTTTGCAATGGAAATTGAGTGGTGATTAATAACGACTTTTGTTAAGATCATTGAAAATACATAGAAAAGAGAGGAGAATGCATTCTATAATTCTTAGTCTTCTACCCCAAGTCCAGAACTATTTCTTTCATTGTTGTCAATACATTATTAGTGGATGGTACATTGCAAACTAAATCCACACTTTTTTATTCAAAAGTTTTTTTAACGTCGAAGGTTTCCCCCGGGAAATGTCTTCCGGTCGTTTCAGTGAATACGTTAAATTTGACGGCCTTTTGGACGTCTTTTGGATGTTTTGACTGATTACATTTGACGGTAATCCTGACGGTTAGGATGGGCGTATTGACTGTAGCCAGTTGTTTGGACCATATTATCGGCGAGCTGAGGTTTATAGCCCGTTACAAGCAAAGGCAGTGGGATCTTCTTATTTTTGACGCTGGTTGACGAGCTTCTTTATACTGAAGAGCTTCCTTGGAAATATTTGGAGGCGAAATTGGCGTGTGTTTAGCAGAATTTGTGAACTTCTTAGCGCTGAAATGTAGGGATTGTTTACATATTTTGCTGCTAAATTATTTGAGGTATGTTTCAGACTATGTAGGAGAAGCTTAGATTTCAGCTGAGGTTTTCGAAGAATTGCAATTAATGTCTGAACTCATTCTGTTAATCTTCTAACCATGAATTTCGTGCTATGTTTTTTTTACCAATACTGCCACTCTTGGTTTAAATTAGCTGACATATTTCCCCCACATTGTATTTGCTTATTGTTTTGTTAAGGTTTTTGGAGGAATTTTTTCTATTAATCTTTGTATTCGTTTTGTTTTGTTAATGTGGCTTCGAAAGTATAAATCAAAATGTCGCAATTCTTCATATGTTTCCTTGCTAAATTTAGCTGAAACTGTAAAGCAGGATATGACAATTTTGTTTCGGTTGAGGTCTATGGAGGATTTTTTTGCTTACGTGTGTATTCGTTTCTTTTTGTGGATACCTTAAGTGTAAAATAAAATGCCGCGATTCTTTATATCTTCTCTGGTAAATTTAGCAGAGATTTTAGTGTAGGAGACGGGAATTTTGTTTTGGTTGAGGTATTTGGAAGGATTTGAGTTGATATTCGTCTTTCTTTTGGTTTAACTGTAAATTCTTTCTCTGTTTATTCTATTATTATTGTATTTTGTAATTTTGCTGAGAGAGATGTTTGCCTAGAAGTGTAAAATTTGTTTTGGGTTTTGCAAGTATATTAGTTAGTGCCTACCTTGTGTGGTTTTAGATATTTGTAAATATTGTTTGGTTTTACGTACTACTGCAGACATAGGACATGTTACAGATGTTAGTTTTGACTCTAAGGTCGAATGTAGTATTCAATAGGAAACATTGCATGAATGGCAGGTTTTTACACAACTTCGTCGGGAAACAACACGGGTCTTGACAATCTTGAAATGTTGGGGAAATGAGATTTCAACATACACAATAATTGGAACATACATGACGTTCTACTGATTTGTAGATAATTAGTTCATCATTCATCGAGAGAGAAAAGGTAGACACAATTAACACCAGCATGTAGGCCACACCACCATCTTCCACACTTCCTTTGTCTTTAGAACAACAACTAGCTCTTGATACCATACTACACCATTCAACAAACAAATCCCTTCTACCTCCACTAAGATTGATAATTCAAGGAACCAACTAACACAGAAAATCATTTCTGATAAATAAAATGGAATTCATTCACAACAACATCAACCACATCTCCCTCACCTCTCCTTCTACTCGCCCCTACCGGTGTTTCAACATTCAACATCTCTACATCCACAATCCACGGGCCTCCATATTCCAATCAAAGGTTAAAACCCTTGAAGGCCATGCATTATCATCTTTTCAAGAGTCACTGAAACATATAGAATATATTCTTATTGATGAAATGAATTTCATCGCCCAAATATGCTAAGCAAAATTGACAACAGGCTATGCGAGGATTTCCCACATTCAAAAACATCTGAATTTGGGAATAGATCTGTCATCCTCCTCGACAACCTCGACCAATTACCACCGGTTTTGGACAATCCTCTTTATGCAAGTAATTCATATGGAGCCAACCTTTGGAAGGGATTTCATTCTTCCATTACATTGCAAATAATATTTTGGCAATAAGGAACAACCAATGCACAAGTTTCATTACGAATTTTATTGCTCCACATGCGAGATTCAACTCCTCTTATTGAGGATTGGGAACTCCTAATGTCTCACACAAACACACACCTAACTCAACAAGAGCTCAACATTTTTAAGGACACACCACATTTGTTTGTAAAAAATGATCTCGTGAACTCCCACAACCTTTAGATGTTGAAGGCATTGAACATTCCGATCGCCCAATCCATTGCTAAAGGTAATAGGCAACTTGGACCAAGAGATCTTGATGATGATCAGTTGGAACACAAAATTCTACTGTGTAAACAACAAAAAATCATGCTTATTGTAAATTTATGGGTTGATGTAGGCCTCATAAATGGTGCTACAGGAACAATCACCGACATTTTCTATGACACATCAATGCCACCACTAGCATTACCTTTATTTGTTGTTGTCAAATTTGATAGATACAATGGCCCATGTTGGGATCCCTCCAACTCATTACATATTCCAATACCCCTATTTCGAGAGGGAATCGAAGATAATTGCCGATTAAAATGGCCTGGGGATTAACTATCCACAAGTCCCAAGGACTTACTTTGCATAGAGAAATTGTTGACATTAGAAACACTAAAAGGAAAGGTCTGACATTCACAACTTTCTCCAAAGTTCCCTCACTTGCAAATATGTGCATTTCACCTCCTTTTTCATTTGAAAGGTACTCAAAAATGGCACACGTAACAACACTTGGAGCAAGAAGAAAGGAGGAGTCAAGACTAATATCCCTCAACCAAAACAACCCATCGTAAATACTACCCTCTACTTTGATAGCACCTCCACTACTACTTTACTCAACACTTCTTGTATCTAAAGTGGAAGTGTCGTTCTCAAGGGTATTAAATGTATTCATGTTTAGTGTAAATAAAATTGGCCACAAAATGATACAACTCATGATATAAAATCTGCAAATGTACGGAGGCCTTCATGTATACATGTTTAGTTTAGATGTCGTGATATAAGATTTCTGTTTGTATATCTACAAGTTTGTAACAAATTAAATGTACACATAGAACCATTTCAATGTAATGTTACATCTATATTCCTACACACTACCACTATCAATCACAACCCTTATCAACATGTTAATGACTATATCAAAAAAAAAATCAACAAAAAAACCAACCACACAACCGATGCAACACTAATACAATTTCCTCGAAATAATTACAAACCACATCACTCACAAAAGTAATTAACTATCCAAAAAAAAGATCAAACGTATTCATGTTTACTAGAAATAAACCACTCATGATATAAAATCTGCACACAAACGGAAGTCTTCATGTATTCATATTTAGTTTAAATAAACTAGTACACAAAACACTACCACTTATAACATAAGATTTGCAAATGTATATGTACGAATTTGTAACAAGTTTGAAATGTAGAGATAGAACCTTTAAATGAAGTGGTTCATCTATATTTCTACACTTACAAAATCAATCACACCCCTTATCAACATCAACTACAAAAGTAATTAACTATCCAAAATGGTATCAAATGTATTCATGTTTAGTGCAAATAAACCACTCATGATATAAAATTTGCACATGTACAGAAGTCTTCATGTATTCATGTTTAGTTCAAATAATCTACTCCACATAATGCTACCACTCATGATATAAGATTTGCAAAAAAATCCCACAAAATGCTACCACTCATGATATAAAATCTGCACATGTACGAGAAGTCTTCATGTATTCATGTTAAGTTCAAACAACCTACTCATCAAAATGCAACCACTCGTGATATAATATCTGCAAATGTATATGTATGAATTTGTAGCAAATTTGAAATGTAAAAATAAAACCTTTAAATATAATGCTTCATCTATATATATACACTTATAAAATCAATCACACCCATTATCAACATCAACTACAAAAGTAATATCTATCCTCCTAAAACAAATAAAAATACCGTTCGACATTCACATTGCATTGTACACATGCGATTGCTAGTTATTAATAGTAATACAAATTAAATATGGTATTTTTATTTACATGAAGAATTATAATATATAATTTTTAGAAAAAATCTCTCATTACGTGGAAAGGCGTGTTCCAAAAGTGAGTGTGACTTTATATATCGCATGCATGACAACAATCGACGGTTTTTGTCATGTCGCATACATTGACGCACATTGCGGGAGGTTGGCTACCCTTGATATTGTTGAAACCATGTGTATTTTAAAATCACCTTGTGACCCTCACCCTACTGTTCATTGCAACACGTCGTGAACATCCAACAATATGCCCGCCGACTTGCATCCTCGAGAAGTGACAAAGTCATTCCGTGTTCGAATTTGCTAAAGTGGAAGTAGAGATAGTTGTTAAAGTTCGCCATTTGCATCTATAAAAGCAAAGCTGATTGTGTAGGCCACACGGGAATCTTAGAATTGCTTATTAGCATGGAGACAATATGTGACATCAAGGGACGTAAAGACTTGGGTGGCTTGAGTGCAAAGAAAGGAAATCATAATCTCCTTCATCATTTGGTCATTTTGTGTCATACTACCCTTTCTATGTTTCATTTTCATTGGTTTTTGGTGGGGATAAAATAGACACTACTCGTTTCCATTTTTACTTCAATTTTTGAATTTTTTAAAATGTGTTTAGGAGTGGCATGAGGTAATTTGGTTTTTCTTTCTAATTTTGTTGTGTGGTATATATATATGAATTATGAATTGGATTTGGGTTATAATTGAGGTCTAATTCGTGTTAAGATGAAAATAGATTTAATTCTCTTCAATTTTAATATATAGTTATAATTAATCATAAACATGGAGACAATTTGTGACATTGTGGGACGTAGTGATGGGGCAACTTGAGTGCAAAGAAGGGCAATCATAATCACCTTCATCATTTGATATTTTGGATAATATCCTTGAAAACATGGATCAACAATGTGTTGGTCGTCAAATAGGACTTTACGAAGAGCAATAGTCAGGGGACAAGAAGTCCCTCCTCTTTAATGGGAGAGGTTCCCTTATTCAGAAAGGAACCTATTTACAAATATACAAAACATGATTTCCTGGTCGAACTTGCATATAACGAAAGTGTTTTCTATAAATATCATCAATTACAAAAGGACTGAGGAATGAGAATACGAGAATGAGCAGAAAGGCAACATGCAGAATTATAGATAACAAAGTAATTCTTTATGTATGCGAAGTTACAGTGAATTGAAACAAGATCATTTGTATCATATAAATAAGATGGAATTTAAAGACACAAAGTTCTGTAAATAACATCTGCCAGAACACAAAGTTTCTTAACATAACACAGACAAATGATCTTCACGAAATTAAATGAAAAGCTAGGGGATAAAAGAGATCAGATAGACAAAGAATGGAAAGCCCTTCTGTATTGATTTCTTTATGATCTATTTACACTTTCAGAAAATAAGCCAAGTTCTTCCTCCTTTAAAATGGCGCAGAGAGGCCATTATATAGCTTACAAATCAGTTACTCTTCGTAACCACTTCTTTTAACTAAAGATTAGTTAAGGATTGCCAATCGCAATACCTCAACTTATTACAAAGAATATGGAAAAAGAATGGGAAGAAGAGAGAAGAATAAGGAGAAGAAGACAGGTGGTTAGTTACTGGGAGGGACCCACTGACTTCAAAATCCACTGCCTGAATCTCTTCAATGCCTCAGCTATGTCTCTGCCACGAGGGACTGACGTGTTGGCTGTAGACTGAGTCCAAAATCCGAGGCACTTCTCCATCTCTTTATCAAACTCGACATGAGTATGATAATCTTTATTTGCTTCTTCAATGGCAGATTGAAGAGAGCAGATCTCCTTCATTTTCTCTTTGGAGATGGAGCTTTCCTTGAATAGATTATCTTTGACAAAAGCTCTGAATTGAGCTTTGATTTCTTGCAAGGAAAGGGGCACACCGGGAAGTTTCATCCTAAAGATGACAATGTATATCTTTGAAAGCATAGACAACAAAGTGTCTTCAAAGCCTCACCTTTCTGCCAAACCTATTCTTGATTCTCCCAAAGCCTCCTCCAAGACTTTGATCTTCCACTCCACGCCTGTAGACCCGGAATTTGATGATTGTCCTTTGCATCATCAAATACCTTACTCGCCAATAAAATATTCTCATCTCCTGTCCAGTCCCATGAGGCGGAGGTCTACTATGCAACTTCTCCAAAGTTTGAGCTCTTTATCTATGATATTGATAGTGGAGGAGAGCTTGATTTGCATGTTGTTCACCTTTTCGTGGAGTTTGAAAGCTTCATCGATGAAGTTCAACCCTGCAACAAGCATATCATCCACCATGGCCTCCATAGCTCTGCCATAGATGGAATACTTGTGCATGTCTTTGATACTCTACACTTCATCTTGGCTCAAAATTACGGTGGTGGAAGAGTAGTCAATGGGGTAGGGTCCAAAACTTTGTCCTTAGACAAAGAGATTTGATAAAACTCCGATAATTTGGGCTTGTTCCTCCGGTTGTTCAATAGTTTACTCGCCCTTTCTACCCTCCCAATGACTCTTGTATTGTTTCAGCCGGAGGTTGTGGATTTCACCTTCGGGGGTAGACTCTCCCATAGGAATCCTCGAGAGTTCTAGGTCGATGCCTGTAAGTCCTGCTTTCGATTTATCTACTACAGCTTAGCAATCTCCGAGGAATTGCGACCACTGAGCATCCGACACTATTCTCGAGGTGATTCGGCTTTCTTGGCATGAGAAGGAGGGTAGTGCCTAACAAGGCTGCCACAAACATCAAAATTCGGCCCGAGCTCCAAGAGGAATATTTTCTCTTCCTACAAGCCGACAAAAAGGTTGCACCCATGCAAACGAGGAGGAGGAAGCAGCAGTGGAGCAAGAGGACTAAGAGAGAGAGAACTCATAGCGCCCAAGTGCGCTATGATTGTTGTCTCGAAATGAGACATGAGTGGGGTGCTTGAGACAATTGGTGTAGAAGAGTCAATAGCACTTGGAAGTTCAGTGCTCTGGACTTCTTTATCCTTATCCGTTGGATCTTCAGGAGCATTTGTAGGAGTTGGCACCTCACTCTCCTCACTTTCACTGAGAACAATAATGTTCTCTGGTCCCATAGGCAACTCTGCCTGCTTTTTCTGGAGATCTTCTTCCACAGGCTCCTTCTTAACCTCTTTGAACTTCTTTTGATATACCTGGGTGGATGAAGAAGGAGTAGAAGCTGCAGGTCCTTGTGTTGATGAGGCAGGAGGGCCTTTGCACCGTGTATCTCTGTCCTTCGAATTGATGCTTCCCTCCTTGGTGTTGAAACATCCTTAGAGGAGGATTCTTATGAGTGCCTCCTTAGTTCTCTCGACTTGTCTATCAAACTAGATCTTAGTCCCGACTAAGATCGGGGCTAGGATCTCGGCCGAGATCATCTTTCTCTTTCTGTTCCAATTCCAAGTCCTCCAAGGGAGTGTGCTTAACCACATTGTCATACTCATATGAGTATAGATCGAGTTATCATCCTGGAGCCCTTCAGAACTTGATACAAGCCGAAGTTCTTGGATCAATTGCAGAGAGAACCTACCATAATGCCTCCCCCGGCCTCAAAATCGTCGGCACATCGGCCCAATAGTCTCTCGTATCCGCCCTATGATGATAGATTATCTTGATGTTACTGGCTTCGATGAACTTCTTCAAGTCAAAGCAAGTTCTTGGCTTGAAGAAATGAACGATGATGGGAACCAGGCTCTTTTCTATATTACGCAAAGCGTCATGGTGTTTTACAAGTGTAATTTCCCAAAGATATGGGAAAGTGCAAACCAAGTAATCTCCTTGTCTCTCGCAGGTTCGTGCAATTTTTCTAACTCGCCTGCATACTTCTATTAAAGCCATCTTATCACCGGCAGTAAGAACATGGAAGCCTCGAGAGGAGTGCCCTCACAAACAGCCAATAAGCGATATAGGAGAATTTTTCAATTGGATAAAATAGGCACCGTAGTGCGATATCGAGTTCATGGCTTCATCGAAAACCTTCTAAAGCAGTGTCCACTTTAAGGAGCCCGACCACGTACATGGTGAAAGCATCATTTACCCTTCGGAAATTGTGATTGCTTTGGTCTCCGGGGTGAATCAGTGCGAGTAGGCATATACGAGGATCAGCCTTGTGGGCATTAATGTAAGAAAAACCAAACCATTGCCTTGATGTTGCGGAGTATACATCGGTATGAAGTCATGTAGAACTTCTTCGTTTGTTGTACATTGGACAGCTGTACCGCCTGGCCAAGTTCATCTTCGATGATTTCCGCCAATTGATATTTTGAGTTCCTCACACACCATGCTTGATGAGCGAGCACATGTCCAGAAGTGGAATTCGTTAGTAGAGGGTAAGCCCATAACCCGAGCCGTGGGATTATGAAATCGACAATTCTTCATTGAAATCTTTCGAATAAGGGTTTTAGATAGGCGAGATGCTCCCTTCTTTGGGTTTTTAAGCCAAGACTTTGCCACTCGCGCCTTGTATTTGTCGCTATCCCGATTGAACAGGCCTATGCTTGATCCCCGGGAAACAACTATGGCATTATCCATTTCTGGAATCCTCAGTGCAGTGCTAATGGCGGCAGCATCCAGTTTGGTGATGAGTTCCCCATGTACGTTGGTTAATTCACTCGAATCAGGGTCGAAGTGAGCTCCGCATGAAAGCACCTTCATATCGGCACATTGTCTGAGATTGGAAAACCTCAGTAGCAAAAGCCAAACCACCGCCGTGAATCATCTGTGCCATTGGTGTAGGGTTTGCATCTGCCATCCTTGCCCAAAAATCGCCAAAGTCAAGATGACGAGCTTCACTGTCCCCAATATTGGGAACGACAAGTTTAGTGGCGAGATTTGTTCGACGACCCGAAATTTGATCTTCATATTGATAGCAATTCGAGGACAGAGACGCAAATTAGACTCGGGAAGGAATTACGAGAGGGAAGGGATACACGCGGGAATTTAGATTGTAAGGGCTCGAGCAAATGATAGCATGAAAGTGGTGTGAAAAACATATAGGGGTTTGCTCATTATATAGCCGTTTAAGAGAGAGAAAGACAATGAATGCGCACTTAATACATACCTACCATTTTAAATAAGCGGGATATTGGGGTAGAGTGGGAAAAATAAGCACGAATGGCACTTGGTTCATTTGGGACATGTGAGACGCGAATGCGAGAAACACGCGGCTCGACCGATTCGGGCGAAGGGAAAAGACGCACAAATGCCTTTTGGGACACGTGGGACAAAAGTGCGCGAAGTACGTGACTTCGACCGGATCGAGGTGAAAAGGGTGACAATAGGAAGAGTTTGGGACATTTGGGACGTGAAAGCGTGAAGTACGCGGTTCGAGTGTTTCGGTCGAAAATGGAACAACTTGCCCAATTGAACTTTGGGACATTTGGGACAAAAAGTTCCGACGGGCCCGAAAAAGACAAACTTCAGGAAAACCGGTCGATCGGGAACAGAGGGCCCGTCGAACTTGGGACACACGGGACAAAAATGTCCGATCGCCCGAAAAACACACAAAATGACCCAAAAACGCAGATTTTCACAATTTCTCGACTTTTCACACTACCAAATTTTGACGTAAAAGACACTTAAACTCAAAATTTTAAAATTTTCACTTTCTTAAGAGCAGGGGAATTTTGAGTGGACAACAGTTGGCTCCTTCTCGGGATGACTTGGCATAAATTCAAGGAATGAGACAAGGTAAGAACTTAGACAAACTCGAGGAAGCAGATCAGTACCTTATCCATTGGGCCACTGAGACAAAAACAAACCAATACAGAGGACAAACACACCAAAACAAAAAGGAAAGAAAAACAAAACGTTGTACAGAATATACAAAGGGACTCCCTAATCACCTATGACTTGAACAATTTCAAATACTGCCCACTATAAGGAAGTGGGAGAGGAGAACCATCCATGTAATCAAGGTAGAAATAATTCTTCTTACCGGCAAATTGTCGATCTTGTAAGGTTCGAGCAAAGGGAATCAAACTTGCCATGGCTGCCACGAGGTTCATGTCTTTTATCCCATAACAAAACAGTGTCTCCAACTTGGAAATCTCTGAACCTAGCTTTCTTATCAAATAGGACCTTTACCTTCTGCTGGTGAACAGATATCCTATCAGCAACCTCCAATCTGTTCTCATTCAATTTGTGAAGATACATAATTCTCTTATCCAAAGCATCACTGAAACTGGTATCTTCAATTGCCTTCATTAGATGCAAGGTGGCAGCTCCACCTATTCTTGCAATTGAGCTTCTACTCCATATACCACTTGGAAAGGGACATTCCAATGGCTCTTTTAGGTGTGATCTTGTCTCGCCCAAAGAGCATCATAGAGCTTCTTGTGCCGATTTAGATTTGAGACTCATTGACTAATTTCCTTATAATAGTCACCAGATTTTTATTAGTGGATTATGCTTGCCCATTTCCACGAGGATAGTAATCTGAGGAGTGAGCCAAAGAGATGCCATACCCATAGCAAAAATCCATTATCTCAATTGAAGAGAAATTCGAAGCATTATCTGTCACAATCTTGTTAGGTACACCATACCTTACCAAGATGTTCTCTTTTATGAAGCTGCACACCACTTCAAAAGTAGTGCTCTTTACTGGAATAGCTTCTACCCATTTGGTGAAATAATCCATGGCAGTTAGTACATGAGTATGACCAGCACTAGAAGCAGGATTAAGTGTTCCAATGAATTCCAAACCCCGCTGTTGAAACGGTTCTTCAATTCAATGGCTTAAGAGGCAAAGAAGCCAATTTGGGTCTACCAACGAAAGTCTGACAAGCCTCACATTTATCAACCCACTTGGATGCATCCCTAAACAAGGTAGGCCAGTAATATCCTCCACGGAGTATCTTATGAGCAGTGACCATTGATGAATAGTGCCCTCCACAAGCCTGATCATGAAAAGCTGAGAGTAGCCTTTTCTGCTGTTCCTTGTCCACACATTTCAAAAATCTTCCATCTATCCCCCGTTTGAACAAGGCGTTTTCCCACAACACATACTGTACTGACCTTAGTTTAACAACCCTCTTTTCTTTGGCAGTCAAATGAGAGGGGCATTCTCCATAGGTGAGAAAATGGGCGATGTCAGCATACCGTTCAACCGATCGAGTGAAACGAGAATGGTAGGAAGGTCAACCTTATCCTCCAGCAACTCATGTCTAGCTCCTTCTGCAATGAGCTCACAAAGGCCTTTACCACGAACAAGCTTGGTCGGTTTGATGTCAATATCATATTCTTGGACCTTAGCAACCCAGTTCCCTCTCTTGGATCCAAATTCCTGTTGTGTGAGAATTGACTTAACAGTTGTATCTGGAACCAACACCATGGAATGAGAGTTGAGAATGTAAAAACGAACCGCTTGATGACTTTAACTCTTTGCAAAAGCATGTTTTTCCATCATGGTGTATTTTAACTCATGATCTTTCAGAATATAGCTCATGAATGCAATTGGGAGTTCGTGCTCATCGAGAATCTTCTTGAGTCAAAGCAGAGCCAAGGTATTATTCGTGGAATAGCAGATAGATAATGAAATCTTCTTTGAAATCGGGACATGCTAAAACAGGAGTTTTAGCAATAGCTCTTTTAATACCTTCAAAGGATTCTTTTCCTTCAGGAGACCAACCAAACGTTTGTTTGCCTTTCATCATTTGAGAAATATTCAAAGTTAACTCTGCAAAATCAGGGATGAACCTTCTTAAAAAATTGACCTTACCAAAGAAAGAGTGCACACCCTTTTTGTTGGTTGGGAGAGGAATTTGCTGGATAGCTTGAACTCGTTTAGGATCAATCTTAATACCATCTTTGGAGACAATGTGCCCTAATAACTTCCCCTCTGTGACACAAAAGACAGATTTTTTAGGATTCAAAGAGATCCCATGTTCTCTGCATCTTAGCAGAACTGTCTCCAAGTGCTGAAAATGATCTGCCCTTGTTTTAGAGAACACAGTCTAGTCGTCAAGGTATATGACAATACACTTTCCTTTCAAACTTCCAAAATCCAGATCCATAGCTCTCGAAAAGTGGCACCAAAGCATTAATGAGCCCAAAGGCATTCTTTTGTAAGAAAAGGTACCCCAGAGTAGTGAAAGTTGTTTTGTGTTGATCTGTGTATTAACCTCTACCTTATTATATCCACGAAAATCCATCAAGCATAGATAACATTTCAGATCTCGTTACTACTTGCAAGACTGATCCATCATAGGCAAAGGATAATTATCCTTCAAGGAAGCCGATTGATTCCTAAAATCAACACAGATGCGGATCTCACCATTTTTCTTCGACATGAGCTGTGCACAATATTAGCAATCCATGTTGAATGGTGAATGGGAAAAATGATTTTGGCCTTCAACAACTTTTGTATTTCTTAAAAGATGGTGTCAGCAATTTTGGGGTTATCTTGCCTCTATTTCGTTTAAAAGGCTTAATTCTGGTTTGAGAGGAATAAAATGCCGCATATCTTTTAGCTTGAAGGCTTTTAAATCTTCATAAGAATAAGCAAGAACATCCTTATACCTCTTTAAAAGATCGGTTGCTTTTTTTCTCTCATCTCATTTGTGCAACATTTTCCAATGTTCACGAGCTTAGGGTCGAAAGAACTCCCAATACTAATTTTTCATACTCGGTGATTGTTGAGGTCCAAGTAGAAGCTCTAGACTTTACATACCTGTCATGTTTATCAAATAGTTCCTCTAAACTCACCAATCCTTTAGGAATCTTATTTCCCTTGAGTTTGATACACCCATCCACGATCCGTTTCTTCTCCTTGGGTGACTGCTTTGTCGAAGGCACATTTTCACAAGGCAAGTTGTCACTTCCTTCAAAATACAACTGTTCAAAATTACCCTTAAGTTCTAAGAAAGAAAGCAAGTGTTGATCATCATTGAAAACTTGCCAGTTATTTGTATTATCAGGTACACTAGGTCAATGGATCATCTCAATGGCGAACTTATCTTGAGAGAAGTCGGGATGAGGTATCGTAGTGACCCTAAGGCTAGCTAGTGAATCAGCCTGCTATTCTTCTCCCTAGGTATTGCTTCAATGGAGAAAGCATCAAGAAATTCAATGGAATCCCAAACTGATTCCGGTAATGTTTCAACCTTCCATTTTTAACCTTGGAAAAGGTTTCTAACTTGTTTTACAATTAATTCCGCATCCCCACGAGCGAGAAGATTCTTTACACCTTGTTCTTTGGCCGTGCATACCCAAGAATGAGAGCCTCATACTCGCCTGTATTATTAGTATTTTCAAACTGCAACTTGAATGAAAAGGATGAAGGTTCCCTTCAGGTGACACAATAGGACACCAGCTCCGTAACCAGGTGAGAACAACTTCCATCAAACTCTAAAATCCAAACACTATTAGGATCTTTAGGTGACACTTTGGGGAGTTGAATTTCATCGGGGGACATAATCATGTAGTTACCATGCCCCATATCCTCATAGAGTATTTTTGCTTTAGGATCATCCATTTTTGTACAATATACTCATTGCTTCTCGAGTGTAGCAACTTCTTCATTTGCCCATTAATAGGTACTAGTGCATGTGACCAATCCATTTGAATTTCTCCACCCACGTCCTTACAGAAATTCCTACTTAGCAACATTCCGTATGAAGGAGGAATATCTCGCTACCAAGATGGTAGCCAAAACTTTCTTCTCGGGAAAAGCGGCAGAAAAGCCACTTGTGCATCTTTAATTCTTCCGACCAAGGGCACTTCCTTACTCTCATAGAATAACAAGATCCATAAGTGTGAGTGAGGGTCAAGCCTAAGGCATGAGCTACTTTAGTGGCATCACATTGTCGATGCTCCCGAGTCTATGACGCAATCTTGAGCCTATGGCCAGCTATAAGAAGTGTTACATAAAAGGTTTGATTTTGTCATTGGGTGAGGTGAGGTGAGTACCAAACTAGGTCGTGGTGTAGAAGAAGGAGTGGGTAAAAGGCCTTTAGAGGTGGTTTTAGAATGGGAATTGACAAAGTGAATCATTTTAGCAAAATCTTTGGGATGGGTTTGATAATACTCGGCTTCTCGAGATTTGAAGCTTAGTCTTTTCGAGGTGATCAATAATATCAAAAGACCCAGAAGTGGACGGGCCGTCATCACTTGAGATCCTAGGTTTATCAACTTTAGGGGAAAAAGAAGTAAATTTAATAGCAGGATTAATAGGACTCACCTTTGGTGTAGATGAAGTGGGGATAGGATATCCTCTTTTTGCAATTACTGAGGGATAGTCGTCGGTTGCTCCTTAGATTTCTTGGTGGGCTGCGTTACTTTCTCCCTCTGATTTGTCTACTCTTGAGTCATGACAGCGAATGATTCGCTATTCATGTCTGCTACTACTTCATCATAGTCATCTCCATCATCAATGCCCTCAGTGGTGAAGAAATTAACTCGAGATCCCTCAAGTTCATCTGCTTCATCATCTACTTCTTCAACGAGCTCCTCGCAAGCTTCGTTATCCTCATCATCATCTGGTTCCTCAACTTCACAGGTTGCATTGACAGGAACTTTAACAGGAGGTCCTTCAAGCGCTAGTCTTGTTTGAGAAGCAGGAAAATGATTTCTGGGATGAAAATTCCTCCTTGGAACGTCTGCATAAGGAGCATGCTGAGCCAATTGTTTCTTTATGGCAATGAGATCATTCGCAAGTTTTTGAACCAATGGATCAGTATTCGGTCCAGGGGTTGAAGAGGAAGAAGAAGCAGTTTTAGATTTGGAAGGGTCTCTTCTCAACTTCCCTGACATGATTAAGTCATCTTCGACACTAAAAGAAGAGTTTGATCTTCAGCCAATGTTGCAAGATTAGCCCTTCTTAGTGCATAACTAACTTCAGGTGATTGGGCATTTAGGAAGAAACATTTTTGAATTTGATCAACAAGTCGAGTAGTTGGCGGAATTTTATTAATTAACCTGTTGAATCGAGCCACAAATTCTCTCATGGGCTCTTGTGAATCTTTCTTTATCTGAGAGATTTGGGCTAGCAAGGCATGCACATCTTCTGCTGGTTTGAAACGGCTTTCAAACTTAGTTCTCATTGTGTCCCAGTCGGTGATAGCACCAGCCGGAAGGTGATAGAACCAATCAGCAACATTATCTTGTAAAGTCTCCACGAACAGTCTTACGGAGACATCTTCATGTTCAACTCCCAGAACTCCGCATGCAACTATGAAGGCTGCGATATGTTCATCAGATGCACTTTGCCATCGCCTTTGAATTTAGGAATTTCTTCCGAGTTACCTCTGGGTAACTCATGCAAAGGCGAGGAAGGGCAAGGGCCCAACACGATGACCCAGGCAATGGTGCCACCATTCTTGGAAAAATTGCTTGGAGAGGAATTGCAACACCAAGCAAGAATCAAAGCTCGAAGATTAGGACTAGCAGGCTCGAAGGAATACCACCCATAGAATTCTATCTTGAGCAGGTGGAGTGCTTGCGACGATTCCTTCTATTTGTTGTTGAAGGGAAAGGAAAACCCCGCTTTGCTCCAAAAGCTGAAACTAAGAATCTTCGATACAAAGGGCCCTTCTCCCTCGAGTAAAAGCGCAGAGTCACCGAGATCAAAGGATGATCAAAAATTACGAAGCGGAATATGATTTTCCCTGGTGGAGTCGCCAAAAACTGTTGGTCGTCAAATAGGACTTTACGAAGAGCAACGGATGGGGACAAGAAGTCCCTCCTCTTTAATGGGAGAGGTTTCCTTATTCAAGAAATGAACCTATTTACAAATATACAAAACATGATTTCTGGTCGAACTTGGATATAACGAAAGTGTTTTCTATAAAGATCATCAATTACAAAAGGTGAGGAATGAGAATACGAGAATGAGCGAGAAAGGCAACATGCGGAATTATAGATAACAGAGTAATTCTTTATGTATGCGAAGTTCTGGTGAATTGAAACAAGATCATTTGTATCATATAAATAAGATGGAATTTAAAGACACAAAGTTCGTAAATAACATCTGCGTAACACTAAAAGTTTCTTAACATACACAGACAAATGATCTTCACGAAATTAAATGAAAAGCTAGGGGATAAAAGAGATCGAGATAGACAAAGAATGGAAAGCCCTTACGTATTGATTTCTTTATGATCTATTTACACTTTCGTAGAAAATAAGCCAAGTTCCTCCTCCTTTAAAATGCATGAGAGAGGCCATTATATAGCTTATAAATCGAGTTACTCTTCGTAACCACTTCTTTTAACTAAATATTAGTTAAGGATTGCCAATCGCAATACCTCAACTTATTACAAAGAAAACGGAAAAAGAATGGGAAGAAGAGAAAAGAATAAGGAGAAGAAGACAGGTGGTTAATTCGGGAGGGACCCACCGACTTCAAAATCCATTGCTGAATATCTTCAATGCCTCGGCTATGTCTACGCACAAGAGGGTGGCGTGTTGGATGAAGGCGAGTCCAAAATCCAAGGCACTTCTCCATCTCTTTATCAAACTCGACATGAGTATGATAATCTTTATTTGCTTCTTCAATGGCAGTTGAAGAGAGCGAGATCTCCTTCATTTTCTCTTTAGAGATAGAGCTTTCCTTGAATAGATTATCTTTGACAAAAGCTCGAATTGAGCTTTGATTTCTTGCAAGGAAAGGGGCACACCAAAAGTTTCATCCTAAAGATGACAATGTATATCTTTGGCAGAGACAACAGTGTCTTGAAAGCCTTGCCTTTACGCCTATTCTTGATTCTCCCAAAGCCTCCTCAAGACATTGATCTTCCACTCCACGCTGTAGACCCAGGACTTTGACAGATTGTCCTTTGCATCATCCAAGACCTTACTCGCCAATAAAATATTCTCATCTGTCTGTCCCATGAGGCGGAGGTCTACTATGCAACTGCTCCAAAGTTTGAGCTCTTTATCTATGATATTGATAGTGGAGGAGAGCTTGATTGCACGTTGTTCACCTTTTCGTGGAGTTTGAAAGCTTCATCAATGAAGTTCAACCCCGACAAGCATATCATCCACCATGGCCTCCATAGCTCTGCCATAGATGGAATACTTGTGCATGTCTTTGATACTCTACACTTCATCTTGGCTCAAAATTACGTGTGGTGGAAGAGTAGTCAATGGGGTAGGGTCCAAAACTTTGTCCTTAGACAAAAGAGATTTGATAAAACTCGTGAGAATTTGGGCTTGTTCCTTCATTTGTTTAATAGTTTGCTGCCCTTTCTCTACCCTCCCAATGACTCTTGTGACTATTTCACGGAGGTTGTGGATTTCACCTTCGGGGTAGACTCTCCCATAGGAATCCTCGAGAGTTTTAGGTCGATGCCCTGTAAGTCCTACTCTGATTTATCTACTGCAGGCTTAGAAATCTCCAGAATTGCTGACCCTGAGCATCTGACACTATTCTGGAGGTGATTCTGGCTTTCTTGGCATGAGAAGGAGGGGTAGTGCCTAACAAGGCGCCACAAAGATCAAAATTCGGCCCCGAGCTCCGAGAGGAAGATTTTCTCTTCCTACTATCGACAAAAAGGTTGCACCCATGCAAACGAGGAGGAGGAAGGCAGTGGAGCAAGAGGACCAAGAGACAGAGAACTCATAGTGCCCAAGGTCTACGCTTTGTTGTCTCGAGCCGAGACATGAGTGGGGTGCTTGAGACAAGCTCGGTGTGAAGAGTCAATAGCACTTGGAATTTCAAAGTGCTCGGACTTCTTTATCCTTATCCGTTGGATTTTCGAAGCATTTGTAGGAGCACGCACCTCACTCTCCTCACTTTCACCGAGAACAATAATTTCTCTAGTCCCATAGGCAACTTTGCGCTTTTTCCGGAGATCTTCTTCCACAGCTCCTTCTTAACCTCTTTGAACTTCTTTTGATATACCCGGGTGGATGAAGAAGGAGTAGAAAGCTGCAGTCCTTGTCTTGATGAGGCGGGAGGGTTTGCAGACCGGTGTATCGTCCTTCGAATCGATGCTTCCCTCCTGGTGTTGAAACATCCTTAGAGGAGGATTCCCCCGAGTGCCTCCTTAGTTCTCTCGACTTGTCTATCAAACCGGATCTTAGTCCCGACTAAGATCTGGGGCTAGGATCTCGGCCGAGATCATCTTTCTCTTTCCTATTCCAATCCAAGTCCTCCAAGGGAGTGTGCTTAACCAAATTTTCATACTCATATGAGTATAGATCGAGTTATCATCCCCGGAGCCCTTCAGAACTTGATACAAGCCGAGTTCTTGGATCAATTGCAGAGAGAACTTGCCATAATGCCTCCTCCCGGCCTCAAAATCATCGGCACAACGGTCAGGCCTAATAGTCTTCAGATCTACCCTATGATGATAGATTATCTTGATGTTCTCGCTGATGAAATTCTTCAAGTCAAAGAAAGTTCTTGGCTTGAAGAAATGAACAATGATGGGAACAGGGCTCTTTCTATATTACGTGCGTCAGTAATTTGTTTTACAAGTGTAATTTCCCAAAGAGATGGGAAAGTGCAAACCAAGTAATCTTCTTGTCTCTGCAGGGTTCATGTGCAATTTTTCTAACTACTCGCATAATTCTATTAAAGCCATCTTATCACCGCAGAACATGGGAAGCCTCGGAGGAGTGCCTCATATCCAAAGCAAGCTTTGATATAGGAGAATTTTCTGAATTGGATAAAATAGGCACCGTAGTGCGATATCGGAGTTCATGGCTTCATCGTGAAAACCTTCTTAGCAGTGTCCCCTTCAATGAGCCTAACCACGTACATGGTGAAAGCATCATTTACCCTTTGGAAATTACGATTCTTACGGGTCTCGTGGTGAACTGTGGGTAGTAGGCATATACTGAGATCAGCCTTGTAGGCATCAATGTAAGAAAAACCAAACCATTGCCTTGATGTCGCCAGAGTATACATCAGTGCACGAAGTCATGTAGAACTTCTTCGTTTGCTTTGTACATTGACATGCCTGCTCCGTCAAGTTCATCGCCGATGATTTCCTTGCCAGTTAATATCTTGAGTTCCGTCGCACACCATGCGTGATGAGCGGGCACATCCGTAAGTGGAATTCGTTAGTAGAGGGTAAGCCCATAACCTTGAGCGGTATGGGATTATGAAATCTGAAAATTCTTCATTGAAATCTACTTGAATAAGGGTTTTGGATAGGCGAGATGCTCCTTCTTTGGGTTTTTAAGCCAAGACTTCACCACTGCGCCTTGTATTTGTCTGTGTCTTGATTGAATAGGGCCTATGCTTGATCTCCTGGGAAACAACTATGGCATTATCCATTTCTGGAATCCTCGAGTGCAGGCTTCTAATGGCGAAGCGTCTAGTTTGGCGATGAGTTCCCCGTGTACGTTGGTTAATTCGCTCAATCAGTGGTCGAAGTGAGCTCCACATGAAAGCACTTATGTCAGACATTGTACCGAGATTGGTAAACCTCCGCAGAAAAGCCAAACCGTGTCGTGAATCATTTGCGCCATTGGTGTAGGGTTTGCATCGCCATCCTTGCCCAAAATCGCCAAGTCAAGATGACAAGCTTCATGTCCCCACATATTGGGAACGGTAGTTTCTAGTGGCGAGATTTGTTCTGTCCCTCGAAATTTGATCTTCATATTGATAGCAATTCGGAGGACAGAGACGCAAATTAGACTTGGGAAGGAATTACAGAGGGAAGGGATACAGCGCAGGAATTTAGATTGCAAGGGCTTGAGCAAAGGATAGCATGGAAGTGGTGTGAAAAACATATAGGGGGTTTGCTCATTATATAGTGTTTAGAGAGAGAAAGACAATGAATGCGCACTTAATATATACCTACCAATTTGAATAAGCAGGATATTCGAGTAGAGCGGGAAAAATAAGCACGAATGGCGCTTGGTTCATTTGGGACATGTGAGACGCGAATGCGCAAAACACGCGGCTCGGTCGACTCGGGCGAAGCAGGGAAAAGACACACAAATGCCTTTTGGGACACGCGGGACAAAAGTGCGCGAAGTACGTGACTCGGCCGGATCGGGAGAAAAGGTGACAATGGGTCGGAAGAGTTTGGGACATTTGGGACGTGAAAGCGCTGGAAATCACGCGGTTCAAGTGTTTCGGCCGAAAATGGAACAACTTGCCCAATTGAACTTTGGGACATTTGGGACAAAAGTTCTGACGGGCTCGAAAAAGACAAACTTGGGAAACCGCCGATCGGGAACAGAGGGCCCGTCTGAACTTGGGACACGTGGGACAAAAATGTCTGACTGGCCCGAAAAACACACAAAATGACCTAGAAACGCAGATTTTCACAATTTCTCGACTTTTCACACTACCAAATTCGGCCTTATTATTAAAAGACACTTAAACTCAAAATTTTAAAATTTTCACTTTCTTAAGAGCAGGGGAATTTTGAGTGGACAACACAATGCCTAAACATTCATTGCTCGTAATGTATCCAAGATTGTCTTGATCAACCAATTTTTACGCCAAAAGGTATTTTCACAACTAGAATCTCATCCCCTAACTATGTCGACTACACCCAAAAGTGTGGATCGTAGATTTTGTGGATCGTATCAACGTCCTCAACATGTGAATCTTGACCTTAGGTTTTTCTATACCCATATAGCTAGAATTGTTGCACCTTTCTCTACCACAATAGTGTCGACTGTGTCGTAGATGTTAGCCCATGTCTCCATCACAGCAAGACATCCGAGTTGTGATCCTTTGCCAAATGGATTTGTAAAATAAAACATTACACGGGTAAATGGAAACATGAACACCATGAAAGATAGCTAGAAAATGACACCATCATAATCATTATTACCATCTAAAACTTCATCATCGTAGTAATTATTATACAAAATTGTGCCATTTGTAACCTACTCGAAGAGACAGGAAAATGGCCAAATATCGTCTCTAGTTTATTGATAAACCAATCAGGAGAAAGGGTCATGGACATAGCTACCCCCTTTGAAGGAAAAACTAAAGAAACCATTACGGTAGCAAATTATCATATATTTAGGTTTTTAGTAGGAAGGCAAACACATGAGGACGCCAAATAGGATGTTCAAGTGGCCCTTGGAAATTTGTTAGAGAAGTATGATAAAGATAAAGCTTCCAAAGATGAATTGAAGTCAAAGGTTGAACAACTCACTGCTTCTATTAAGGAAAGTAACACAACCCACTCCAACTACTGATCCTTCAACTACAACTACTCTAACAATTTCTTCCGGTTTGGATGATATTTCATATCATGAAATTGAGAAGATAGGTCAGAAGGGAAGATCAGTGGATGGATGGATAGAACGTATGCTTCAGGAAGCTAATCCTTTGATTAAAACAATTGTTGAATTGTATAATGATTTACAAACTAAAAGAACTTCCATTCGCAAGATAGATGAAGTCCTCTTTGAGGACAATAATAATCAATCAATTTTACTACATGGGGAGAAATTAGAGATGTAGACCTAGATAAATACTCCTACAAGGAGTGATTGATGATACTTATAAATTGTTTGAGTTTTAAAAGGTTGTGGAATTTAGATCCCGGTTATTGTAAGATTTGATCAACAAGTGAATGATTAGCACATGGAAATAATGGACAGTCTAAATGATATTTTAGAAGAGTTTGATAATATCAACTACAAATTTTTCAACGAGAATATTGATGGTCTTCCGGTTGACCAATTAAATCAAACTTCAAGGATTTGGTGAAGAAAGATGATGAAGTAACTAAAACTTTCAATAGTGATTCAATTGACAGGTTGGTCTCATGCCAGAATTTTATAAGTCAGTTGAAGAAAGTGGTGAATAAGTTGAAAAGGTTTCCGCCAAAGTTACAAGAGAGATTGATACAACGGACATGGTAAATCATTATGCATGCGGACCTAGAGGAAGAAGAGGTACAGGAATCATCAAATGTTTCATTGATTACAAACACCGGATGGCTATGTGGGAAAAAGATCAAGAGAAAACCAAACAGGAAAGAGATGTTGTAGGTCCAAGCTAAGCTAGGTGACCATGATTGGAACACTTCCAAGCCTCGAATCGGTTAAAGTTATAGGGTTGACCTAGTCAAACCTTTCCAATAACTTTACTACATTTATGGGAGCCTGGTCCTTGAACTTAATTATACTCTATTTTTAGTAACTTGTTAGTTAAGGTTCAGTTGTAATGGCTCAACCTCTGGAACTTATAAATAGTTAAATGTATTAAGTTTAAAGTAGACTTTTAGATCATTGGAGAAGTTACTCTTCAAGCTTGGAAGAGTGCTTTGAATACTTTTGAGCCTTTCAATTATATTCATAACAATATTTTTCGTGAAATGTCTGGTTTATTGTGTTAATTGTTGATCAATTCATACCTTGTGAATGAGTAATTCCTTAGTGTGAGTGATTAATATACCTTTATCTTAGTTATCTTATTTCAATCTGTGTGAAGAATGATTTAGTTACTTTGAATATCAGTTTTGGAAATGTTATATCTCTTTTGTTATGAAGTAACATTATTACTAACTATCATAGAAAGGAAAATATGTATGACATGTGCATATCATATATTATTATGAGGTGTTGATTGTGTATTTGAGTATGCTTGATCTATCTGTTAAATATACTTGGTGTCTTACAAGGAAATGCATGCTCTTATATTTGTGGTATTTTATTTTCCCTATCTAAACAACATAAGTGAAGCTAGATTGTGATGTTTTATCCTTTCTGAGTTAACCCTTTCCAATGTGAACATCAAAAATTATCTAGTAATACTCTCTCTTGGTGCATCACCTTACTTTTCATTTGTTATTTCTAACCTTGAACCCCATGAATTGAGTAGATTAGAGTTATTTTTAAAGTGCTTTAGCCTTGCACATTGATCTTAAATCAAGTGCTCTAAGTTCCAAAGGAAGTCAGCCTTCTCTGGAGGTTCATCCCAAGGCAACAAGGTCCCACACCTTGGGGATGTTCCAACGTTGCATGGGATCACTCAACAATTCAATGGGTGCACGATCCATGTGACAAATGAGATAACATACTACACCATTAAGCAAACAAATCCCTTCTACCTCCACTAAGATAGATAATTCAAGAAATAAATAGCACATGAAAATCATTTTTGATATCTGGAATTCATTCACAATAACATCAACCAAATCTACCTCACCTCTCCTTCACTCGCCCCTCTACGGTGTTTTATCATTCAACATCTCTGCATGCACAATCCACGCAGGCCTTTGTATTCCAATCAAACAACTAAAACCCCTTGAAGGCCATGCATTATCATCTTTTCAAGAGTCACTAAAACATATAGAATATATTCTTATTGATGAAACGAGTTTTATCAGCACAAAGTTGCTAAGCAAAATTGACAATGAGGATATGCAAGGCTTTCCCACATTTAAAAACATCTGAATTTTGAAACAAATCTGTCATCCTCCTTGACAACCTCATCCATTTACCACCGGTTTTGGACAGTCCTCTTTATGTAAGTAATTTATATGGATCCGGCCTTTGGAAGGGATTTCATTCTTCCATTACATTGCAAACAATATTTTGGCAACAAGGAACAACCAATGCACAAGTTTCATTACGGAATCTAGTGCTCCGGTATGCAAGATTCAACTCCTGTTATTGAGGACTAAGAAATCCTAATGTCTCGCATGACACACACCTAACTCAATAGGAGCTCAAATTTTTAAGGATGCACCACTTTTATTTGTAAAATGATCTCGTGAACTCCCAAAACCTTCGATGTTGAAGGCATTGAAAGTTCGATCACCAAATCCATTTTGAAAGTAGCAGTGCAGAGGCTAGACTAGGAGATCCTAATGATGATTAGTTGGAAAAAAAGTTCTTCTTTGTAAACAAAAAAAACTACAAGCACAATAAAACTTACAATAACAATTATGGATCCTAAAACCTACAAAATTGTGATTCCAAATCTTTAGTAGACTCGATGTTGATCAATGTTTGTCCTCCACCTTTATGTAGCCATTGCACGCTCACTTCCCTCGTTTTCCATCAAAAGAGACATAAATTCTTTAAAAATATATCAAAAGAAATTCTATTCGAGAAAATAGTGGATATACTAGAAGTGTCTCAAAATTTTGAAAAACTTTCTTGTTTACACCTTGATCTAAAAATGCCCCTAAACTGCTAAAAATCAACTTATTTACAAACCACTCTTTTACAAAAATACACCTATAAAAGCAAAATCACTCGTTTATAGTATATTGACCACCACGTGGTCTAACGGCTAAGCCTATATTTTTCAAGGAGAAGGTTTGGCGGTCGAATCTCTCCAACTCCATTGAGCCGCATTTTATCTTTATTGGGAACTTTATCCCAAATTGGAGGGATGAGAACTATTTTGAGCCTTTAGGCTTCCACCACGCTTTATTATTGTGGTTGCAGCCACGCCCTTTGTTTGTTTTACCACTTTGGGAAAACCTTACCGCAAACTTGCCAATGGTTAGTGAGTTGGACCGCCTCACCGAGTTATGTGTACCATTGCCAAGTGAGAGAGTTGGTTGGCTCCTGTTGTGGTTGTTAAGGTTAGGATAAATGCCTAAGTTAGAATGTAGGTAGTTGGAATATTGGTTATGCATGGATTTATCATCGACCATGGGGTTGATAAGATTAGTCGATCCATGCTTTGGTTTCTCGCTTATGGTAAAAAGTCCGCTAAGAAGTTTGTGACCCTTTGTAAGTTGAGGTTGGTGTAAAGGACTGGACATTGAATTGAGAGGATTGTTTGAGAACTCATTCATCGAGTGGCAAGAGTGGTTAGTCAAGTAGTGATGGCAGGCCACGTGGTGGCATGAGGAACCACCATGTGGAACTATACAAATTCATTATAAATAAATCCCACATGTACCAAACAATTACAATATGAGGCATATACATGCAAAAATGTGACAATGTAAATATGAAGAAAAGGAAGAAAATTCACCCCCTCCTAAAAAATAGTGTCTCGACCTAGATGAGGGCCCCAAGCAAAAATAATGGGGCCCACTTATCCAAGCTCGAGTGTCAAGACCAAAGGCGAAAACCAAAAACGCCATTTTATTTTTTTACATTATCACGTGTCACGCTCCGATTGGTTTACTTCTCCTCATTTTGTTCCTCCAATGGGAACTTCTATGGATGATATTTTAATCAAACGAAGTCCATTTCACACATTAAAATAGGCATCAAAAATCTCTTGGATCCCTCTACCGTACTGTAACGATTTTGGGAGATCTAGGGAAACTCCTTCCACTAAAATGACTTCTAGATGACACCTTGTTCACCTGTGGATGTTGAGTTATCATTTATATCAAAAACATATTAATTACAAAGCGGGATGAAGGAGAGCTATAGGAATCTTTGAGTGATTCGAATAATGCAGACAAGACATGGTATAAGAACACCTAATTGAGTACTAACTTTTTGGGGAGCTAGTGGCTTGTACAGGTAAAATGATGATGTGATATCATTTTGGGATGATTCCATAGTAGGTTTAGCAGGTATATAAATAGGAAATAATATCGGAATGATGAATACAAGAGTATAAGAGTTAAATTAGTAAGACTAGCTTAGTGTAGTAGGCCTAATCGTTGGACCTAGTCAACAAGTTATCCTGGAATGGTGGAATGAGAGAAGAATATTGGTAGTGAAGCATTGTAGAGGCATGAGGGACATGACTAGGGCATGTTTAGGAAGGTACATGATGAAAATAGGGTAGGTTCATGAGGTATGAAGTGAAACTAGCTCAATTAGGCCTATTTCAAGGACTCTTGCGGGTGTATGAAGCAAAACAAGCTATGACAATGTTTAATTCAACAATGAGAAGAGTTTTAGAACATTTTACAAAGAGGTTTTATATGATGTTATACGTAATTTATCATATATTCGAGGGATGTTTAAGGTCCTATATATTCATCACTTTCATTGAGGATAAGAAATATTAGTAGGCACAAACCATGGTGGTTAATAAATTACATGTCTATTTATAAGGAAATAAGTCTTTGAGAATGTCAACATGGGTACTCCAGTTGTTGTGGAAAAAATTTCATGCAAAAGTGAAGAATAATTTTGAAGAACTAGAAGGTTTTTAGTGCTATCGAGCTTTGAATTGTAGTTCTCATCTCAAGGGTCATCTTTGAAGAGATCAAAGGTAACGTGAAACTTATACATGGTTCCCAAACCTCTTAACTAGTGGAGCATTGAATCTAGAACATTCTAGAGGTGGAATCAATTAAAATTATGTCTTAACCTTTATGAATGAAGTTTAATAGTGGAAGTCACTTGAAACCCTCTCAAAACCCACCTTTGAGAGTGATAGGCAAGAACTAAAGCATTTGTATTCAAAATGCATGATCATGTAAAAATGATGATTTGAACTCATAAGGGCTCCTTCTAGATCATGTTTCAGCATCAATTTCATCCTTCAATTGTGACTATACGATACAATTTCAGCTCTGCTTTTGCAAAGATTTGATGGTGCGATCATATAGAGAAACTTTCATGCTGACAAGTTTAGTTTAGGAGAAATCTTAAGAGGTTTCCTAAGTGCTATGAATAAGTTTTAGGTAGGTGTAATGCAAAAAATTGATGATCCGTGGCTTGACAAGGTAGACTATTGCTTAAGGGCTAAACAAGTCAAAACCAAGACCGTGTTTAAGCTGATAGGATGTTGATGTGAAAACCTGATGATGGAGTAAAAATTAATCATGAATAGTGGATAAAAGTCCTATATGACATGTTCAAGCCCAATAAGTGACAAGGTGAAGTGTTTTTAGGGCTAAGCTCAAATGGTCCAACTTTTCATTCTAGGATTATAAGGTAACTCTAAGAAACAAGAAGGTAAATGCAATTTTCTCCATGTAATTCTTGCAAGTAAAGGTATGAAGTTCTGGTAGAGGTCCTCTGAGAAATGTTTCATGCATTAAGTTTCCCTGAAAGTGATATTTGAAGTGTTTGAATCCATGCAAACCAAGACTGGTTTTTGTGTCTTTAAAACCAAAGTTAGCATTCCCAAATATGCAAGTACATTCTAGCTAAAAACCTTGAAATGATGCAAAATATGGACCTAATGAGATGCCCAATGATGTGTAACTTCTAGAAAAGTGGAATAGGATCCATGAACAAGAGTTTGTATGAAAATATTTCTCATTAGTTGAAGAAGGGTTTTGAATGCATACAAAACCATCAAGACCTTACTCAAATAGGTGATGCATGATGTGAATGATGAATGATAGTGCTACCCAGTGTGCATGGTGTTTTGTGAGACCTCTTGAAGTATAGCCCATCCCGATATTGGTGCATGACATGAATATGAAAGTTTTTATTTCACCAAGTATAAGACTATGTCGAAAAGATCATACTTTTAGGTGTGCATACAAGCTCTAATGGATCCTTAATGAGAAATAGTGAGTTACATGAATTATCATGTGTGTAGAGGAAAAGGAGAGGAGGTGTGTAACTCATAATAACCTTCATGACACTTGTTACCTTGTATGGTGTCCTAGAAGCCAAGAAAGAGTCCGTTGAAAAAGAAGACAAATCTGACATGGTAGTTACACAAGAACATGTCGATTTTTAGTTTGTAAGAGGAACATTTTTAGTTATTTCATAAGGTGCAACATGTCCAAGAGTGTTATCATGGTCCTCATGGGTGCTATAACTATTATGACAACCTCTGAAAGGTATGATCTTGTAGTTATTCTTTCATATGATTAAGATCTAGATCTGGTTTATGCATTGTTATTTATGTGGTTATTTGTTATGGATCTGAAATATAAGTATGATCATGCTAACATCTTGAACAAACTTACATAAAAGAGGGACCTAGTACCCTTGCGCACTTCAGGTGAGTGCTCAGTTTAGGCTGAGTGATGTGCCAACGCACCTTGGGATGTTGGTGGTAAAGTCTAGGCTACATCTGACTACATTGATCATATGACTGTCATACTTTGTTAGAAGGTGGTCGGTCAGTGAATATGTTCACAAGAATTGGTGATCATGTGTAGTAAGATCTAGATAGTAGTATGCAGTATGCTACAATTTTATTTTTAGTGTTCCTAAGTGGAAATTTCACATTGTGGGGGATGCGTGACGTACCCAAAATTGTAAGGTACCTGTATCATGGAGCGGTGTAATAAGTGCCCCAATGATGATACAGTCTCTTCGCAAGGTGTTCGGGATCCGTAAAAGCTTTACAGATATGCGTTAACATCCCGCATGCCCGCTTAGCCACCACGTGCTTGCTTTCCCCCTTTTCCTCCTTTTTCTTAGCTTTTTGGTCTTGATGTAAACCGCCGCCTTGCAGGGCGGCGGTCTCGCTGTGACCACCGCCCGAACGAGGCGGTGGTCTGTCAATCACCGCCCGGGCAGGCGGCGGTCCTTACGCGTTTTCCAGAACGTGCTTTTGACGATTTAAACGCACACAAAGTTTGACGTTTCACCAGCTTTTCTTGCCGACTTGAGCATGCATTTATGTTTTTGGTCCCCTGGAATAGTGTTTTTCCTTTGTTTATTGCTTAGGAGTTCACTTTGGGTTTGATTTTTGGGTGATGGAATTCCTATTAATGAATTGCTTGTACTCAGTGGAAGCAAATTGCCTCTCGCTTTTCTCTAAAGTTTGATCCTTGGTTTCTCTTTCGCATTAGACTTAGTTTTCCTTTTGCTTAGAAGGTTTAGTTTTCTTCATTGCATGTTCGTTTAGTATTGTGTTGCATTTGGTAAGCCACATATCCAACTTGTGCAAGTGCAAACATTACTTTGGGCAACCATTTTGGTTATAGTCTTCGATTTTCATGGTTTGGTCTGTCACCTAGCTTAGGATTGTTAAAGACAAGCTTCATTTCGTACATTTGATTAGTATTGCTCATTGTTGGTAAGCCACAGACTCCAACTTGGCAAACAAGTGTTGCTATTTTATCTAATCCATTAGAGTAGAATAGCTAGGAAGCCATTAAAGTTGCAGGTTTTGCTCTTCATACAGTAGAATAGCTTAGGACGCATTTTGTTGCATGATTCGCAGTGAGACCCCGCTAGGAATTGCATAGGCCAAGCTCGTACTCAAGCGCTATCCCTCTCTATCCGCATTCTATTTCGCATCCGCATTCCAAAGGTGTCCATTGATCTAAATATCTATTCTTGTTGATGCAAGCATTACACGCTTTTCTAGATTCACGTGAGCACAAAAAGAACGAAGAGGTCACACCGAGGGACAAGATCACACACACACCGGATTCGCCATGTTACGCAAAATCCGTGTTCTAGCTTTCAAAGTTTTAGTTAGAACTTATCAAATAGAGTAGTTTATCGCTTTATTTTCAGTTATTTCCATTCTCGATATTACTGGGAAGTCATGGGGATTGATAGTTTCGAGAAACTATGATTCATTCCTCACTTCTGAGGTAGGATCGAGAATCTTGCAGATAGATTAGTTATTTCGTTGTTTAGAATAGATATACGAAATTGCACAGGCAAATAGCTACACTCGGCTATTTTGTTTGTTTTAAATTATTAGTTTAATTGTCAATTTTAAGTATCCTAAATAGTTGTTTTCTTATAAATTGCCTGAAAAATACAAAAAGAAGTCATAGATGTTAGGAGTATTCTTAGATTTCACTTCATTATAGTTTGCTTTATTTACTGCCTTTTGAATGACAATTACGGGACCTAGGGAGCCCAGAGAATATATTTTCGAGCCAATCGTACCTCAGCCCAATCTCATAGCAGCAATAACTGACATCGACCAAAACCTTAGGATACAAGTCTTCCAAACAACAACAGACTTCCAACAGGTCAGGTCACAATTGAGAGGATTAAATATAGAAGACAACCAAGCACACACATTTTGGTCAATCAGCAAACTACAAAGTTATCCTAGAAAATATCCACATGACTGTAGAAGGGTTTGAAAGAGAACAAACATTCGGGTGTGATCCTTTAGTTCCACAGCCAGATGCTGGAGACACCCTCGTAGATATGGATACCAGCTTGAGAATCCAGGTGGCAAGGACGCCTGTAAGATATTCCGAGAAGATCGCACAACTATTGGTTCTCAACATAGAAGCTGAGAAAGCATACGATTACTGGATACTAGGGATTAGGACTTGATCTCGCACGCATGACCATAACAGGACCACAACAAACGAGAGTTTACGGTTGTGATCCACAAATCCCGCAGCCTAGTGTATCCATAAGAGAATTAGATATAGACACTGGCCTACGCACACTAGTATTTCAGTCTACTCCGATTCCACCTATCATCATCCAACAGTTATCCCTACTGGACATAACAGCTAACGAGGCTAGAGAATTTTGGACTAGGCCAGAGAATCGTCCATAGAGTTGACCATTTTTACCATCTACCATATGACCCTATCGGAGAAATACACGAAACTATCCCAGGTCATTTTCCACGCATTCCGCAACCCATAGACCGAATCACGCCAGAGCTCGATATTGATTGGAGCCTTCGAGTAGTCATCCTAGCTGATCGATCTATCACACCGGTCCAGGTTAGAAGGGCCTTCTTTGCCTTAGATTCGCAGATTCCATTAGTGCGTGTCGAAGACATTAGATTGCCTAACTAGTCTATCCGTGTTCCATTCCCACCATTGTCTCAAGCACGACCTCCTGGAGGTCGGGGCACGCGGAAGAGTCACTTGTAGATTCCCACGCCGCTTGTCGCTTTCCGCGCATGTGACCATGACACCAATGTTCCACTTCCATTCTACGCCAAACTAACTAAATTCAAGGGAAACTTCCATGCTACAAGGCGTTTCAATGTTGTTTAATATTGAGTGGCAGTGATCAACAACATTGGCTACAATTAAGAATATTGTGATTCTTATAAAGGATGTGATGTGAAATCTTTCCAATGTGATCATTCTTATTCTGATTGGTAATAAGTGAGCAATGTTTCCTATGTACTTCCCTGATGTACAAGCATGGTGGCAAACAAAAGCACTAGAGTAAGTCAGTTCATGGATCTTGAAAAGGTTTGTGGGAGATCCAAAAAACCACACGAGGTGGACATTTGATGGGGTCTGCATTCATGTAAGCCTATTTAAAACCATGGAAGGAGAGAGCCTTTATTTTCTATCAATATCATAAGTCGCATAGTTTGACATGCCACATGGGTGAGCTTACTGCAGATGAGTGTGTGAATGTTTTTCTACCATGTTCGCATTAAGGGGGCAATGTTAGGAATTTGTTGTGTTAGTGCTCACATAAATTATTATATATAAGTAAATAAAACTAGTTAATTAGTTAGTAGATAAGTTTAATATATTAATAGATTCTAACAATCAAGAATATTTTTGTATTTATAAATAAAAACACTATTGAAATTTAGAATAAGAACAACTAAAAATAATATAGGTAAAAAAATAATAGATTCTAACAATCAAGAATATTTTTGCATCTATAAATAAAAACACTATTGAAATTTAGAATAAAACAACTAAGAATAAGTGAAAATCCATATATTGTAATAATTTTGACCCTCCCAAGTCCCCACCATTGTTTGACACTTCTCAATAAGTGAAATTCTGGAAATTGACGCATGCCCTAACATGTATGGACTCCTAAAAATTAGGGTATAATGAATAGTTGTTTTGAAATTGACCGAAATACAAAGTCATTGTGTCGAGATAAAGATTTGGGTAAAATACCCACGAAATTTCCATCTCATTTCCAGCAATGTTCCCTCTCAGACTGATCAGTTCACTCTCTGTTTACCTATAAATACACCCCACATGCCACAATCGACATAATCATCAGCCCTGTTTATTATTAGTGTCCGGATAATATGGGTCTGATTAGTGCTCCTGCCCTGTTTAGTATTGCAGTTTCTGTTATTATCTTTGCCAATCTAAGCCTGTGTCTCGCATGTCCTCAACACGAATCTGAAACTCTGCTTTCCTTCAAAGCCACCACAAATCAATCTAATAATGCTCTCAGTTCGTGGAGGAATGGATCCGACTGTTGCAAGTGGGATGGAATTCAATGCAATGAGCACAAACATGTAGTTGAGGTTAGTATTTATGTTGCTTCTGCTTCAACATTAGGAGGTACTCTTCCTTCCTGCTTGGGAAACCTCTCTCATCTTCAATTTTTGTCTTTATATGGCATTGGGTTGAGTGGGATAATACCCCCTGCTATATGTCTGCTTACCAGACTGAATATGCTGGATCTTAGTGTTAACCAACTGAGTGGAAGTCTGCCATCCTGTCTGGGAAACCTTACTTCTCTCACTGACATTCACCTTGATTACAATCAACTAACTGGAAGCATTCCACCTTCTTTGGGGTCTCTTTTTTAAAATTTTATACCTTACCGGGAATAAATTGAGCGGTAAGATCCCCTGTTCTTTGGGAAATCTCTCATCGCTCACGGAGTTGTATCTTCATGACAATCAATTAGATGGTCAAATCCCATATTCCTTGGGAAATCTTTCCTCACTCGAGGAATTGAAGCTTTCTAACAATCAATTAGATGGTCAAATCCCATATTCCTTGGGAAATCTCTCATCGCTCATTATGTTGTATCCGGAGGACAATCAATTAGATGGTCATATCCCATATTCCTTGGGAAATCTTTCCTCACTCGAGGAATTGGATCTTTCTAATAATCAATTAGATGGTCAAATCCCATATTCCTTGGGAAATCTTTCCTCACTAGAGGGTTTGGGTCTTTCTAATAATCAATTAGATGGTCAAATCCCATATTCCTTGGGAAATCTTTCCTCACTCGAGGAATTGGATATTTCGTACAACCGTCTAAGTGGTGCTCTTCCTTCAACATTTGGTATGCTATCCTCCCTAGAGAAGCTCTATGCCAACGGCAATGCATTCAATGAAAGCTTTTCATCCTCAATATTACCCCCTTCTTTGGTTAGTCTACGTCTCTCTTTTAACCATCATTTGAATATTTCGGAAGTTTTTTTCACAACCTTACCCGGATTAGATGAGTTGTCATTATCCGATCGTGTATTGAATATTAGCCCACTGGATTCCTCCATTCCAATTATCTTCTTTAGATTTGACATCATGTAATATTAATGGCGAAATTCCACCATGGATTTTCAACGCAATTCCTCGTGCTAGAATCCTTAACATTGGTTAACAACAGTCTTGTCTTTCGGACGATTCCATCTTGGATATGGGATATTTCGACCTCCTTATATTTTGTAAATCTTTCAAAGCAAATTATCTAGAAAGTTTGTCTTTTGGGAAGGCAAGATTGGGTATAGTGGACTTGTCTAAGAATGCATCAAGGGAAAGATACCATCGGCATCAATGTGGCTTAGAATAGAAATACTTGCTCAATGACAATTTGTTGATGGGAAATATTCCTCCAAGTTTGGGGATTTTTTCGATCTTAAAATGCTAAATCTAGCCAATAATAGTTTAACAGAACCGTCCCTCCGAAGTTTAGGTAATTGTTCTTCCTTATAATATCAATTTGGGAAACAATTATTTTGAAGGATCTTTACCCTTTGAACTTGGGAGGCTCGGTCTTTACTCACTAGTCATTCATAATAATAACCTCCTGGGACTTTCCCTCTCAGTAGCAAATTCTACATGTGGTCAGCAAATGCTTGATATTGGGCACAACTCATTTCAGGCCGAATTCCAAAGTCAATTGGAAAACCGTCGAGCTAAGAGTGTTGGTGATGAAGGGTAACTTTTTTAGAGGCAACATTCCTTCGTAAATTCAAAATTGAAGTACCTCCAGATCTTGGATCTTTCATTTAATCATTTATCGTGGATTTATCCCACACATTTCATCCTTGGAAGCAATGGCCACAACCACCCACCAAGCCTCTCGTGTTGACCTTTTATCTTGATTATGAGCTCAAGAGTGCATCACTAGTATTCCCTTTTTCTCCTGGAGTAGATTTGATGGCCAAGGCAAGAGAGGAGTACTATCCGTATATTCTTTCAAGAAGGACATCTATAGATTTGTCGCACAATGAATTCGCATGCATGGAAGTTGTTCCTCCGTATTTTGGAAAGTTGGAGGGCTTAATGTATCCAATCTCTCCACAAACCATCCGAGTGGGAATATTCCACATAGTTTTGGTGAAATGCTTCACCTGGAATCGTTGGACCTCTCTACAAACAAATTTTCCGAAAAATACCGGAGGAGCTCAAGTCCCTAAACTCTTTGGGTGCCTTCAACTTGTCCAACAATAATTTATCAAAGATACCACAAGGAGGGCACATGACCACATTTGAAGAGTCATCATACTCTTCTCTGAGGTAATCCCAATTTATGGAATTGTCCACTTCCGAAGAATTGCTCCTCGGCGAATTTGCTCCTCATTTATTTTCTAATAATAAAGAAGAGAAAACAGAAATTCCATGGTTTGAAATCACAAAGAGGATTGCTTTACGGAGTGGGATTGGGAGGCGTGATTGCATTACTTGCAATAGTAGAGAGGTGGAGGAAGAAATACTTTGAAGTTTGTTGACTCTATGTTGAAGATTGTCTTCCCTTCATTTCACAACCTCACATTGTAATTTGTGCCCCTTAAAGTGTGAAATGTTGTGCAAATCCAAAAGCTTTGAAAGTTTTCAGTTCTTTTTTGAGATTGATTTGTATTTCACACCTTTGACAATATAATTTTCAAAGTGGCCTAAACCTTACGCATCACATCTATTAAATAATATGGTTGTTGAATGGCCATTTTCAAGAAAAATAAAAACATGTTTAGCCTCTAGTTAGTTCTCATCCATTCTAGTCAAGTGTTATGTACGCAGAAATGCAGGATTTTGTGTCATTAATGGGTTCATTTTATGCCACAAAAAAATTCTATATTTATTTTATGCTACAATAAATTTAATTAAATAATGGTATTCAGGAATGCGCACTTAATTTTTTTGTTAAATAATAAAAAGGATTGTCATGTCATCTATTGAACTAGTAATGATATATGAATTGTAAAGTATACAATAAGGAATCTCATTTAAAATTAGTTTATAATTTATTTTAGATGTGATAGATTTCAAATATTTTTAACAGTAGTACGCAAGGTTCATAGTAGCAAAGGTTAACTGATCAGGTTGAATCTAATCTCCATGACCTCGTTTACAAAAATCATCATCATAAAAAAGTGTGAAGAATAAATTAAGATATAAAGCAGGTGCACCAGACTAGTCACCAAAATCTTCCCCAAATATGTCTCTTTTCTCTGTTCCAAATGTAAAGTATCTCAGCTCTCCGAAAAACAGAGTTGTATTTGTGGGGGAATGGAGGTTTGCAGGTATTTTAACATCCAAAACATTTCAACACAAAACAATAATTAAAACTTGAGCACCATTTTAAACTACAACTCCATTTTCTGGTCGAGGGTATCCAATTCCCAGATGTCTTCGGAACCTAAAATGAAGTGAATCTCAAAAATTTATCCCCCTGATTTTTCTGAAATGAATCTGCTCAAAGGAAGCATGGATTTTTGTGCTCAAACGCAAGCTTATTGCTCAAATGAATCTGGATTTTTTGTGCTCAAATGAATCTGCTCAAACGAAGCATGGATTTTTGTGCTCAAAGGGATCTACAAGGAATAGATCCCTGGGCGAGAGATTTCGGTGCTCGTAGAGACAAAATTCCCCTGCTCGACTAGCTTGAAAGAGCGCAAGATTTTCAGAGGACGAGGTGTCATGAATTATGATGGAATATACCTGCAATTTTCATAGGATGAAGAACCACGAATTTGCAGGAGAACCCGCACGATTTTCATGTGTACTTAAATTGTGTACACATGAATACATATTTTATTTGTTAACCATGCCCCTTCGTTACACCCAAAAACAATCTTGATTTAGTTGGAAGTGCACAAAAAGAGGATAAATTTGTATGTATTGAAAATGAAACTAGAGAGCCACAAATTGGTACATTTAAAGAGCCACAACCAGATATACGTTTGGTTTTACATTATAGTTTATTGTCATCCATTCTCAATTCTTCGAAAAAGAGGAAGGGGACAAATTACACATGGTTTGTAAACAACAATAGACCCTTATCATTTTGAATGTTTACAATAAACGATCAATTAACTTATAAGTTTTTGTGACTTGTATGAATCAAAACTAATAAAATCTCGACATTTAATTGTGTTAAAAACTGAACTGGAACTTATTTATTGATTACCCAAAATCCACTTAATCATCAATTCATTCAAACAATCCAGGTTTCATTTTACCCGATTTGGACTGTAAATGTCGTAAATGATTAAATATGTATCCAAATTAAATATGATTAATTAATGTGGAAAATATCAGAAAATCAAAATGCAAAATTAAATAATAAGATGACACGAGATTTTTACGGAGTTATGAAATTTGTATATGTCTTCGGGTTCATTCGAATCGATCCATTAAAAATGTCAAAATTGCAAGTACAATCAAACTTACAATAACAATTATGGATCCTAAAACCTGCAAAATTGTGATTTCAAATCTTTGGTAGACTCTGACGATGATCAATTTTTGTCCTCAACCTTTCTGTAGCACTTGCACGGTCACTTCCCCTCGTTTTCCCTCAAAAGAGACATAAACACTTTAAAAATATATCAAAAGAAATTCAATTCGAGAAAATAGTGGATATACCATAAGCGTCTCAAAATTTTGAACAACTTTCTTGTTTACACCTTGATCTGAAAATGCCCCTAAACTGCTAAAAAATCCACTTCTTTACATACCACTCTTTTACAAAAAATACACATTCTATCACTTAACCTTCTATAAAAGAAAACTCACTCTTTTATAGTATATTGACCACCACGTGGTCTAATGGCCAAGCCTATATTTTTCAAGGAGGAGTTTTGGTAGTCGAATCTCTCCAACTCCATTCAACCGCATTTTATCTTTATTGGGAACTTTATACCAAATTGGAGGGATGAGAACTATTTTAAGCCTTTAAACAGATTCCACCGCACTTTATTCTCATGATTGCATCCACATCCTTTGTTTGTTTTACCACTTTGGGAAAACCTTACCGCAAGCTTGTCAATGGTTAGTGAGTTGGGACCGCCTCGAGAGTTGTGTACTTGTTGTCGAGTGAGAGAGTGTGTTGGCCAATTTTGGTTGCTAAGGTTAGAATTAATTCCCAAGTTAGCATGTAGGAGGTTGGAAGATTGGTTGTGCATGGATTTATCATCGATCATGGGGTTGATAAGATTATTCACGTCTTTATTTTGGTTTCGCTTATGGTAAAAAATCTTGTCGAGGTGTGTGTGACCCTTTCGTAATTTGAGGGTGGTGTGTATGACTCACTAAATTGAGAGGATTGTTTGAGGACTTAGTCATCGAGTTGACAAGAGTGTTTGGTGAGTAGTGATGGTAGGCCATGTGGTGGCATGAGAAACCACCATGTGGAACTTTACAAATCCATTACAAATAAATCTCACATACGCACCAAACAATTACAATATGAGGTATATAAATGCAAAAATGTGACAATGTAAATACGAAGAAAAGGTGGAAAATGCACCCCTCCTAAAAAAGAGTGTATCAACCCTGGATGAGGGCCCCCAACCAAAAAATAATGGGGCCCACTTATCTAAGCTCGAGTGTCAAAGACCAAAGGCGAAAACCAAAAACACCCTTTTATTTGTTTACATTGCCACATGTCACGTTCTGATTGGTCTTATTCTCCTCATTTTGTTCCTCCAACTGGGAACTTATTTGGATGATATCTTACTCAAACGGAGTCCATTTCAGGCATTAAAATAGGCATCAGAAATATCTTGGATCCCACTACTGTACTGTAATGATTTTGGGAGATCTAGGGAAACTCTTTCCACTAAAATGACTTCTAGATAACACCTTGTTCACATGTGGATGTTGAGTTGTCATTTATGTCAAAAGCATATTAATGAAAAAGTAGGATGAAGGAGAGCTAGAGGAATCTTGGAGTGATTCTAACAATGCAGGACAAGACATGGTATAAGAACACCTAATTGAGTACTAACTTTTTGAGGAGATAGTGGCTCATGCGAGGAGTAAAATGGTGATGTGATATCATTTCATGATGATTTCATAGCAGTTTTAACAGGTATATAATGAGGAAATAAGGTCAGAATGATGAATACAAGAGTACATGAGTTGAATTAGTAAGACTAGCTTAGTTTAGCAGGCCTAGTCAACAAGTTGTCCTAGAATGGTGGAATGAAAGTAGAATACTAATGGTGAAGCATGGTAGAGGCATAATGAACATGACTAGGGAATGTTAAGACATGTACACGATGAAAATAGGATAGTTTCATGAGGTATGAAGTGAAACTAGTCTCAATTAGGCCTATATCAAGGACCTTGCATGGGTGTATGAAGCAAAGAAAGCTATGGTAGGCCAAGTCAAGCATGAGAAGAGTGTAAGAACATTGTAGAGAGGTGTTAGATGATGCTATAGGTAATTTATCAGATATTCGAGGAATGTTTGAAGTCCTATTCATGACTTTCATTGAGGATAAGCAAGATTATTAGGCACAAACCATGGTGGTTAAGAGAGTATATGTCTATTTATAAGGAAACAAGTCTTTGAACATGTGCACATGGGTACTCCAGTGTTGTGTGTTGGGGTTAGCACACCGATTGTACAGATAATCTATCAAATCTAAGCATACATGCAAATAAAAAAGAATATTCTACTAGAAGAAATATACAAAACAAGAGACATAAATCAACACCAGATTTAACGTGGTTCACCCAGTGATGGGCTACGTCCACCAAGAAACAAGCCAATCTATTATCCAAATCTTTGACAAGATATACAATGAATATTTACAATCTTCCACACCTCTCAGATGTACAATACTTTCTTTCTCTCAAGCTTTTGCTTCATCACCAAGAATTCTCTCTCTCACCAAATTTTTGCAAGTTCTTCTTAATTATTGTTAATCCTTACTTCTAAACCCTAGCTTTCATGCTTATATAGTCATTTATAGACTTAAGGCACTTAGCCATGTAATTACAATCAATAGATATAATTTAATGCTAAAAATAGATCTAATTCCCGAGAGTTAATTAAAACATCCTCGCACAGGTAACCAATATCGGTTCCCCTAACCGATGTCGGTTCCTCCAAGTGCCCGACTAGTGTCGGTCTTAGGTGACCAATTCCGGTCCCTCCTAACCGATGACGGTTATTGTGTTTTCCAGCAAGTTTTACATTGCATGTTAATATGAAGTAATTGAGCTCCACAACTCAACAATATCCCACTTGGAGATTAATTACTACACCATACCTGTACAACATCATTCTTGGATCCTTCCTTAGCTTTGTTTCTTCCTCTTCAAGTCTCAAACTTGAAGACCAACAAAAGTGGAGTGTAGCTCCAAATTTTCCTTTGCTAATGGCTTCGTTAGCATATCCACATGGTTATTGCTTGTATGAATCTTTTCCAGCATTCAACTGTCCATCCTCCAATACCTAGCGTGTGAAGTGATACCTCAACTCGAATGTGTTTCTTTCTCAAATGAAATGTCAAGTTATTTTCCAAATGAATTACATTTCGATCACCGAATAGTTTACAATCATCTTTCTCCTTTCCCCATTTCTTCCATGAACCTACTCATCCATATCATCTCCTCGCTAGCCTCCGTAGTTCGCAACATACTCTCCTTATGTAGTAGACAAAGCCAAAACCTTTTGCAATCTTGAAATCTAGCTAATTGTCGTCCCACCTACTATGAAAATATATCCAATAGTGCTCCTCCTACCATCCAGATCTCCAGCCATATCCGAATCAACATAGCCACATAATGAAATATCTGAACCTTCATAGCATAAATGCATGCTAGATGTCCCTTTCAAATACCTGAGTATCCATTGGACTGCTTTCCAATACTTTTTACCTGGATTGGCCATATATCTACTCACAACTCCCACTACCTGTGCAATGTCTAGTCATGTACAAACCATAATATACATGAGACTACCAAGTTCAAGCATATGGCACTCGTTTCATGTATTTTACATCTCTCTTGTGATGATGGACACTTGCTCTTTGCTCAATTTAAATTATCTAGCCATAGGTGTACTAAATGAGTTTTACATTCTACATCTTGAACCTTTCTAACACCCCGTATATATAATCCTCCCGAGATAAATACAATTTCCTATTTTTCCTGTCTTGTGTATTTGCATGCCAAGGATTCTTTTTGCAGCTACTAAATCCTTCATAGTAAATGTGTGAGCTAGCTTTCATTAAGCTCACCAATGTCCTACATACTAAATCCCGCAATAAGCATATCATCCATATACAATAACAAAATAATATAGCTCCCATTTTCAAGTTTCTTAAAATAAACTCAATGGTCGATTAACATCTTTAGTAACCACGCTCATGCATTAAACTATCAAACCTCATGTACCATTGCCTTGGAGCTTGCTTGAGCCCATATAGGCTCTTTTTCAACCTACACACTAATTTTTCTTTACCCTTGACTTCATACCCAAGTCACATCGTGCATATAAATCTCTTCATCCAAATCACCATTAAGGAAAGTTGTCTTCACATATAGTTGCTCTAAATGCAAATCTTACGCAACTAAGCTCAATACAAGATAAATAGAAGTCATCTTAACAACAGGAAAATACTTCACCAAAGTCAATACCGCTTTCTGTAAATCCCTTAACTACAAGCCTTGCCTTGTACCTTTTCTGCTCACTCTCTTCTTCCTTGATCCTCGTAAAGCCACTTTTTCGCAATGTTCTTTTACCTTCTGTAAACTTAACCAAATCCCAAGTCCTGGTTCTATTCCAAGGAGTCCATCTCCTCATCCATGCCATGCTCCCATTAGATGTGGGTCTTATCTCGCATTACTTCTTTAAAAATTTTGGTTCACCATTATCACCAATAATAAATAAAATAGAGAAGGTGTAAATATTTCGGAGGTTTACTAACCCTTTGTGACCTTTTCACATGAGTTTAGGGTACCAGTGGCTCAATGTAGACCTCCTGACATTTGTATCCAAATCGACAGCTGACTAACATCGGTCACCTCTAACCGACGTCAATTTCGCTAACCGATTCCGGTTTGGATATTCTCAGAATCGATACTGCGGTCTCATCCGACCGATGTCACCATGGGTCAACCGACACTCGTTGTGTAACCCTGTTGGTAATACTTTTAAATCCGAGAGTTCATTTTTATTTACAAACTTCTCAACCGGTTCATCCTTGGGTACTAAAATTTGATCCATGTACATTCTCTTTTCATTCCATTCAACATCACGACTCCTAATAATTTTAGAATTCTCTACATCCCAAAAATGGAAACCAAAATCATCAAATCCATAAGGAATGAAAGTGCACCTCTTGGATTTTGCATCCAACTTTTTTCCTATTTTCCTTATCAATATGCACAAAAGCTCTTGAACCAAAAAAATAAGAAAAGAAAGATCTACCTCTTTTCCGGTCCAAGCTTCCTCTGGTACTCCTCCATCTAGTGAACTTGAAGGCCCACGGTTAATCAAATAAATTGTTGTATCAACTACTTCTACCCAAAATTGCAAAGTTAATCCGTAATGTATCCTCATACTTTTAAAGACGCTCCATGATTGTCCTGTTCATTCTTTCGCAACACCATTCTCCCGTGGTGTTCTTCAAACCTGCATTCTTTCTCTACGTATCCCATTCATTTCGAACAATAATCATTCAAAGCTTTGCACATAGTATTCACCACCATTTTTAGATCTAAGGCACTTTAACTTTGAATTAGATTCATTCTCAACAAGGGCTTTCCATCTATTAAAATTCTCAAAAACATCAGATTTACGTTTAATACAATAAACCCATACCTTCCTCAGTAAGATCATCAATGAAAGTAACATATGTGGGTATCCAAATTGATTCTCCTCGAAGAAGATAAACATCAAATATTTAACAATATACTCTCGAGATGATTTAATCATAATTTGTTTTGTAGAGCAGGGAAGGGATTCACCTAGCTCTTTGTACTCGGGTCAAGAAATGGATAACACCATATAAAAAGATTTGATCTATCCTCACTACTTTAGGCCATGCCTTTAGACTAGGGTAAGAGGACCCATTTTGTAACCTCTATTGGTGAAGGAAATGAAGAGATCCTTCTTCGCACAATTTTTAGGGGAACCTTGAGAAAATATGATCAATATGCCACAATTTAACTCTCACGAGTTGTCACTTATAAAGAATGGGGATATTGTTTGCACAAATGTTTGAGTTATTAAAGAAACTTAAAACCTACTTGCTTTTGTATATTTTGGTAGTAGAATTTTTCATTTGTGGATACACAACACAAACAGGGGTACTTTGGGTAGGGTTGATGGTTATTTGAAAATTTTGGTGGGGATTAAGCAAGATAAAATTGATTTCACAAGATCTTTGAGAACCTTTACAACAATTAGACAACTTAACAATATAAAGCTTCAGAATAGCCAAAATATTCCTTCAACCAAAAGGTGTGCATCAATGGAGCCCCAGATCTACACAATTTCACATAATCTTTGAGAATTCAACACGAAGCCTCGAGATAAAGACTCAATTAAACATTAAAAACCCTTGGTTCCTCACGCCTAAGATACACTCAAAGGCTTATAGATAATCTTTATTAACAAAATGACAATAAAGTGATTTTAAATTGTTTATCTCATTACAGGATGAAGGCTCTTCTCATAATGAAATTGCAAATGCAACTAAACTATCACAGGATGAGATCATATGTGATTCGGATGGATTTTAGCATAATATTTCAACAGAACATCAAATCCATTTGAAAACATTCTCAAATAAAAGGAGACACAATTTTTCCCGAGATCAACACATGATTAATTTTAGATCTATTAGATTTATCAAGAAGGGAAAGTTTCTTGAACAGTCTGAGCTTGTCAATGGATGTATACTGCAACCATCTTGATGCGATCAAATCTAAAACACAAGAGATTAACAGGTTTCTAAGATGGTCTCTCAGGAAGATGGGCTTTCTCAAATTTTCTCGTAAGAATTAAACCCCGAAACTTTTGCAAGAGTATCCTCATTGCATTTATATAATTCAATCGTTGAATCATCCCAAAATTTCCCCAAAAATAATAATATTCAAGGAATCCTTTTCTTGTTACCAATTTGTCCCGAAAGTGATGTTTAACAAATTTACACCAGAAGCTGCCGTGTGGACAAATCATGAACTGATCACGTTTTCTCAGACACTCAACCATGACTAGGATGCCATGCTATAGATTTTTGATAGTCCTTTTAATCATTCTTTTATTATGTCATGTGAGAAATCCCATTTTAATCATTTTCAAGTGGCTCTGTATAGCTAGATCCGACAAGTAATCCTTTTCACCCTCGAGAATACACCTTGAGAAATGAGTGCCCTCGCATGGATGCCCGAAGTGTTCATGGATTATACGCCGTGAGTCCGAGTCGGCTGAGTGCAAAGAGGAGACAATGAAGCCTCCACATGTTTCCATGGTGTAACTACAAGGTGAAGTCAGAGGTAGCCTTCCCAAACAAGCGCGGGCCTTCCACGTGCCCTAGGCCCTAGAAAATTGCCTTGGTTGCTAAAAAGTCAGAGTATGGGAAGGCCCAGTGGAAGCTTCCACGTGTTTGTTCAAGGTAACTTCATAGATGAAGTTTAGAGGGGGACCCCAAACGAGCACAGATCTCCACGTGCCTTGGGCCCAAGAAATTTATCTTGGCCTTTGAGAATGTTTCAAAGACAAACAAGATCCAAGTGGAAGCCTCCAAGTGTCTCTTCGACGCTCTTCCGATATGGTTCCCAAAAGTGGATACCTCAAACAAGCACGGGCTCACCACGTTTCCCATGCCTTAGAAAGTTTCTTGAGAAGTTTAAGTATAGAGAGGGGCCAGAAGCCTCCACGTGTCTCCTTGGTGTAACTGCTAAGGTAAGACCTAGAGGTGGATCCTCAAATGAGTGTCGGCCCTCCATGTGTCCATGGTCTGACAAAGTTGCACTAGCCACTTGAAGAAAAGTCTAAGTATGGGAAGGGCTAGTGGAAACCTCCATGTGTCTCCTTGGCGCAACTTAAAAGGTCAAACCAGAGGTAAATTTTCAAATGAGCGCCGGCCCACCACATGGACAAGCTTTGAGTTAAGTGGGCCTTAGAGTCTCATAATGCCCATGGTGACCCGCCTTTTCACTTCTAACTTTTAACGTGGCCCCAATGGAGTTGCGGATTATTTCATAACTTTTCTCCCTCATACAAAAAGGCAAAAACTTAAAAATGTTCCACCAATCTCCATATCTCTGTCTGTGTTGAAAAAATGCCACGTGTCCTTATTCGGGTCAAACTAAGAATTTTTCCTACCACTTCATATCTTTTGAATAACAAATTAGATGCTATCAAGGCCGCAAGGCCAATTAGGTATTTTTAAAAATGTGAAAAAGTGGAAACTTTCACCAAAAAGACCCCGCCATACCACATCCAATCAGAAAGGACCATGTTTCCACCGATTTTGGGACCAAAATTTTGAAAGGAAAACATGATCGTGAAAAATAGAAGGAAGGGGAAAACCTAAATTCATACCCAAATTACAAATTATTTCTCATGGACAGAGGAAAGGAAAATAATATCTAGACTCAATGTGATCCTCCACAAAAGGAAAGGACTAACCATGACAACAAATGAAGTAAAAACTTTCACGCATCAATACAGGGAGAAAGAAAACTTCACACTATGCAGACAGAGACATTTTTGAACAAACAGGGTGAGATTAAATTGAGCACCAACATCGGCTCGACTCGGGGATGGACACTCCCTGCGAGTTCCACAAGAACAATAGACCATGTGCCAAAAATCCATTGGGAAACGGATTCAAGAAAAAGCTTGCAGAGCAGAAAGACAATAACCAAATCCCCCAAGATGAAATTGAGAAACCAACAAAAACTGGTCACCAGGGACCAGAAAAACCGAAATAGAAAAACATGAAAATAGAAAAAATGAAAGACTATACACTATACAATGATGTGCACCCTGATTCAGAGAAAACAATCAAGGAAAATTTTCAAGTGCCTTTGATTTTGATATGACCATGCTGCTTAGCTTTGATACGTCTTTAACAATTGGTCATATGATTATTTCTTAAAGAGGGTTTAAAACCCAAAAGTGAGGATCACTTTTTTAGGATGATGTACACATCAACGGATGTGTGAATGACAAGGTGAAGAGATCTCGGGAGGAGCGAGCATCAACCAAATGTGCATGCAAATATTTGACAAATGGGCGATAACCTCAATAAGCCACAAAACTCTCCTCTATCTCATAGATCCAAAAGGGTGTACATATAGGAGGTGTCGAGTAACCCCAATCATGCATGTCATGACAACTCAAGTGGAGAGGGGATTTACATTCCCATAATAGAAGTGTAACTCCCTAATGATGCATCATGACATGGTATGATGGCATAAGAGAATCTCATCAATGACCACCCAATGACACATGGACTTCCCATTACGGTCTCAACTAAGTGGGATGACTCACCTAATGATGTGGAAAATAACACACACCAATGACCCCCTTCATCATAACTTAGATGAGGCGGAAAGCAAAAATGAGAAATGGGTCTCCAAAGCCCGATGAGGAACCCATTCACAAAAGGAAGTCCATAAGCTAAAATAAAATTGATAGTGGGAAAAACATCCACCACAAGAGAAAAACACACTCTAATCTAAGAAAGATACCAAAGATGGGTAACGACCATAGACTAGCCTATAAAGGTACCTTGTACAAAGAGGAAATCAAATAAAAGAAGAAGAAGAGAGAAGAAGAGGAGACGAGAGGAATGCAACAAAGAAGATGCCATGGACGAATATGAACTCTACAATGGCTCACTATGAAATCTCCTAAGAATGTTGATGAGGAGATACTCTAGCTCTGGTAAGAAGAGCCATCCGCACCGAACTATGTGCCTACCCTTAGGAAAGACAGAAATGACATGGGAAGTTTGCCTAAAAACTGATCAAAGTAAACCAAAGGCAACAACATGAATAACTCATTGAGTCTACGGAAGTGTGACATAGGTCTCGCAAGTGAGTGTGAAGCAATCGAAGGTAATGTCACAAGTGCAGAATCTGCCGAGTATGAAGGGTGAACACTGTTCAGAGAGGATGTCCAATCGATATGAAGGAAACAAAACATCCCCACAATAGAAAATGGATCATTAAAAAGAAAGGGTGGATCAATGAAGGTCTCTTAAAAGTGGAAGTGGTAAGAGTCTTAGAAGGGGCACTCCCAACAACGGAGATGATTAACTCCTCTAAAATACCGTAGATGGATGAGGAACTCTGCAAAGACATCACAAGTGTATTCGTGAAAAGATGACTAAGGTCAAAGATACTCATCCCAATGAGAGGGCTCAACAAACAAAGAGTGATGTCAAACAGGTATGAAGTCATCTAATGAAGGTAGAGGAGTGAAAGGGGCCTCCTTGTTGGAAGTGGAAAAGGAGGCGGGTGTGATGACTATAGGCGAGACTGAATAGGAGACTATTCAATATCTTATGAGATGTGGGAAGTGTCAACACTCTCAAGGAATAGTGAGAGAAGGAGGAGAAGAGTCCTCATAGTACTCTCGACATCGTAATTCTGGGTGCGTAATAAGTCTTGTTTCTAGAAGTAGAACCAGTCAGTAGTTTTCAAAAACTCGCCATCACAGAAAAGAAGAGGAGAGAAGAGTTAAATAAAGGTGCTCCACGTTGATGTCGTGTGCTAGATGGCAATGAAGCGGTTAAACAAAATTACCGAGACTAAGCAGGATCAAATGTGCTTTGAGTTGAAATGGTCGGGCTAGAGTGAGAGTTGAAAACCACCGAACACATCCACGTAGAGGGAAAACCAGGATTCAAAGAGCCAAGGCACCTGGGATGAATTGATACACCGACTAGCTAGTGTAAAGCATGAAAACCTAGCACAAAACGCTTTGCAGAGGATCAAAACTCAAGCTTAACGTGAGCCCTTAAGCTAAAATGGCCCAACACAGGAGGATAATTTAGTGCTGGTCAAAAATAAGCATAAAGAATGGCACGAGTGAGTGTGCAAAGTGCGCCATAGGCTCTGGGGGTGTCAAGGATGTAGATTCACTTTGGAAAATGCAGATAAGAAGAAAAACCAAAGGTTGAAGACTACAAACACAAACCCCAAAGCAAAACGTGGAAGGAAAAACCCCACAAACATGAACCAACACCCAAACCTGAATAGATGTATAAAACCTCAAATCAAAGCAACGAAAGCGCACAAACGAATATCCATTACGACACACGCATTGAGAATTGAATATCACGCTGAAATCTGAAAACACATGAGCAACACCAAAGAGTGCATGAATCCACAAGATTCACTCGATACCAGTTTTTGAAAGAGGGTTTAAAACTGTTTTAAGCGAGGATCATTAAGGATGGTCACACATCTTCGACGTGTGAGCGACAACGTGAAGAGATATCGAGAGGAGCAAGTAATGTATAACCAAATGTGCATGTAAAGATTTGAAAAATGGGCAGTAACCTCAATAAGCCACAAAAATCTCCTCTATCATAGATCCAAAAGGGTATACATATAGGAGGTACCGAGTAACCCCAATGGCAATCATGAAAATCGAGTGGAAAGGGGGAGTTACATTCTCAAAAGAATATGAAGAGTAACTCCCTAATGACGCATATGATGCACTAAACGTAAGAGAATCTCATAATGACCCCTAAATGACACGTGGACATATGATCACACCTAAGTGAGATGACTCACCTAATGATGTGGAAAATAACACACACAACCAGCTTTCTCTTTTCCATCCAAGTTGCTATTCGACCACATTTTTTCAGGCTTATATTTGTGCCTAGGTCAATATTTTCAACATCTCTTGAGATTATGGCTTCATCAAACATCAAAGTCCTAGGAAAATCAACTTTGCTCGGGATATCACACATTGATCAATTTCATACTCCTCAAAACAAAATAGCTTACGTAGTTACCAACATTAGTGTAGGCTATGTGCAATACTTCATAAGAATCATTATCCTGGGGTCCTCAATTGAGATATAACATTTTCTTTTCACCATGTAACTTCACAAGGCTTCCTCAATTGGTATGGTGGCATAAGACATGTCCATTTACACACTTCCATCCACTCAAGTAGCTGCCCACAACTCGGATAGTAACATTCCCCATTTAGTAGGGAAATCACAATTACTACATTCAAAGTTAAGTACTTGCTGATCAATACGCTACCAATTGCACAACTAAACCCTTGACACATCCAACTACTCGCACCTCTCTTGAATCCATGGTGTACATTTCCCATAAGATACTCGTTACTTTGAGATCGTCCGGGATCAACTCATTCATGACCTCAAGAGGTGTTACATTTCATGAGGATCCGAATCGAACATGCGCTTATGTAACAACCTATCCTTAATAACTAGAGTAGTAAAAAATAGATCCAAATTCACCCGAGACTCAATCCCAGAGAAGTTCCCAAATAAACCTCGGTGGTTCACCCAATTCCTCCAATGCTTGTGGTTTTTCGCCCCTGCAATGGCAGGAGGAATTTTTCTACATTTTTACATTTTGACCTTGGGTGACCTTCTCTTCCTTAAGACCCAAATATTCGAATGCCCCAAAATTCCTATGCTCATGGATTCTAAGCAATTCAACAATAGGAATAGAAATCTTGATCATCGTTACTCAAGATTTGGGCTATGTCACAGGAATGTATTTGGGTAAGGTAGTTTGGGGAAGAAGGTTTACAAATTCATTTGATGGCATGAGATTTTCAAAGTTCGAGCATGGGGAGGAACACAAGTTTTATTTGGGGTGACAAATTTCCAGATGCATCTTTTTAGGGGTTTCTTAGGGATACTTGGTAAGATTTGGAATTTTGGTTTGGCTTGAGGCCCTATCCCTTTGGAAACCTTACTCTTGGTATTGTATTCTTTTCTTGGGTAACTATTGCATTCATTAACAATTATCATGTCCCTCTTCGAAGGAATTCCTCCTTCATACTTTTTAATCATTAATGCCCTTTTATCATTATCGGGCAACTCAAAATCTTGTATCATATCAATCTCAAAAGCATTAATGGAAGGAAGTGGCAATACACTGATGGATGCAATCCCAAAATTTTCAACAATTCTAGCACTTATCAGCTCGGTTGAGGGTTTCCCATGTTGTGAACTTATAGAGCAATCCATCATGCATGCATCATCACCTGTCTCATCATCATCGCCTTCTTCAACTTCTTTTCTTCATCACATGGGGAATGGGGCTAGAAACATCTATCACACCACTCTATATCATGGACCTCTTCCACAATAGTAGCAACTCTGGAAGCTAAAGGATCAGGCACCAATCTATTTTCCTAGGGTTGGGGCTATCTATTTCCTGATCCCACAGGCCCTTTACCCATGTCATCTGATCTATGATCACCTCTGGGATGATTTGTAAATATTTCTTGACCTTGTGGCTTGTGCTAACCTTGGGAACCTTGTCCAATCCCCTTCTCTACTCTGGCCATTTTATAGGACATTTCCTTAACAACTCCAACCAATGTTTTTACAACCTCTTCTAGATCCACATACTTAATTAACTGAGGCTTCTCTGGATTGATCAGCTTGATACCTTCCCTCTTAGGAGGCTTACCAACTGCTTGATATTGTTTTCAATCTACAAAGCCATGGTGAAGGCTTGCCTCAATGTTCTAGGGTATTTGTCCCTTAAATAATAGGCAACCTTCTTGTCAAAAGCATCCGAATATTTTTTCGACAAGAAACATTGCTTGGCCTCAGGATTACAAGTAGCCTATTAAGGTTCTTATTAACGAGTGTTCAAGTCATGGAAAATTCATTAGGATTCTTTTTAATATTTTCAAATTGCAAAAAGTAACTCGGGGTCCTGTCTTATCCCCATAGTGCAATCTAAAGCAATTTTCATTTCTATCCATGAATCTATTGAGTTATCGGAAAAGATTTATACCGATCACGTGCATCCTTCTCAAGAGTATGAATAAACAATTTTATATACACATCCTCAAATTAAATCTCAAAGTCTTCCATCATATTGACAAAAAAATTTAAATGTTGATCGCTAGTGATAGCATTATTCCCTTGAAATTTAGGCAGTCTATTTCTAACATCTTGTGGCACTACATTTGGATATCTAACCATACCTCTAAAATATATAGGACCAAAAGTATTGACAACAAATGGAGGTCTAGGTGGGGGTTGGGCCATATTGTTTTGAGGGGTGATCTTACAGGAGAAAAAAATGATGAGGGATAAGGGGTCTTTGGAACACAGAGTATAATTTTCAAAATGAATGTCCTCTAAAGAATTTGTTTCATGGAATACCCTATCAACTTTGGAAAATACTAGGATAAGAAGCACACTTATCAGACAAAAATGAAGGCCCCTCTCCAGTTGGAGAATTCAGATCTATATGAAAATTACCTAATTCAAAATCACTTGAAGAAGAATGGTAATCCTCAACCATAGGTTGATCACTTTCCACAATGGATAACTCTTTTCTTGATTCCTGATCTCCAACTATTTTCCAGACTATTTTTCCTTCTAAATTTGTCTTTCCCGCTTTGGAAACAACTTTTGGGGAGGGTCTTTAGTGAAGAAAGATCTTATTCCATCCAACTTTTCAAAGATTAGTGAATGATTTCACTTAATACAAAAGTTAAGGCATTGGTATTTATCAAAATTTAAAACAACATAGAGTCGCCACTAAGGATTTTCACCTTATTTGTGCAAATGCACTATAAATGACTTGTCAAATATATATCAACACCTAAATCTTGCAAAGCTTACTAGATTTTACCTTCCTTTACCAAGATTTACCATCGATGATATAAATTTAGTGCAATACCCACTAAAACTGGAAATATTGCATACATAACTTGTAACTTGGCACAATTCTTACAAATCTCAACAAAGGATGATGTTTAAACAACGTATTTGCACATTGCTCCAAAAATGGTGTTGGTATCCAAATTGATTCTCCTCGAAGCCAAAAAACAACATCTGATTTAACAATATACTCAGAGATAGAGGAATAATAAGTTGTTTGTAGATGGGGAAGGGATTCAAGATACTCTGGCACAAATCATAAGTCATTTGTCACCTCTTTTCAGCGCTAGAGAAATGGATAGCACCATATAAAAGGATTTGATCTATCCTCACTACTTTAGGCCGTGCCTTTCGACCAAGGTGAGAGGACCCATTTGTAGCCTCTCGTTGGTGAAGGACATAAAGAGATCCTTCTTTACACAATTTTCGGGGAACCTTGAGAAAGTATGATCAATACGACACAATTTAACTCTCACGAGTTGTCACTTCTAAAGAATGGGGATATTTTATGCACAAAGGTTCAGTTACTAAAGACACTTAAAACCTTCTTGCTTCTATATATTTTGGTCAAAGTAGAATTTGTTCATTTGTGGATACACAACACAAACAAGAGGTATTCATGGGTAGGATTGATGGTTATTGGAAAATTTTAGTGGGGAATAAGCAAGATGAAAGTGATTTCACCTGATCTTTGAGAACCTTTACAACAATTAGACAACTTAACAACATAAAGCTTCAGAATAGCCAAAATATTCCTTTAACTAGAAGGTGTGCATCAATGGAGCCCCATATCTGCATAGTTTCACACAATCTTAGAGAATTCAACAAGAATCCTCAAGCTAAAGACTTAATTAAACATTAAAGACCCTTGGTTCCTCACACCTAAGATACACTCAAAGGCTTAAAGACAATCTTTATTAACAAAATGACAATAAAATGATTTTAATGTTTTTATCTCATCACAGATGAAGTCTCTTCTCATAATGAAATTGCAAATGCCACTAAAATATCACAGGATGAGATCCTATGTGATTTGGAGGATTTTAACATAAGATTCGCAAGTGGGAACATCAAAACCATTTGAAAAAGCACACACAAGTAGAAATTTTCCCGAGATCAACACAGATTAATTCGAGATCTATTAGATTTATTAATAGGGGAAAGTTTCTTGAACATTCTTAGAGCTTTTCAATGGATGTAAACTTCAACCATCTTGACGCGATCAAATCTAAAACACAAGAGATTAATAGGTTTCTCAAATGGTCTCTCGGGAAGATGGGATTTCTCAAATTTTCTTGTAAGAATTAAACCCCGACCATTTGCAAGAGTATCCTCATTACATTTATAAAATTTACTCACTCACTCATCCCAAATTTTCCCCCAAAAATAAGAATATTCAAGGAATCCTTTGCTTGTTACCAATTTTTCTCAGAAAGTGATGTTTAACAAATTTACACCCGTTCGCTAGTGGACAAATCATGGCTCGATCACATTTCTCGGACACTCAACCATGACCTGGGATGCCATGCCATAGCTTTTTGACAGTCCTTCTAATCATTTTTTTATTTTTTCGTGAGAAATACCATTTTTAATCATTTTTAGATGGCTCGTATAGTTGGATCGACAAACAATCCCTTTCACCCTCGAGAATACACCTTGAAAAATGAGTGCCCTCGCATGGATGCCTGCATTCATGTGTTTGTGAGTCCGAGTCAACGAGGTGAAAAGAGGAGATATCGAAGCCTCCACGTGTTTCCATGGCACAACTAAAAGGTGAAGTCTAGAAGCGAGGGTCGTAAATAAGCACGGGTCTTCCACGTGCCCGGGCCTAAGAAAATTTCCTTGGTTGCTAAAAAGTCATAGAAAAGTATGGGAAGGCCAGGTGAGCTTCCATGTGTTTGTTTCGCACAACTTCAAAGAAGAATTTTAGAGGTGAGACCCCAAATGTGCGGAGGCTCTACATGTGCCCTAGGCCCAGAAATTTATGTTGGCCTTTGAAAAAGTCTCAAGACAAAGAGGAGCAAGTGGAAGCCTCTACGTGTCTCTGCGGCGCTCTTCTGATATGGTGCCCAAAAGTGGAGACCTCAAACAAGTGAGGGCTCACCATGTGTCCAGGGCATTAAAAAGTTTCTTGAGAAGTTTATGTGAAGTATAGAGAGGAGCCAACTTTGGAAGCCTCCATGTGTCTACTTGCCAAATTGCTAAGGTAGGACCTAGAGACAAATCCTCAAATGAGCGCCGGCCCTCCACATGTCCATGGTTTGACAAATCTGACTTTGGGCCACTTGAAGAAAAGTGTAAGTATGGGTAGTGTTAGTACAAAATCATAGGGACCCCAATTTGAGTTCTAAAATTATGCTTTTCAAGCAAGAATCATCCGGTGTGATTGCATAACATTGAAGTTTCCCCCAAGGTGTGGGACCTGCAAAAGTGGGAAAGCTCTCCATATTAAAGACTCGGTACTATTCATTTGTTTAGGTGCATACGTAGAAACTTTTGCAGAGGGTCTTTTCTTAATCCTAATCTAAACTTTACGAAGGAGACATGGATAGAAGGAATACAAAAATTAAAACAAAGCTAAACTATAAGGTGATGTGCCAAATGAATGATGGACACTTATTTTGACTAGAGTGATAGACACAAACTAAATAAAATGCGTATAATAATCGAGAACACGAGTATAAGCATTAATAATGAAAGACTAGATAAGAGTAAAGAAAAAGGAAAGGATCTAGAATCGATCACAAAACATGTTTTATTGCTTGAAACGTAGATCAATACAATACAATAATAATTGGCCAAGAGGTGAAAGCGCATTGTAGTTTTAATGGAAGGTCCGAACTCCATGATTCCCTGCTTTAGAATTAAAGGGGAGCCTGTAAAAGACAAGAGAATGTCCAACCCTTTACAATGAATCCCGCTCCTATATTTATAGATTCGATTAGATAGAAGGAAGAGAGAGAGAAGTGGGAAAAGCAGGTTGAAGCTCAACTACCGTTGTTAATGCCTCTAATAGGATCTGCCCTCCAAATCCATCTTTACTGCATCAATCCCTATTTTGGTACCTTCAAGGAAAAGCAAATAGTGGAAACAGATTGAATCCGATCTGGTAGTTAGAAGAAAGAGATCCTACATTGAAGGCCTGAAGTCGTTTCTCCATTTTCTCCCACCTAACCTCCAAAAATTAAAGTTTCAGACCTCCATGGCTTTGCGAGGTCGATATCTTTCCAACGGTGTTATATTTACAATATTTTTACCCTTGAGTTAAAATATATGCTCCTCTGAAGTTTGATCGGTCCATACAAATGGGCGGGAAAATAGTTCAAAAAATGGGTCCCTCTTGCCCTTTTGCACTTTGAGCTATGTGACGAGCTCATGCTCATTTGGGTCCTCACCCTAGGACTAACTCGTGGAGATGCACCATACCGACACTTGGCATTACATCTCGCTTACACTTCTATACTTATCCAATTTTGAGGCTTGCCCTATCCACCTTTGACTGTTTGACCATTTGACCCTACCTACATCGTTTCGGCCCCGGGAAAGTGGAAGAATTGCGCAAGTTTGAGCCTCCCTTTTTGGATTCATCTTTAGAGAAGCGTTGTTAGGACACGTGGCTCTCTTCATCGGCTTCTCCATACTTAGTCAAGTATTTTGGAGCTTTTCTGACTGCTTTGAGCATGAAAACTTCAAATCTTCACTTTTTTTCCCTTTCTTGCTCCCGGCCTCTCTGCTGAAAGGGCCCTGTCCCTTCTTCTTTGACCTTGACAATTTCATTATTGAGTCTACCTGCTACCCATTCATAGGATCCGAACGTGATTTTCAGGTTCTTTCTCTGACGGGGTTGTGGCTGATCCAATACTCAAACCCGAGGTGAAATATGGATAGCAATTTGATGACTCACTGGGACATCTCAACTGCTAGATGAAGAAACTAGTGGCCTGAAGCATCTATTGGGCATGGAGTCTAGCCCGATAAACACAAAAATGATAGGCGAACTTTTGAATATATTAGATCCTGAGCCACTATGAGCTACTTATGTATGCATTTTCTATGTTTTGTCTAACCCTGAGTCTGCACTCTCAATTTTCATAAGGAAATCTTGGAAATGGAATTTTGAGAGTAGAAAATTGTTTTAATTGGGGTTTTCATCAATCCCTAAAATGGACTTTTTTGAAACAAATTTAGTTTCTTTACATTCATTTTCTTTGAAGATGGCAACTATTAGAGGATGTAATTGATGAGTTTTCTTTATGAATGTTTTGAAAGAGCCTGGATTTATGTACCTTTGGAGAAATGTGAACAAAACTTATATACAGAAACCAAATCATACTTGCCTCAAATGAGACATGCAGAGTGTGCATAAGCACTTCTTCTATTGGAAAGAAAGTCTACTCCTACTCCTACACTAACTAAAGAGAAAGAATACTAAACAAAAGCTCATATTTGCTATAGTAAGGAGGAGTAGCTTCCCTTTCTCAAGAGAGGAAGCCATGCAAATGATTTGACACTAAATACAATTGGGAGTATGTATGAGTGAAAAAAGCTGCGACAATAAGCCTTGATCCTCCACCTAAATCATCGAGGTATCAACATTAATGGAAAATACCTCCTCAAGTTGACTTGCATTTGACTCTTGGAGGTATTGGATGATGACCCAAATTTTGGTATTCATCCTCATGCCTTCAAGTAGGCATGAAGGTTAAATGTGAGGAGCTTCTCCTTTGGCTCCAATGAATCCAAGAATCCGATTGGGAATGGTCTTCGATCTTTTGAATGTGCCCTTGTTATGAGTTTCAACTCCAAGAATGGAGTTTTCTTGTGGAACTTCCTTGATGAATGGCGCGGGAGAAATGGTGATATATTTCTTCCCTTTCCTTTCTTCCTCCCGTGAAGAGCATGGAAGGTTTAAGTCTCCCAAACTTGATCCCAGAGGGCTACTATAAAATGCAGTTTCATTGCAATTAAATGCTCTCCTCCATGGTAGCAGGCTCATGTACTTGGGATGTGAGAGATGGAGGAAAAAATGATGTGATCTCCATGGGTTCCCCTCCATCAAGGCAATCCTCCAAGTCGAGCATGTAATCTACCTCCTTGTCCCGCCGCAGTCCTCAACCTCCTCCAAGGTGTCTTCCACATTTAAAACTTGTCCACCACGGTTTCCCTCTTCCTCAAACATGAAGTTTGAAAGATCAAAATCTTCTCCAATATCGAGCTTCAAGGAGATGAAGTGGGAGGAAGAACTTAAGGTTCTTTCTATTTTGGGCTTCTACACTGGGGCCTCACGAAAATGTATGCTCCTCCTCCATTAAAGATTCATCAATTAAATTAGTTCCTTGAAATGAAAGTATGAAAAGAATCTTCAATGATGCCTTCTTCACTAAGTGGAAACCGATTTGATCTAGACTTCTCCTTTTCAATGGGACTTGGAGCTAATTGTTCCTCCTGAAAAGAAAAGTTACGTATACAAATTGGATGATTGAGATCATCATCCTCTTTAGGAAAGGAGCCATAAAAGCATGTTGATTTTCTTCTTGTTGTTCTTGATCTTCTTCTTAACAAAAAATTAGTCTTAGCCACCTGAATTGGTTCTTCAACCCTGACCTCCTCTATTGGCTTGACCATCAATGGGATCTTTGTAAACCCAAATTTGGTAGCCCAACTCTTCAAGTTTTCTTTTGTTTCTTCTCTATTGGGATCCACTTATATGTTGTCCAGTGACTAGATTCTTAATTCTCTTCCCAACATGGGTTTGGGAAAGCAATAGAGTGATAGTACACAGTTTAACCACCTTTGCAATTATTAGGTTGTGGAGCCTATTTTCATGTGTGAAAGTGTTCAAGATCGTACACATAAAGAGTATTGTACACATTTTTGGGCCTTAAAATGTGCCGATATATCGGGAAACATGATTTTATCATATGGGCAGGATTTTGACCCATAGGTTTATGGGACGGTTTTTTGCCCATGGTTTTGATACCCATGGTTTTGTAAAACTGCTTAAGCAATTGTCTATTTATATGGTTTTATGCATATGATAAATATATGAAAAACATTGCAGATGTGCTTTGAATTTGGGTGTGAATTATGTAGAGTTTGTTGAGCATAGCTCCAAACAGATCTAGGTATTATATTGAGAGAGTGGTGGCTTGTAATAAAATTTGAGTAAGTGATTCTTTGTGGATGTAGCCCAAATTGGGTGAACCACGTTAAATACTATCTCTTTGTGTTGTGTTATTTTATTTTGCACTTTTATTTGAGATCGTAATAATTTTTGCATATTAGTTTCTACTGTTGCGATTCTTGTGAGGGATTATTCCGCATATTTTATCCCTTATTTCCTAACAATTGGTATCAGAGCCTGGTTTGGTTTGTTAAAGTGTTGAATCACAGGAAAGTTTTATCTTGAGTGGGAGCTATGGCAGATGATGGAAGATCTAGGGTTGATAAATTCAACGGGAAAAATTTCAGTCTTTGGAAGATGCAGATGGAAGATTACCTTTATCAGAAGGATCTTTATATTCCATTGTCTGAGAAGGTGAACAAACCCTTGAGCATGATGGATGCGGAATGGGATTTCTTTGGATAGGAAGGCACTTGGGACAATCTGGCTGTGTCTTGCATCTTTGGTATTATTTAATGTTTCAAAGGAAAAGACTACAAAAGAATTGATGGATGCATTAGGGAAGTTGTATGAAAAACCCTCTGCCTCTAATAAGATATTTTTAATGAAAAAGTTGTTTAATATGAAGATGTCTGAGAATGGTTCAGTAGCAGATCATTTAAATGATTTTAATACGGTTGTAAATATGCTAGCTTCGGTTATAATAGAATTTGATGAAGAAGTTAGGGCTTTATTAGTTCTATGCTCTTTACCTGAGAGTTGGAATAGCCTAGTAATGGCGGTAAACAACTCGGTTCCAGCTAACTCAAAGTTGAAGTTTGAGGATGTTGTAGGGGTGATTCTAAGCGAGGAAATGTGAAGAAAAAGCTGGTGAATCTTCTACTTTAGGGAATGCTTTGACAATGGAAACTAGAGGGAGACAGAAGAATAGAGGAAGCCATGGAAAATCAAAGGATCGGGCAAGGTCAAAATCTAAAAGCAAGATAGTATGTTGGCATTGTGGAAAGTTTGGGCATGCAAAGAAGGATTTTGGGAGCTTTGGGACAAGAAGAAACAATAGGAAGAAAACAAGGAGGCAAATGTGGCAATGGGTAATGTATGTTAGGATGATTTGATTCTTTCTTTGCACAATATTATTGAATCTTGGGTTTTAGATTGGGGGCTTCTTTCCATGCTTACTCCACATAGGCATTATTTTGTTGATTATGTTCAAGGAGATTTTGGGCATGTTTTTCTTGGTGATGATGAGCCTTGAACATAGTTGGAAAAGGTTACGTTCCAGGTTAAGATGCAAAATGGGAATACTTGGCTATTGAAGGATGTCAGACATGTGCCTACATTAAGATGAAATTTGATATTAGTGAGGGGTTGGGAAGTGATGGTTATACTGTGATATTTACAGTGGACTCTTGGAAGGTTACCAAGGGTGCTCTTGTGGTGGTAAGAGGTAAGAAGGTTGGAACCTTGTATTTAACCACTTATAGCACTAATGTTTGTAATCTTGTGGCTTTAGAAGTAGATACAACATTGTGGCACTATAGGCTCGGTCATATGAGCCATAAGGGCATGGAGATCATAAAGAAGGATTTACCTGGATATACAAAAATAGGTTTGGAGTTTTGTGAGGACTGCATATATGGGAAACAAAAGCGAGTAAGGTTTCTCAAGGTTGGACCTACAAAGAAAGAGAGTAAGTTAGAGCTGGTGCATTCGATGTGTGGGGGCCGGCTTCAGGTATCATCTCTTGGGGGTTCAAGTTATTATGTTACTTTTATTGATGATGCAACAAGGAAAGTTTGGGTTTATTGTATTAGAAACAAATCTAATGTATTTGACACTTTTGTTAAATGGAAAGCCTTGGTAGAGAATGAAACATGTCTTAAGCTAAAATGTCTCAAAGTCAGATAATGGAGGGGAGTATTGTAGCAATGAATTTGATGATTACTATTCTAAGAATGGAATCCAGGAAAAAATGGTTCCAGAACTCCGCAGAAAAATGGGGTATAGAAAGGATGAATAGAATAATAATGGAATGTGCTAGGAGCATGAGGTTACATGCAGGACCACCTCTTTCTTTTTGGGTAGAAGCGGTGAGCACAAATTGTGTACTTGATAAACAGAGGACCCTCAAGTGCCTTGGATGGAGGCATACCGAGGAGGCTTGGTATGGTAAGAAAGTTGATTATTCATTTCTTAGAGTCTTTGGATGTGAGGTGTTTGTTCATATAGATAAGGATGATAGGACCAAGCTAGAGGCTAAGTCAGAAAAATGTACTTTCATTGGTTATGGTGGTGATGACTTTAGATATAAATGTTGGAGTATTAAGGACAAGAAAATCATTCGATCTAGGGATGTGGTCTTTAATGAGAAAGTCATGTATAAGTAGTAGTTACAGGAAAATAGGAAGAATCCAAGAAAGAATATGCAGTGGTAGAGGATCTTCCGGATGGAAAAGTGACACATGAATCAGTTCAGGAACCTCCTCAACAAGAACCCCAAAATCCTATATTGAGGAGGTCTTCTAGGGTAAGAAGAGAACCTGAATATTTTTCTCCTTCTCTTTATTATTTATTACTCACTGATAGTGGAGAGCAGAGAGCTTTGATGAAGCAATGCAGGTAGATGCTAGGAAGAAGTGGGAGCAAGCCATGGATGAGGAGCATCAGGCTCTCATGGAGAACCAGACATGGGATTTGGTGAAGCTACCCAAAGGAAAAAGAGCATTACAGAACAAGTGGGTGTTTAGAGTCAAAGAGGAAGAAGGAGGAAAGAAAAGATACAAGGCCCGGTTGGTGGTCAAGGGGTTTGCACAGAAAAAAGGTATAGATTTTGATGAGATTTTTTCTCCTGTAGTAAAAATGACTTCTATTAGAACTGTTCTAGGAATAGTTGCAGCAAAAGACTTGCACTTAGAACAACTTGATGTAAAGACTGCATTTCTCCATGGTGATTTGGAGGAGGAACTATATATGCAGCAACCATAGGGATATGAGGTCAAAGGTAAAGAGGAGATGGTGTGCAAATTGAAGAAGAGCTTGTATGGCTTGAAACAAGCTCCACGTCAATGGTATAAGAAATTTGATAGCTTCATGATGGAGCAAGGTTATATTAGATGTCATTCTGACCATTGCATGTATACAAATAAATTTGAGGATGACAGTTATATTATCTTGTGTCTATATGTGGATGACATGTTGGTTGCAGGTAAAAACATGCAGAAATAAAAGTACTCAAGAAGTAGCTAAGTGAATCCTTTTTTATGAAGGATTTGGGGAAGCCAAAAAAATCCTTGGTATGAGGATATCTCGGATAGGAAGGAAAGAAGCTAACTTTATCTCGGGAAGAGTACATTAAGAAAGTCTTAGAGAGGTTTAATATGTAGGATGCTAACCGGTTGGGACTCCTTTGGCGAGCCATTTCAAGTTATCAAAGGAGAAGTGTCCCAAGAAAGAGCAGAGAGAAACCAATGTCAAGGTACCTTACTCATCAGCGGTTGGAAATTTGATGTATGCCATGGTGTGTACTAGGCCTGATATTTCCCATGCAAGTGGGAGCGGTGAGTAGATTTATGAGTGATCCAGGTAGAGATCATTGGCAGGAAGTAAAGTGGATCCTTTAGTATTTGAGAGGGACCATGGGGATAGTTTTGTGCTACAGTGGATCAGACACCACTTTGTGTGGTTATGTAGATTCAGATATGGCTGGAGATGTAGACAGCAGGAGGAGCACGACAAGTTATGTTTACACTATAGGTGGGACAACAGTGAGCTAGATTTCACGACTACAAAAGTTGGTGGCTTTGTCAACCACGAGAGGTTGAGTATGTTGCTGCCATAGAGGCAAGCAAAGAAATGATTTGGTTACAAAAATTTCTTGAGGAGTTGGGGCATAAGGGAGGAAGGAAAGCTACATAGTGATAGTTAGAGTGCTATACACCTAGCTAAGAACTCTGATTTCCACTCTATGATGAAGCATATACAGTTAAGGTACCATTTCATTAGGACAACTTTGGAGGAAGAGAAGTTGAAGCTAGAGAAGATCCATACCAGTCAGAATCGATAGACATGATGACCAAGGTGGTCACAAGGGAAAAACTGAAGTTGTGTTCAGCTTTGGTTGGTCTTCACAGAAACTAGTGAAGGGTTGAGAAGCTTGCTCAGAGGAAAAATAGTCTCCAAGTGGGAGATTATTAGGTTGTGGAGCTTGTTTCATGTGTGAAAGTGTTGAAGAGGCGTATACTAAGAGTCATGTTCCTCGCAATGAGGTTGGGGGTAGCCCCAAATTTATTTTTTTGGGCCTTAAAATGTGCCCGATATATCGAGAAACATGATTTTCTCATATGGGCGGGATTTTGACCCATAGGTTTATGGGACGAGTTTTTGCCCATGGTTTTGATACCCACGTTTTGTAAAAACTTACTTAAGATTGTATATTTATATGGTTTTATGCATATGATAGAAGTATGAAAAACATTGCAGATGTGCTTTGAATTCGGGTGTGAATTCTGTAGAGTTTGTTGAGCATAGCTCCAAACAGATCTGGGTATTATATTGAGAGAGTGGTGGCTTGTAATAAAATCTGAGTAAGTGATTCTTTGTGGATGTAGCCCAAATTGGGTGAACCACGTTAAATACTATCTCTTTGTGTTATGTTATTTTATTTTGCACTTTTATTTGAGATCTGTAATATTTTCTGCATATTAGTTTCTACTGTTGCTGATTTTGTGAGGGATTGTTCCACATATTTTATCCCTTATTTCCTAACAATTGGTATCAGAGCCTGGTTTGGTTTTCTTTAAAGTTTTGAATCACAGGGAAAGTTTTATCTTGAGTGGGAGCTATGGCTAGATGATGGAAGATCTAGGGTTGATAAATTCAACGGGAAAAATTTCAGTCTTTGGAAGATGCAGATGGAAGATTACCTTTATCAGAAGGATATTTATATTCCATTGTCTGAGAAGGTGAACAAACCCTTGAGCATGATGGATGTGGAATGGGATTTGCTGGATAGGAAGGCACTTGGGACAATCGGTTATGTCTTTCATCTTCGGTATTATTTAATGTTTCAAAGGAAAAGATTACAAAATAATTGATGGATGCATTAGGGAAGTTGTATGAAAAACCCTCTGCCTCTAATAAGATTTTTAATGAAAAATTTGTTTAATATGAAGATGTCTGAGAATGGTTTCAGTAGCAGATCATTTAAATGATTTTAATACGGTTATAAATATGCTAGCTTTGGTTACAATAGAATTTGATGAAGAAGTTAGGGATTTATTAGTTCTATGCTCTTTACCTGAGAGTTGGAATAGCACAGTAATGGCGATAAAACAACTCGGTTCCAGGTAACTCAAAGTTGAAGTTTGAGGATGTTGTATGGGTGATTCTAAGTGAGGAAATGTGAAGAAAAAGTTCTGGTGAATCTTTTACTTCAGGGAATGCTTTGACAGTGGAAACTAGAGGGAGACAAAAGAATAGAGGAAGCCATGGAAAATCAAAGGATCGAGAAAGATCAAAATCCAAAAGAAAGATAGTATGCTGGCATTGTGGAAATTTTGGGCATGCAAAGAAGGATTGTTGGGAGCTTTGGGACAAGAAGAAACAATAGGAAGAAAACAAGGAGGTAAATGTGGCAATGGGTAATGTATGTCAGGATGATTTGATTCTTTCTTTGAACAATATTATTGAATCTTGGGTTTTAGATTCGGGGGCTTCTTTCCATGCTACTCCACATAGGCATTATTTTGTTGATTATGTTCAAGGAGATTTTGGGCATGTTTTTCTTGGTGATGATGATCCTTGCAACATAGTTGGAAAAGGTTTTGTTGAGTTAAGATGCAAAATGGGAATACTTGGCTATTGAAGGATGTCAGACATGTGCCTACATTAAGATGAAATTTGATATTAGCAGGCAATTGGGAAGTGATGGTTATACTGTGATATTTACAGTGGACTCTTGGAAGGTTACCAAGGGTGATCTTGTGGTGGTAAGAGGTAAGAAGGTTGGAACCTTGTATTTAATCACTTATAGCACTAATGTTTGTAATCTTGTGGCTTGGAAGTAGATACAATATTGTGGAACTATAGGCTCGGTCATATGAGCCATAAGGGCATGGAGATCATAAAGAAGGATTTTCTGGATATACAAAAATAGGTTTGGAGTTTTGTGAGGACTGCATATATGGGAAACAAAAGCGAGTAAGGTTTCTCAAGGTTGGACCTACGAAGAAAGAGAGTAAGTTAGAGCTGGTGCATTCTGATGTGTGGGGCCGGCTCAGGTATCATCTCTTGGGGGTTTAAGTTATTATGTTACTTTTATTAATGGTGCAACAAGGAAAGTTTGAGTTTATTGTATTATAAACAAATCTAATGTATTTGACACTTTTGTTAAATGGAAAGCCTTGGTAGAGAATGAAACATGTATTAAGATAAAATGTCTCAGGTCGAGATAATGGAGGGGAGTATTCAGATATGAATTTGATGATTACTATTCTAAGAATGGAATCCACATGGGAAAAAGATGGTTCCGGGAACTCGCGAGAAAAATGGGGTATCGAGAAAGGATGAATAGAATAATAATGGAATGTGCTAGGAGCATGAGGTTACATGCAGGACCACCTCTTTCTTTTTGGGTAGAAGCGGTGAGCACAGTTGTGTACTTGATAAACAGAGGACCCTCAAGTGCCTTGGATGGAGGCATACCTGAGGAGGTTTGGTATGGTAAGAAAGTTGATTATTCATTTCTTATAGTCTTTGGATGTGAGGTGTTTGTTCATATAGACAAGGATGATAGGACCAAGCTAGAGGCTAAGTCATAAAAATGTACTTTCATTGGTTATGGTGGTGATGACTTTGGATATAAATGTTGGAGTATTAAAGACAAGAAAATCATTCAATCTAGGGATGTGGTCTTTAATGAGAAAGTCATGTATAAGTAGTAGTTATAGGAAAACAGGAAGAATCCAAGAAAGAATATGCAGTGGTAGAGGATCTTCCGGATGGAAAAGTGACACATGAATCAGTTCAGAACCTCCTCAACAAGAACCCCAAACTCCTATATTGAGGAGGTCTTCTAGGGTAAGAAGAGAACCTGAATATTTTTCTCCTTCTCTTTATTATTTATTACTCACTGATAGTGGAGAGCCAGAGAGCTTTGATGAAGAAATGCAGGTAGATGCTAGGAAGAAGTGGGAGCAAGCCATGGATGAGGAGCATCAGGCTCTCATGGAGAACCAGACATGGGATTTGGTGAAGCTACCCAAAGGAAAAAGAGCATTACAGAACAAGTGGGTGTTCAGAGTCAAAGAGGAAGAAGGAGGAAAGAAAAGATACAAGGCCGGTTGGTGGTCAAGGGGTTTACATAGAAAAAGGTATAGATTTTGATGAGATTTTTTCTCCTGTAGTAAAAATGACTTCTATTAGAACTGTTCTAGGAATAGTTGCAGCATAATACTTGCACTTAGAACAACTTGATGTAAAGACTGCATTTATCCATGGTGATTTGGAGGAGGAACTATATATGCAGCAACCAGAGGGATATGAGGTCAAAGGTAAAGAGGAGATGGTGTGCAAATTGAAGAAGAGCTTATATGGCTTGAAACAAACTCCACGTCAATGGTATAAGAAATTTGATAGCTTCATGATGGAGCAAGGTTATATTAGATGTCATTCTGACCATTGCATGTATACAAAGAAATTTGAGGATGACAGTTATATTATCTTGTGTCTGTATGTGGATGACATGTTGGTTGCAGGTAAAAACATGCAGGAAATAAAAGTACTCAAGAAGTAGCTAAGTGAATCCTTTTCTATGAAGGATTTGGGGGAAGCCAAAAAAATCCTTGGTATGAGGATATCTCGGGATAGGAAGGAACAGAAGCTAACTTTATCTCAGGAAGAGTACATTAAGAAAGTCTTGGAGAGGTTTAATATGTAGGATGCTAAATCGGTTGGGACTCCTTTGGTAGGCCATTTCAAGTTATCAAAGGAGCAGTGTCCCAAGACAGAGCAGGAGAGAAACCAAATGTCCAAGGTACCTTACTCATCAGTAGTTGGTAGTTTGATGTATGCCATGGTGTGTACCAGGATATTTCCCATGCGTGGGAGCGGTGAGTAGATTTATGAGTGATCCAGGTAGAGATCATTGGCAAGAAGTAAAGTGGATCCTTTAGTATTTGAGAGGGACCATGGGGATAGTTTTGTGCTACAGATGGATCAGACACCACTTTGTGTGGTTATGTAGATTCAGATATGGATGGAGATGTAGACAATAGGAGGAGCATGACGGTTAGTTACGTTTACACTGTAGGTGGGACAACAGTAAGCTAGATTTCACGACTACAGAAGCTGGTGGCTTTGTCAACCACAGAGGTTGAGTATGTTGCTACCACAGAGGCAAGCAAAGAAATGATTTGGTTACAAAAATTTCTTGAGGAGTTGGGGCATAAAGCAGGAGGAAGGAAAGCTACATAGTGATAGTTAGAGTGCTATACACCTAGCTAAGAACTTGATTTCCACTCTAGGAAGAAGCATATACAGTTAAGGTACCATTTCATTAGGACAACTTTGGAGGAAGAGAAGTTGAAGCTAGAGAAGATCCATACAAGTCGAATCGATAGACATGATGACCAAGGTGGTCACTGAGGAAAACGAAGGCTGTGTTCAGCTTTGGTTGGTCTTCACGAAACTAGTGAAGGGTTGAGAAGCTTGCTCGAGAGGAAAAATAGTCTCCAAGTGGGAGATTATTAGGTTGTGGAGCTTGTTTCATGTGTGAAAGTGTTGAAGATCGTATACTTGTCATGTATCCACGCCCGAATTAGCAGGAACTTGACAAGGTCATAACTTGAGCTCGGGTGTCCGTTTGAGTCCGTTTTTTTTTTGAAACCACGTGTTTCGATGAGACGAATGCAGCGAAAACCTACCCTACCGGTTGGGGCAAGTTTTTGACACGTTTTCGGGCCCTAAATCCGCCATCTTGAGGCCGAAAATTAGGATTTAAGTTATAGTTTGGTTTTTTCCTATTTTTGAGCATTAGTTAATTTTAGTCTATTAATTGCATTATGAGTTAGAAAGTTGGCAATTCCTCTAATTTAGGGATGTAGAAGATGCGTGGCAATTTCTGTGCCCGTAGGAATAAGCATGCGAACTTACTAAGAATAACAGGTTCTAGTAAAATGCTAAAAATAGTAATTTCCGCCACCTAGAGTAGATTTAGTCAGAGTTAGCTAGAGTTTACTTGGCAACTCGAGTTGGGAGTTATTTTCCTATTTAGGAAACATTGTAATTCATTATTTGTTAACGAAGAAGGAGATCTATTTTCTTTTGGAGTTCATTTTATTGCGATCTATCTGGTTGTTCTTAAGTTGGCTGCATTACATGATGACCAAGGTGGTCACAAGGGAAAACCGGAAGCCGTGTGTTCAGCTTTGGTTGGTCTTCACGAAACTAGTGAAGGGTTGAGAAGCTTGCTCGTGAGGAAAAATAGTCTCAAGTGGGAGATTATTAGGTTGTGGAGCTTGTTTCCATGTGTGAAAGTGTTCAAGCCGTATACTTGTCATGTATCCCCATGGGTTTAGAAGCGCAGCCCCAAATTTTTTTTTGGGCCTTAAAATGTGCCCGATATATCGAGAAACATGATTTTCTCATATGGGCGGGATTTTTTTCACCCATAGGTTTATGGGATATTTTTGACCATGGTTTTGATACCCATGGTTTTGTAAAATTGCTTAAGCAATTATCTATTTATATGGTTTTATACATATGATAGATATATGAAAAACATTGCGAGATGTGCTTTGAATTTAGGTGTGAATTTTGTAGAGTTTGTTGAGCATAGCTCCAAATAGATATGGGTATTATATTGAGAGAGTGGTGGCTTGTAATAAAATATGAGCAAGTGATTCTTTGTGGACGTAGCCCAAATTGGGTGAACCACATTAAATACTATCTCTTTGTGTTGTGTTATTTTATTTTGCACTTTTATTTGAGATCTGTAATAATTTTCTGCATATTAGTTTCTACTGTTGCGATTCTGTGAGGGATTATTCCGCATATTTTATCCCTTATTTCCTAACAACAATTTTTATGGTGGGGAGAGAGGTGGAACTTCTTGTTTGTTTGGAGGGAATGACTACTCGAGAAAGGAAGGGGAGAAGAAATGAAATGGGGTGGAAGACTAGGGAATGGAGAAATGGAATCAACGCTTGGGGCAGTAATTGGGAAGCTTGGAAATTGGAGCTTGGGTTGAGATGGTGCTGCTTGAGAAAGAGAAAAATAAAATCTATGAGATGTTGGAATTACCCATTGACCAAAGTTGTCTTAACTCCAACTCAAAAGCCCCAATCTCCTTAGTCCATTGTGTAAGTTGGGGCAGCATTTCAACCATGAAGTCAAGCTTCTCTTGAGGGTTGTAGTGTCTTGGAAAAGGGCCTTCCCATGGACAGGGTGCCCTGCAACCAATTCTGAACACCTTCATTTGAGTTATAGCTCTTGACTGCACCATGCCAATCTCCATTTTTTAGATCTTCTCCAAGTAGACCAACATCTTGCATTTTATTTTCTTCATTGTTTGCATACCCCTACTCTTGGAAAGCTCCATAGCCAAACTGATTTTGGCACTATCTGCTCATAGGGGTAACCATGCTGATTTTGGATTTGCTCAAAATGCTGATTTGAAGGATTTGTAAAGCTTATTGGAGTTGGAATGTGTTGTTGCTGTTGTAGATGTGAATTCCATGGTGGAAATGAAGTCATGATTGCACAACCTCATGGAATGGGAGAAAATGAAAGAGGAAAAAATGGATTAAATGAGTGGAAATGGATGGAAATAAGTCGCAACTCGGAGGATGGGTTTTGACCAGATGGAGTCGCTAGATGTGCTTGCATGTGCCTCAAAAGGCTGAATCCCACCAAGAACACATCAACTTGATGAAATAAAGTGAAGACCTTTGGTCCCACCGGGCATGCCAAAACCAAAGCTGTTAGTGCAAAATCATAGCACCCCTAAATGAGTTCTAAAAATCTACTTTTCTAAGGCAAAATCATCTCGGTGTGATTGCAGATAACATTGAACTTTCCCAAGGTGTGGGACCTCACAAAAGTGGGAAAGCTCTCCATATTAAAGGCTAGTACCTATTCCTTTGTTTAGGTGCATATGTAGAAACTTGCAGAGGGTCTATTCTTAATCCTAATCTAAACTTTACCAAGGAGACATGGATAGAAGGAATATAGAAATTAAAACAAAGCTAAACTACAAGGTGATGCACCGAAGGAATGATGGACACTTGTTTTGCTGATAGACACAAATCGAATAAAATGCGTACAATAATTGAGCACAAATAACAGATTAATAATGAAAGACCAGATGAGAGCAAAGAAAACAGGAAAGGATCTAGAATCGATCACAAAACATGTTTTATTGCCCGTAGATTGATACAATACATTAATAAATGGCTAAGAGGTGAGAAAGCGTATTGTAGTTTTAATGGAAGGTCTGAACTCCACAATTCCCTTGCTAGAATTAAAGGGGATCCTGAAAAAGACAAGAGAATGTCCAACCCTTTACAATGAATCCCGATCCTATATTTATAGATTCGATAAGATAAAATGAAGAGAGAGAGAAGTGGGAAAAGAAGGTCAAGCTCAACTACCATTGTTAATGCCTTTTATAGGATCTGCCCTCCAAATCTGTCTTTACTACATCAATCCCTGTTTTGGCACTTTGAAGGAAGAGGAAACGGTGGAACAGATCGAATCTAATCTTTTAGTTGGAAGAAAGAGATCCTACATTGAAGGCCCAAAGTCATTTCTTCATTTTCTACCACATAACCTCCCAAAAATTAAAGCTTGAGACCTCCATGGAATAGACGATGTCGAGATATTTCCAACGGTGTCGATTTGCAATATTTTGAGCCTTGAGTCAAAAAGATCTGCTCCTCCGAATTTTTCATTGGTCCGTACAAATGGGTGGGAAAACATTTCAAAAATGGGTCCCTCTTTCCCTTTTGCACTTTGAGCTACGTGGCGAGCTTGCCCTCATTTGGATCCCCACCACAGGACTAAATCTTGGAGATGCGCCATATCGACATTTGGCTTTCTACTTACACTTCTATACTTAGCCAATTTTGAGGCTCTCCTATTCGGCTTTGACTTTGTTTGACCGTTTGACCCGCCTCCATTTTGGGTGGGACACGTGGAGATGCGGTGCAAGTTTGAGCCTCCTTTTTGGATTCATCTTTGGAGAAGCTTTGTTAGGACACGTGGGTCTCTCTGCGATTCTCCATACTTAGTCAATTTTGGACCTTTTCTGATTGTTTGAGCCCGAAAACTTTGAATCTTCACCGTTTTTTCCTTTTCTTACTCCTGGACTCTCTGTGGTACTATCCCTTCTTCTTTGACCCGCATTTTTATTGTTTAGTCTACCTGCTACCTATTCGTAGGATCCGAACATGATTTCTCAATTTCTTTCTCTATGGGGTCATGGCCGATCCAATACTCGGCACGGGGTGAAATATGGATAATAGGCGGGGCCGCGGAAACCTCTATGTGTCTCCTTAATGAACTTCAAAGGTCAAATAGAGAGGCAAATTTTCAAATGAGCGACGACCCTCCACGTGGAAAAGCTTTGAGTTGAAGTGGTCCTTAGGGTCTCAAAATGCCCTGGCGACCCACCTTTCCACTTCTAAATTTTAATGTGGGCCCCAACGGAGTCATGGATTATTTCATAACCTTGCTCCCTCGTACAAAAAGGAAAAAACTTAAAAATTTTCCACCGAACCACCCTCCGGATTTGTCTTGAAAAAATGCCATGTGTCCTTCTTCGAGGTCAAATTAAGACATTTTCCCTACCGCTTCATATTTTTTGAATAACCAATTATATGCTTTATCGTGGTTGCGGGGTAATAATTTGGTATTTTTACAAATGTAAAAAGTGGAAAATTTCACCAAAAAGACCCACCTAGGGCCGCATCCAATCAGAAAGGCACATGTTTCCATAGATGTTCGGACCAAAATTTGTGACAGGAAAACATTACTATGAAAAATAGAAGGAAAGGGAAAACGAATTTACAAATTCTTTCTCATGGATGAGAGGATCGAAAAACAATATCTGGACTCAATGTGTTCCTCGACCAAAGGAAAGGACTAACCATGGAAACCAAATGAAGGAAAAATATTTCATGCATCAATACAGGGAGATAGAGAAAACTTCAAACCGTGCGGATTGAGAAATTTTTGAACAAAAAGGAAAGATTAAATTGTGCACCAACAAATGTAATATTGGGAACCTTCATGAGAAGCTATCTTATTTGGTCCCCACACATCCGAGTGTACAAGATCTAATTTCTACTCCTTTTTAGTTGCTCCAACTTTGAGAAATCTCACTCTCTTTTTCTTTCCAAAGAAACAATGCTCACGTAAATCAAGATCTAAATCTTTCAAATCGATAGCTTACCCTTATCCTTTAATATCTACATTCCTTTTGACTCATATGACCCAACCAGATTATGCCACATGCATGCATCTCGAATCAAGTAGATAATGCAGAAAAGGGATCATTAATACATGTAGATAAGTATAATGTTCCTACCTTCTCACCTCTTGCACAACAAGAGCACCCTTGGTGACTTTCCAAGAGTTTCCTGTAAAAGTAACCATGCAACCAGATTCATCTAGTTGCCTTGAAGAAATAAGATTCCTCCGAAGCTTGGCACATGCCTCACATCTTTCAATACCCATTTATTTCCATTTTGTAATTTTAGATGAACTTCCCTTTACGAGTAATACTGCAAGGTTCATCATCACCCAAATAAACATACCCAAAATTACCCTAGATATAATTTTTGAAATAACCCTTATTAGGGGTTGCATGGAAAGAAGCTCTTGAATCTAAAACCCATGATTCAATTCTATTATCTAAAGAAATAATAAGAGCATCTTGCATTACCTATGATGTAGCAAGATTTTCTTCTTTACCTTTGTTTGGTTGTTGGTTCTCTTTATCCTTTGACCAATAATCTTTCTTTGCATGTCCTTTCTTTCCACATTTCCAACAAGTAATTCCATTACTTCTAGATTTAGATCTGCTATCTCTTGAGTTTGATTTCCTATTACTCTTACTCTTCGATCTCTCCTTCTACCTCGTCCCCGCTTTCTACATTCAAAACATTTCTAGATGTTTATTCGTTTGTACTCTTCCTGCGAATTTCTTCATTCAAGATTATACTAACCACATCATCAAACTTAAAAATATTATTAGAAGATGTTGTATTACTAAAAACCATTACCAAGTTATCCAAACTATTAGGAAAAGAACATAAGAATAAAATTTCTTTTACTTCAAAGCATCAAATGGTATTTCAACCAATTTTAACTGATTTATAATAGATCGGAAATCATTCAAATGACTAGATGCAGATCCACCTTCATACATCTTAGAACTAAATAGTTTCTTCATCAAATAAAATTTATTTGAAGTACTAGGTTTTTCATATAAATTAGCAAGATATTTCATTAACTCTACCGTAGAAGTCATACTGTAATATGGAAGCCGCGGATCTGCCTGGGCTCAATCTTATAGATCCCAAATCCTTTATGTCAAGAATCTTTCATTCTTCATTAGTCATCTTCATAGGTCTAGACTTCTCATCTAATGGTAAATACAAATATCTTTGATATAGATAATCCTCAATCTGCATCTTCCATAATTGATAATTTCGGTCATCAAATTTCTCTACCTTGTATTTTTTTCTTCTACCATTGTTGTAGCTCCCACTCAATCAGAAAACCCTCCGTGAGTAAATACCTGTCAACACTAAAAACCCTAAAAAAAGCTATGATACCATTTGTTGGGGTTAGCACACCAGTTGTATAGATAATATATTAGATCTAAGCATACATGCAAATAAAAGTGGATATTCTACGTAAGAAATATACAAAACAAAAGATATAAATCAACATAAGCTTTAATGTGGTTCACCCAAAGTGTGGGATACATCCACCAAGAAACAAGCCAATATATTATCCAAAGCTTTGATGAGATATACAATGAATATTTTTCAATCTTACACACCTCTCGGATGTACAATACTTCCTTTCTCTCAAGCTTTTTCTTCATCACCAATAATTCCCTCTCTCAACAACGTTTTGCAAGTTCTTCTTAATTTTTGTTAATCCTTACTTATAAACCCTATCTTTTAAGCTTATATAGTCATTTATAGACTTAGGTCACTTAGCCATGCAATTTACAATTAATAGATATACTTTAATGTTAAAAATAGATCTAATTCCGAGAGTTAATCAAAACATCTTCGCAATGGTAAATGATGTCGGTTATCCCTAAGTGATGTCGGCCCACCTTGCCCGACCGGACCGATGTCGATCCTAGGTCACCGATCCCAATCCCTCCTAACCAATGATGGTTACTATGGTTTCTATAAAGTTTTACATTAGATACTTATCTGAAGTAATTGTGCTCCACAACTCAACACTGTGGAGAAGATTTCATGCAAAGGTGAAGAAGAATTTTGAAGAACTAGAAGGTTTTTAGTGCTATCGAGCTTTCAGAATGGTAGTTCTCAGCTTGATGGTCAGCTTTGAAGAGATCAAAGGTACGTAAAACTTATACATAGTTCCCAAACCTCTTCACCAAAGTGGACCACTAAATCTAGAACATTTTAGAGGTGGAATGAATTAAAATGATGTCTTAACCTTTATGAATGAAGTTTAACAGTGGAAGTCACTCCAAACCCTCTCAAAACCCTCCTTTGAGAGTGATAGGAAAGAACTAAAGTATTTTTCTTCAAACCACATGATCATGTAAAAATGATGATTTGAACTCATAAAGGACTCCTAGATCATTTTTGCATCGTTTTCATCCTTCAAATGTGACTATACGATACAATTTCAGCTATGTTTTACAAATATTTGAAAGTGCAGTCATGTAGATAAAGTTTCATGGTGAAAAGCTTAGTTTAGGAGCAATATTAGGAGGTTTCCTAGGTGCTTCAAAAAATTTAGGTAGGTGAAATCCAAAAATTGATGAACCGTGTCACACAAGGTAGATTTTGTTTAAGGGTTAAACAAGGAAAAATGATGACCATGTTTGACTGATAGGATGTTGATGTGAAAACCTGATGATGGATTGCAAAGTGATCATGGAATATTGATACAAGTTCTATATGACATGTTCTAGCCCAAGAAGAGACCAAGTGAAGTGTCATTATGTTTGAGCTCAAATGGTCCACCTTGTCATTCTAGGATTATCAAGTAATTCTAAGAAACAAGAAGGTAAATGCACTTTGCTCCATGTAAGTCTTCATGAGTAAAGGTATGAATTTATTAAAGAGGTCCTCTGAGAAATGTTTCATGCATTAAGTTTCCATGAAAGTGATATTTGAAGTGTTTGAATCCATGCAAACCAAGATTGGTTTTTGTGTCTTAAAAACCAAAGTTAGCGATCCCACAATGCAAGTACATTCTAGATAAAAACCTTGGAATGATGCAAAATATGTACCTAATGAGATGCCCAAGGATTTTTGACTTCTAGAAATGTGGAATAGGACCCATGAACAAGTGTTTTTATGAATATATTTCTCATTAGCTGAAGACGGGTTTTCGAATGCATACAAAGCCATCAAGACCTTACTCCAATCAGTGATGCATGATGTGAATGATGAATTATAGTGTTACCCAGGTGCATGGTTTTGTTGTAGACCTCTTGAATTATACTCCATATTGATATTGGTGCATGACATGAATATAAAAGTGTGTTATTTCACCAAGTATAAGACTATGTTGAAAAGCTCATACTTTTAGGTGTGCATACAAGCTCTAATGGATCCTTAATGAGAAATAGTGAGTTACATGAATTTTAAAGTGTGTAGAGGATAGGGAGAGGAGGTGTGTAACTCATACTAACCTTCATGAAACCTTTTACCTTGTATGGTATCCTAGAATCCATGAAAGAGTCTTTTGAAAAAGATGACAAATCGACATGTTAGTTACACAAGAACATGTCAGATTTTTAGTTTCGTAAGAGGAACATTTTTAGTTATGTCATAAGGTGCAGCGTGTCAAGAGTGTTATCATTATCCTCATGGTTTCTATAACTATTATGAAATCCTATGAAAGGTATGATCTTGTAGCAACATACTTTGAAAGGTGATGATTAGTTTGCATCATTTTTTGATGATGTCATACACTCTCTTTTACAAATTGGAGAGTCAAGAAGTTCAAGGGTCAAAAATTTAAGATGGTGAGGTTCAAGAGGCATAATTCTCATATATATGAGAGGATGAAAAAGTATGAATTTTTTTGGTGAACATGTATTGTAGGAGCTTGATAAGATGAAAAAGGAGTATACCTTCATGACTAAGTTAGTTGCAACATCATGCATACATGAATTAGTAGGTTCTTGAGAGGGTGATTTAAGAAGAAGAGCTTAGCAAGAATATATGGTTGAAAGAAGCCTTGCATGACAGATTTTTGTAGCAAATGAAGATGATGAGAAAAGGGATGAATCAAGGTGAGAAGGAGAGTGAAAAGAGAAGATATATGAGTTAAATATGTGATCACAATTTGTTGTGTGAGAAAACTAAAGAAAGGTGATCAAAACATCTTGTAGAAGACTAAGTGATGTCTTAATAAATAAGGAGTCAAAGCTTCCTTCTAAGTTATAGCTTGTAGAAGATCAAGTAAAAGCTTTATTGAAATGTTGGGATTTAAAGCTTCCATGCAAGTAAAAGCTTGTTAAAGGTCAAGTAGTAGATTAAATAAATTATTGGATTTAATGGTTCAAGTTGAGTGGATGCTCAATAGTTTAAATATTTGTAACCTTTATAGGAAAATTTTTCCAAGCTAGTGCATTGATTTCAGCGGGTTTTTCACCCATAAAGGGTTTTCCACATTAAACCTTATGTTCATGTGTACTACTTATCTTTTACATATGTGTGAATGTCTTAATATTAAAAAGGTATAGATAATTTAGAATTAAATATCTTGATAAGTTGTTGAAATATTTTCAAACTTTTGAGAAGAACTGATTCACCCCTCATCTCTCAATGCTTGTGTTTTCCAACACACCTCCCCACTGAGAATAATTTTGTTCAGCAAAATATCTTTTTACCCATTGAAACTTCCAATCATCTTCCTATAACTCACAACACACAATATTCATAGAAAACACGTTGTAGGAAAAAATTTACTCTAGATTATTGAAAATCATATCACAAAATTGATTAGTTTAAACTGGACAATAGAAATGCTAACAAGAGGCTAGAGTCTAACTGATTCCCTATGAATCTTCCAACATCTGCAAACAACATAGATCAACTTGAAAAGACAAGCAAATTCCAATAATAGGTGAATGTCTAATTGAATCCATGTAGAACTATCAAACCACAATGACTACAACTACCATCACAAAATTTATCAATTTTAAAATAGACAATCAAACGCCAAAATAGGTAAATCACAAAATGACTCCTCGTGACATGGCCATTCTCTACAAATACAATATCACCCAAAATAGATCAATAATAAATAGACACCAAAATTCCAAAAGCTATAATAAAGTCCATCGACCTTATGAAACTCTCAAATCACTACAACTCCAAATATGTTTGTCAATGTATTTAAATTTTATTTATTGCCCACATGGGTCTTATAAGACATGTTATTGTAGAGTATGGTAACAACAAAATTTTACATTGTGTTCACAATTACAAACAAGTGCCTTAAGTATAGTTCTTAAAATGCATCAAACATATACATGCTAACAACATATTTACTCACGAAACAACAATTAATCTGAAATACAAGTATGAAAAATTTAACACTACTAATGTGCCCAATAACCTACATAATCTTCCATTGAAAATATCTAAAGATGAAAATATGAGTTTAATTCCTTGTACCCAAACTGTATCAAGAACTCAAAATGCTAAATAAGAGATCCAAATGGAGAGTTTTCAAATTTTCAAATATAAGAAGATACCGAGCATGATGAACTTGTCTCTTAGTTCCTCTCATGAATCTTATAACTCCAAAATTAATTTTCCCTTTTAAATGATTTTAAAATTTGGGTTTAATTCCTTTACCAAAATCAACTAGGAATCCCAAAATCAAAGGTAACAAAATGAATTGAAAGCATGTTATTCATCAATATCAACAATGCTATATAAATCTATCCATTAAAACAAATGATTTTTCATTGTCCATATCAAAATAAAATGGACTCATCTGTGGGAAATTTGTGGATAGATCCAAGGTTGTTTTATTTTCTACTGGTGGATTAACAACTTCTTTTTGTTTTACCTTATAAACCAACTTCTTACCATTTCTCGGATGGCGTGTTGGATGAATTTTCCAACATATTTCAACCTTGTGTCCACTCATACAAAAATGAGTGTAATGGTTCCCCTTCTTGGGAGAGTAAAATTGTTTTTCATTTCTCACCTTAACTATGCGCCAAAATTAGCAGGAACTTGACAAGGTCATAACATGAGCTCCAGTGTTTCCGTTTGAGTCCTTTTTTGAAACCACATGTTTTAATGATATGAATGCACTATTCAAACCACCTTACCAATTGAACAAAGTTTGGCACATTTTTAGGCCTGAAATCTGCCATCTTGAGGCCAAAAATTAGGATTTAAGTTGTAGTTCTGGCTTTTTTCCTATTTTAGGGCATTAGTTAATTTTAGTCTATTAGTTGCATTATGAGTTGGAAATTTGGAAATTCCTCTAATTTAGGAATGTAGAAGATGCATGGCAATTTATGTGCCCGTACAAATAAGCATGTGAACTTACTAAAAATAGTAGGTTCTAGTAAATTACTAAAAATAGTAATTTCCGCCACCTAGAGTAGATTTAGTCAAAGTTAGTTAGAGTTTGCTTGGAAAATCAAGTTGGGAGTTGTTTTCCTACTTAGGAAACATTGTAATTCATGATTCAGGAACGAAGAAGGAGATCTATTTTCTTTTGGAGTTCATATTATTTGGCGTGATATCGAGTTCATTTAGAATTTGGCTGCATTATCGGCATCGAGAGTTGGTTCTGATCTTTAAAAAATTAGGAAGAGGAAGAGGAAGAGGAGGTGGTATTGCCCAGATGAATAGAAATATGCAAGATCTACAGAGGCAAGTTTTGCGCTTTACTGCAATGATAACCTAGAGAGGAAATCAAGGTGGAGATGACACAAATGAAGAAGAAGTTTGTGAAGAGGAGGAAATGCAAGTACCACCCTTAGCTTTTGAAGAAAGGATGCTTCGAGAATTATAAGGAAAGAATGATGGGATAAGAGTTGATGTTTCAAAGTATGGAGGTAGTCTAAAACCAGAGGAGCTGATAGACTGGTTGACTAGCATGGGGAAATTTTTTGAGTGGAAGGCTATGTCAAAAGAAAAGAAGGTAAAATTTTCATGCACGAAATTGAAAGGTCATGTTATGTTATGGTGGGATCACCTACAGTAAAGATTAGTTAAGAAAGGGAAAATAAATAATTATTAGGACGTGGAGTAAGATGGAGAAGAAGCTAAAAGATAAATTTCTCCCTTTGGATTATACAAAACCCTTTACAGGAGGTTTTAATCTTAGACAGTAACTTACCAATAGTGCAACAATACACAGATGAGTTCTACAAGTTGTCCATTCATGTAGAGCATGAAGAAACTGAGGAAAAAATGGTTGTAAGGTATGTAAATGGATTAAAATTTTTTATTCAAGATGAGATAAGTATGCACATGATTAAGAGCATGGAGGATGCCTATCAATTAGCCTTAAAGGCCAAGGAAAACAAAGTCATCAAAGTTTTAGGAGATCACCTGGAATGAATAGGAGGGCCTCATCTACTTTTCGGGAATGAGGTGGTTTCACCAAGGTAGGGGATAATCACCTTGTGGATTGAAAAAGGAAGAAGATTTCCCAAAATCAACAAAGAGGCATACGATTTTCTAGGGGTAGAGGATATGTGTTGTCGATAAGGGATGGGAGGCTCCACGAATACCATTTGTTTATTACAGATGTGGTGAAGAGGGGCATCATGATTTTGAATTCCTACATTCTTATATGCATGACAAGAGGCAAGCAAATGATCCAAGGGTAAATCTTGTTGACGATGAACAAGTCAAAGAAGAACAAGACCTATAAATTCCACCAGATGTTGGAGAAAATATGATGATCAAGAGGATGATGATTGCTCCAAGAAAGGATATCAAGGGGGATGCATGGCTATGTACAAATATTTTCAGAACAAGATGCACTTCAGGTGAAAGGTATGTAATGTTATTATTTATGGTGGTAGTTGTGAGAACATGGTTTCAAATGAGATGGTTGAGAAATTGGGTCTGCATTGTGAGAAGAATCCTAACCCTTACCGTATTACATGGTTTAAGAAGGGTAATGAAGTTATTGTTGATAAGAGATGTTTAATTAGTTTTTCTATTGGGAAAATTACAAGGATGAGATTTGGTGTGATGTTATTCCTATGGATGCATGTCATATGCTAAGAAGAGCATGGAAATTTGATAGAAAAGTTATTCATGATGGGGAAAGAATACTTATACTTTACGGAAGGATGGCATAAACATAGTTTTTCTACCTCTTAAGGAAGAGGGAAGGCTGAAAAGATGTTTTCTACAAAGGAATTTGTGAAGGAGGCAAAGGCAACTAGTTTTTTTATGCACTAGTCGCAAATAAGGATGAACCCGCAAGTGCAAGAAATACCAAAGAGAAATAACTAAATTAATAGAAGAATTTTTGATGTTATTTCGATGAGCTACTAGACGGATTACCGCCCAAAAGAGATATTCAACACCATATTCATTTGATTCAAGGGTTTCACTCCCAAATCAAGCGGCTTATAGGATGAGCCCGACATTGCATGCAGAGTTAAATAGGTAAGTGGAAGAGCTTGTGAGAAAGGGGGTTGTAAGGAGAGCATGAATCGTGTGTAATCCCAACTTTATTAACACCAAATAAGGATGGAACATAGAGAATTTTCATGGATAGCAGAGAACTCAATAAAATTACAATCAAGTATAGGTTCCCAATACCTCACCTTGATGATATGATGGATGTGCTTGTTGGATCTAGGTATTTCACCAAGATTGATCTTGAAGTGGTTACCATCAGATTCGGATCAGAGAAGGAGACGAGTGGAAAACAAAATTCAAGACAAGAAATGGATTATATGAGTGGTTTGTGATGCCATTCGGGTTATCCAATGCACCTAGTAATTTTATGAGACTGATGAACACCATGTTACGGGAGTATAATGGTAAGTTTTTTGTGGTTTATTTTGATGATATCTTGATCTTTAGTAAAACTAAAGAAGAACATTTGAGGCATCTAAGGGTGATATTTGAAGTGTTAAGGAAAGAGAAACTCTATGCAAATATGAAGAAGTGCACATTTATGCAAGAGAGTTTGGTATTCTTGGGCTTTATTATTTCTGCAAATGGGGTACTGGATGGACTCGAGAGAAGATAAAGGTAATTATTGAATGGACTACTCCACGAAATATAATAGAGGCAAGAATCTTTCATGGTCTAATTTTTTTACGTAAAGTTTATTAAAAATTTCAGCAAATATTGTACACCTATAATAGATTACACAAAAGGAAGGGAGTTTTTATGGGAAAAGGAAGTGAGGATAGTTTTCGAGTTCTTGAAGAAGAAGGTGACAGATTCACCCATTTTGGCACTACCACATTTTGATAAAGTGTTTGAGGTTGATTTGTAACAACTCACATGTGGGTATTGGTGTCATTCTAAGTCAAGGTGGAAAGCTAGTAGATTTATTTAGTGATAAATTAAATGAGGTAAGAAAGAACTACTCTACTTATGATGTGGAATTTTGTGTAATTTTGTATAAGCATTAAGGCATTGGAGGCATTACTTAGTGCCTAAGGAGTTTGTGTTATTTATAGACCACATAACCCTGAAGTATGTGAATACACAAAATAAGTTGAATAGTAGGCATGCAAAGTGGGTATCATTTTTGTAGGGTTATAATTTTTCTCTAAAACATAAATCAAGAAAACAAAATCAAGTTGCAAATGCATTGAGTAGGCATGTGACTTTTTTTACCACTATGGAAAATGAGGTTGTGGGTTTTGAAGCAATAAAGGGTTTTTATTCTTTTGATTCTGATTTCAAGGATATTGTTGAAAGGTTAATTTTTCCATTGTCAGACAATGTAGGAGATGTCCAAGATGAGTACATTTTATAAGATGGTTACCTATTCAAGGGATGCCAACTATGTATTCTAGTTGGGTCTATGAGAGAGAATATAGTGAAAGAGTTGTATATCGGAGGATTGGCTGGGCATTTTGGTAAAGATAAGATGATAGCCTTGGTAGTAGAGAAATATTATTGGCCAAAGTTAAAAAGAGATGTGGTAAGATATGTGGAGAGGTTTCGAATTTTCCAAGTCTCAAAAGGCCATGCAGATAATACAGGTTGTTTATGACATTGCATGTTCCTAAAGGTTCATGGAAAAATTTGAGTATGGATTTTGTTTTGGGATTACCAAAAACACAACGAGGTAATGAATTAATTTTTGAGGTTGTTGATAGGTTTTCTAAGATGGTTCATTTTATTGCCTACAAGAAAACAAGTGATGTGACAAGCGATAAGAAAATTTTTTTTTCAAAGAAGTTGTTCATTTGCATGGTGTTCCAAAACCATTACTTCAGATAGGGAAATAAGGTTCTTAAGTCATGAGGAATTTATGGAAGAAGTTGGGAACTAAACTATAGTTCTAGTAGTGCCTATCATCCTCAGACTGATGGGAAAATAGAGGTGGTAAATTAGATTTTGGGAAGCCGGTTAAGGTTCATCGTTGGGTAAAATCCAAAACAATGGGAGTTAGCATTACCGCAAGCTAAGTTTACATATAACAGCTTCTATAATTATATCCATAGGAAAGTATCCATTTTTTATTGTGTATGTGAGTAATCCAAATGGGGTGTTAGATTTGGTACAACTACAAGTTGATGGTAGAGTTAGTGATGATGCAGAAGCATTTTCTGAACATATACAAAAATTACAGAAGAAGTGCGGAAGAAGCTACATAATAGTAATGATAAGTATAAGGAAAAATCATATGTGCACAAACGACAGAGAAAGGTATTTATAGTTGGGGAGTTGGTTATGGTACACCTATGGAAGGAAAGGTTTCCAAAAGGAACCTATAACAAGTCAAGTACAAGAAGATTATGTTGGTACCCAAATTGATTCTCCCTTAGAAGCTGAGCAACATCACAGATTTGACAGGAAGCTTAGAGACAAGTAGATCATGTTGTGTGTCATTTTGTAGCCGGGGAAGAAATGCAACTTGCTCTTTGTCACTCAGATGTGGAGAAATGGATAACACCCTCAAGAGGATTTGATCTATCCTCACTACTTTATGGTTGTGCCTTTCAACCAGGTGAGAGGACCCTTTGTAGCCTGTTGTTTGTGGAGGAGATGGATATGTCCTTCTTTGCAAAGTTATTAAGAAGACCTTAAAGAAAACATGATCAATACAACAAAAATCTAACTCTCACGAGTTGTCACCCTAGATAATGGAGATATTTTCTAAGCAAGGTTCAAAGCTACTAAAGAAAATGAAAACTTGATTTCTTCTTTGCATGTTTTGGTAATAGAAATTATGCATTTGTACACACACGGGAAAAAATGGGTGTTTCACCCGATTCTTAAACGTTTCTTTGAAAATGATGAAACAGATAGGGTAACGGGCGTAGGAGGAATACTCGTTGAAATTCTCGTTGACGGGTTGTTGCACGCGTGTTGACTCCTTGATCTATAGCTAATCGTGAGAGCTTGCTTTTGGCTAGGAGGAACTACCTAAAATGGAAAGAAAGACCACAAAAAAGAATTAAACAATATATGAAGTGGCCTGCCTAGCATGTGCTAGATCCGGGAAGTGTGATACTTCCTGCGATTATCACAATCCAATGTTTAAAACAATTTAATGCTGGTAATAAAGTAAATCCTATTGTAATTGAAATAATTTAGGTATCTCATTTAAAACACAATAAGAAATATCTAATCTAACAATCTAGGTTAAAATAATATCCAAATGTCAAGTAATGCGGTTCAGGTCTCTACAGTCGATAGAGGTCTTAGGCAGGTCACAGGTGAGTAAGGGTGATGTGGGAATAGGTAGGTAGGTTATTGTTTTGGGCTATATTGGTAGATACAGAGACCGATTCTGGTTAAGGGTGACCTGACGCCGATTGGGGAGAACCGGTGCGATTCATCGTGGGATACTAGGAATGTCACAAAATGAGCTTTAGATCTCCCTTATGATTGCACAAAGGACTAGGCTGGTCGGAATGAGGTATTAAGTTGTTTGGGTGGGATTTGGTGAGGTTTTAATAGGGATAATAAAGGGGTAAGTATTAATGGAGGTCAATGGGTGGCTAGGAGAACAAAGGATGAAAATACAATGATGAAATAAGTGAACCAGAGGAGTAAAATGTTCTACTTACTTGGAATCTGGTTTTGGACATCTGTGAGTGAGGAATGAAGGTGTTGATAAGAGGTTGAATGTTGCAGAGGATCACCAAATGTTAGGGAGATCTTGCATGGGCTACATGTGCTCTCCTTCTTGCCTGATTGGATCAAATCTATCTTTGGGGTGTTCTTAAAAATATGTGATATCTCTCCTGAACTCGCCAACCTTTGCCAACCTCAAAAATAAGGTTGTTTTGGGGGTTAAAAGGTGACCGACGGTGGTTCTGGCTTAACCGGCGATGGTTAAGGGTAACCGGCGTTGGTCAAGGCAAGATTTCCTAGGTTTACTAAACTAGGCAGATCCCCTTGATTTTCTGGGATCTCATTTCATTAACTCACGGATTAGACTGGAAGCTTCCTTTAAGCATGCAGGAATGTGGTTAGAGGGAATGTAGGCATTGATTTTTAGGGTTTGGGTAGGTCTTAGTTAGTTATGACAACTTACTAAGAATAGGTCTTAGGGTGAGGTGGCTTGATGAGGTGTCTAGGTGAGGTGTATGTGTGGGAATTATCTAAATTAAGATATTTAAATAATAAATATGGTGAGGATAATGAATTAATTAAATTAAATTAAATTAAATTAAATTAAATTAATATTATAAGCAAAGGGGCCATGGCTAGGTGGGTGTGTTCAAGGTATTTATTTGTCACGGGACCAAAGGGGAGTGTGACCTAATTTTGGTGTCTACAATGGGTAGTATCGGTAGGATTGATTGTTTTTAAATGAATTTTGGTGGGAGGTGAGGCAGAATGAACTTGATTTTCCAGATCTTTGATTTTACAAAAATGGAAGGCTTGATCAATGAATGCTTGTAACAACTAAAATGTTCCTTTAACTAGAAGTTGTGCTTCAATGGAGGCCCAGATCAGCACTTTTTCACACAAAATTTAAGAATCCAAAATGAAGGCTCAAATTGAAAAACTTAATTAAACATTATCAACCTTTTTCTATCACACCTAAGATATCCTCAAAGGCTAACAAACAATCTTATCATCATTGTAGGAGTAAAGTGATTTTAAATTTTCTTATTTCACTATCAAATGAAAGATCTTATGATAAATGAAATTGTAATTGCCACCAAACTATCACAAGGATAAGATATTGTATGATTCACAAATATTTCAATGTAATATTGCAATGGGAATAATAAAAAATTTGTAGACATTCAGAAATGAAGCAGACACAATTTTGCTCAAAATCAACATAGATTAACTCAAATTTGATTAAATTTATCAGTAGGGGAAAGTTTCTAGAACAATCTCAGAGCTTTTCAATGGTTGTACACTTGCAACCACCTTGACATGATCAAATTTAACACAAAAGAAATAAACAGGTTCCTTAGATGATTTCTCAGAAAGATGGGCTCTGTCAAAATTTTCTCTTAGGAATTAACTCCCGACCTCTAACACTCCAACCATTTGCATGAAAAATTCATGTAATTTATAACATTTAATCTACAACAAAGTTTTCCCCCAAAACAAAAAACATTCAAAGCACCATTGCTTGTTACGATTTTGATCATGATTCCTAGAATCAGATTTACAAAAAAGTTGTCAGGTGCTCAGAGGGAAAATATCTTCAAATATTTCCAGCATTCAATTCTTTCATTTGGTAAATCACTCTTCATTTCACGCACCAACTACTTCCTCCTCTAATCTGTCAAATCTGGTTTCTTACATGCCAAGGAAGGAAAGATTGGAAAATCAGATCGAATCCGATAGTCAGATCACACCTTAATGGTAAAAGATGTTTTCAGATCTTCCCCACCAAATCAAGATATCAAATTAATTATCCTCTTCGTTTGGCATGTAGGAGACATCAAGAAATGATAAAAAACCATAAAATTTGCATCCCCAGGAGCTTTGGAGCAAAAATGGCGAAAAATCAGATACAAATGCATAGTTCAGTCGATTTCCCTTTTGAATTTGGACCATCCACGTGGGAGATCCAAGTTAAAACGGGCCTGGGGGTTATCTTTTTATTTTTTACACCTTTTGGGAAAAAATACAAAATTTCTCATTTTGCTTTGCCCCTCTACCTTTGAAAAATGGGCTTGACAAGTGTCCCAATGTGGGTCCTAGCGGAACCATGGCTTGATTATGCTATTTTACCTTATTTTTGGAAAAAAGGAAAATTTTCCAAATTTTCGTCAACTCTCGCCCTTCCGCCTTAGCTTTCGATGTGGGTCCCAAACGGAACCACGCTCCTTTTACACTTTGACTCCTTTTTCATAAAAGGAAAATTTTCCAAATTTCCCCAAAAGTCCGCACCTCTGCCGTTGACTTTTCAAAGAAAATTTTGACTATTCTCTATCGAGCTTGCAGGTCATTTTGATGACTTTAATCTTTTTGAAAATAAGGGGCAAAAATCCAAGTTGCCTCCGATGGCCCGCCTCCCTGCCTTTTGACTTTTCAAATTACCACGTGTCTCAATGGCGCATTTTGAGATGGTCCCCAAAAGTAGAGACCCCAAAACGTGGGCTCAACATGTGTCTCATTTGGAAGAGTCTGTTAAAAATTTGAAGGTTCAACAGAAGGTGCCATGTGTCTAAGGTCCGAGATAGTCTCCTTGGTGTTGAAAAGTCCGAGAAAAAAGGTAGAGTGAGTGGAAGCCTCCAAGTGTCCTCTTGGCACTTCTTCAAAATAAAACTGAGGTGTCTGGTCCCCAAAGATGCACGGTCCCTCCACGTGTCCCAAGCTTCAAAAAATTACTTTAAAAAGTTTAAGTACGAGCGGAGCCGGAAAAGCCTCCACACTGTCCCCATGTCGCAATTGTTAAGGTGGGACCCTGTGGAAGATCCTCAATTGAGCGCCACCCCACCACATGTGCACGGCCCACCAAAACTATACCAAATGCATGAAATTTTTGTCTAAGTCCAGGAAAAGCAGCGGAATCCTCCACATGTCCCCCCAGCGTAACTCCAAGGCCAAACCAAAAGGTGAATTTTCAAACGAGCGTTGTTCCTCCATGTGGACAAGTTTTGGGTTGAAGCGAGCCATAGAGTTTTTAGAGTTCCATTGAGCCACATCCAACCAAAAAGGGCCACATTTCCACTAATGTAGAGATGTAAATTTGAGGGGAAAAACACACCTATCAAACCGTAAAAATGTAGGGAAACCACCGTTTGAGCTTGAAGATGAAATTTTCTTCAAGGACAGAGAATTTGGAAATGTTATAAGGTTCAAACATGATCCTTTGAGCTACATCCATTCACGTTTCTTCAGGTATTTGGGACAAAAAGTGACAGGAAAAAAACACATGACTGCGGAAAACAGAAGGAGAGGAACAACTTGATTTTTACGCCCAATTTACAGACACCTTCAGATGGACAGAGAAATGAAAAACAAATTCTGGATCTTTAAGTGATCTTGACCAAGGAAGGAACTAATCATGGCAACCAAATGGAGGATAGAGTCTTTCAAGCACCAACACGGGGAGATAAAAACATGATAGAGGCCGTAAACTGAGGGATTTTAATGACAAATGGGGTGAGACAAATTTGGGCACCAACATATTGGTCCCTGCAAAATCGTGAAAAAAAACGATAATGCTAATGAGGTAGAATTGCCGGGGAATTTTGATATTTCTCCGCTTTTAATGTTTCAGATTTTTATTATTTTCATGGGTATGGTGCGAAGGGGATGTTATTGATGAATTAGTAGACTGGAGGCAAGCAGGTTCTGGTGAAGAAGAAAGAAGAAGTGGATAAAATTCTTGATAAGAAAACAATGGACACACGACATGGGAAATACAAAAATATTTAGTACATTGGAAAGGATTGGAACAAGTGGAAAATAATTGTGTCATAGAGTGGGAGATTAAGAAGTTGGATGTAGATAAATGGAAAGGTTTGAAGAAGACAACTTGCAGGAGCTGCCTTTTTTTTCAAGCAGGGGAGAATGATGTACCAAAATTAGTAGGAACTTGACAAGGTCATAACTTGAGCTCTAGGTGTCCATTTGAGTCCATTTTTTAAACCACATGTTTCAATGAGATGAATGTATGCGGTTAAACTAACCTACCGGTTGGAGCAAGTTTCGACACATTTTTGGGCCCGAAATCTACCATCTTGAGGCTGAAAATTAGGATTTAAGTTGTAGTTTAATTTTTCCTATTTTAGGGCATTAGTTAATTTTAGTTTATTAGTTGCATTATGAGTTGGAAAGTTAGCAATTCCTCTAATTTAGGAATGTAGAAGATGCATGGAAATTTCTGTGCCCATACAAATAAGCATGCAAACTTACTAAGAATAACAGGTTCTAGTAAATTGCTAAAAATAGTAATTTTTGCCACCTAAAGTAGATTTAGTGAAAGTTAGTTAGATTTTTCTTGGAAAATCGAGTTGGGAGTTGTTTTCCTACTTAGGAAACATTGTAATTCATGATTTAGGAATGAAAAAGGAGATCTATTTTCTTTTGGAGTTCATATTATTTTGCAGATATCGAGTTCATTTAGAATTTGGCTACATTATTAACATGACGAGATTAGTCTTTAGCATTGAGATCCTTAGGAAACCATTTCTACCAAAAATAATTTCTCTTCTAACAAAAGATGATAGAATGATTACTTAACCCATAAAAAGTGCATGGAAAAGCATACATCATTTTCTGAATATCAAATCCATATTCTCTAAACTCGTAATAATACATCATAAGAAGTTGTACAATTTCCTAGGCTACGTTTATGATTATGATTTGTGTAAGAATGAGGAGGTGGAATCTCATTACCTCTTCTCTGAAATTTCTTACCCAATCCTTCATCAATCTGTGATGATGAATCACTATTTCTAACAAATAATCTTCCTACAAGACTAGTGGGGTAATCACTTGGCTATCGGAAGCTTGTCTCCCTTTAGCGGTTTTGAATAACTCTCCAAATTCCATTCCCGCACTAGAATAACCCAAAATTACAATTTGATGTTAATCCTCTACCTATATTGGGTTATAAATACCTTGGACATTCTTACCAAGGCCTCTTCCATCAAATCCCATTTTAAACAATAATTTAGATCCAATGCCCTTATTATGTTTTTCAAATTTACCAAAAACATTACCTGAATCTGAATGGGAGGAAGAACAACATGGTGATAAAATTACATTACAATCATTTGACATGGTTTCGCATCTCGAATTGAAAGGGAAATCCTTCTTCTACTCACCACACTACAATCATTCCAAGAGCTTGTCCTTGGCTTGGTATTCTAATTTCAAGCGTTCAATCCCTGTTCCAAGGAGTAGAGCTTGCATCTTATGAATGTATTCTCTTCCTAAATCTATTTTTATGATTTCAAGATCTTACACCCTATTTTTTCAAGGCTTTACCCATGGCTACCTAAAAACAACCCATACTTCCCAAACAATGAACATTGCAAATGGAAGATCAAGCTGACAATGTCTACAAATCTTCTAGAGTTATAAAACCAAACCGATATTAAATGCAAATTGAAATTAAACCCACCGAATGCAATAGGCTATGATATGAAAACTTCATCTGTAAACAACAATAGAGCCCCCTAACTTTTTGAATGTTTACAAAAATGATCAATTAACATATTGGTTTTTATGACTTGTATGAATCCAAAAATTTAAATGTGTTGAAAATTGAAATAGAACGATTTTTTTATCATCCAAAATCCACTTGATCATCACTTCATTCAAAAATCCATATTTCATGTTACCCAATTTTCAAAGTGAATATCATAAATGATTAAATATGAATCAATTCAATCGATTAATTAATTAAAAAATATCAAAAAATTAGAACGCAAAATCAGATAATAAGATGACACAAGATTATTTAAGGAGTTTGGAAATTTTCATGTCTCTCGAGTTCATTCGAACCAATCTAGTAAAAATTGTCACAAGTACAATCAAATTTACAAGAACAAATATGGATCCGAAACCTAAAACATTGTGTATTTAGACCTTCGAAGACTCGACGATGATCAACATTTGTCCTCTACCTTCCCGTAGCACTCTGCATGGTCCATTCCCTTGTTCTCCATCAAAAGTGACTTTCATACTTTACAAATAAATCAAAATAAGTTCATTTTGGAAAAATAGTAGATGCATCAGAGTGGATCATGATTCCAAACATCTTTCTAGTTTACACCAAGATCTAAATATTCACCTAAACTTCTCAAAACTCAACTTCTTTTCAAACTACTCTATTACAAAAATATACATTCTATCGTTTAACCTTTTATAAAAGAAAACTCACTCTTATATAGTATTGTGACCATTGTGTGGTCTAAAGGCCAAGCCTATATTGATTTGGTAGTCAAATCTCCCCAATTCCATTGAACCGCATTTTACCTTTATTGGGAACTTTATCCCACATTTGTGAGATGAGAACTATTTTAAACCTTAAAATAGGATTTCACCACCCTTTATTCTCGAGGCTACGACCACGTCCGTTGATTGTTTTTCTACTTTTGGAAAAACTTCCCATGAGCTCATGAATGGTTGGTGAGATGGACAGCCCCACTACGTTGTGTGGACCATTACCGAGTGGGAGAGTTGGTTGGGTTGTTGTGGTCACCAAGGTTGAAATAAATGCCCCATTGACATTTAGGCAGTTGGAATATTGGTTGTGCATGGAATGGCGACGTCGACCACGTGGTTGATAGGATTAGTCATGCATGTTTTTTGTTTGCCGATTATGGTAAAACAACCTGCTGCATTGTGCGTGATCGTTGGCAAGTTGAGGGTTGATGTGAACAACCCCACAGAGTTGAGAGGATTGTTTGAATATTCAATGTTCGAGCTAACAAGAGTTTTTGGTGAGTGGTGGTGGTATGCCAAGTGGTGGATTAAGGACCCACCATGTGGAACTTTACAAATACATTCCAAATAAATCCCACATGCAAAAAGTAATTATAATATGAGGCATTTATATGCTAAAATGTGACAATGTAAATATGAAGAAAATGTGGAATTGGCACCCCTCTGCAAAAAGAGTGTGTTGAAAATAGCTAAGGGCCTCTAGCCATCAAACATCGGGGCCCGATTTTTCATACTCAAGTTTGAAAGATCGGAAGGGAAAATCAAAAACATAATTTTACAATTTTTGCATTGCCACATTTTTCATTCCAATTGGTTTGTTTCCTTTAGTTTTCTCCTAAAACTAGGAACTTCGCAGATGGTGTCTTGCTCAAATCGATTTCGTTTCTCGAATGCAAATAGGCATTGGAGATCTCATATTCCTCTACTTTGTACTATAATGATTTTAGGAGATATACGCAAACGTTTTTCACTTAAATGACATTTGGATCACATAGGCTACACTTTTATACTAGAACATTATATTGTTTTGAAAAGAAGAATAGTTTTTATAAAAAAATTCCATAACTATATTATATTATCATTATCTATTGATTATCATTTCTTGAGGATTGAGTGCAACATTAGGGATTCATTGTAGTAGTATCCTTAGAGAGTTGGATTCCATTTTTTTGCTACTAAGTCCTTCCGGCCTTGCTTCAATGTCATGATTCTATCCAATGTGCTAATGAAATTTTGACTACCTATGTGTGGAAAACACAATATTCTCCATAGTTGTATGGAACTTAGGAAGGAGATAGCTACTAATAACATTTGAAAGCATAGTTGATTTGTTCAAAATCTAAACCATGTTAAACATATTTATTTATCTAATTGACTTATCTATATTCAAAAACAAATTCCTTATATGTATCTCCATATCATATTTATCTACAAAGATCAATTTCATTGGAAAACCTCAAACTCTCTCCCTTTATATATATATATATATAAAGAGAAGACAAACAATGATGCATCAGCTAAGAATTAAATTGGATGTAGTGCCCACTTCCCTTCGACATCTTTTTCATTATTGTTTTCACATCCGATCGCACTTATGGTTATATTATAGTTTTGATTTAGCATGCTAGTAGATATAAGAGATACTTTGAATCTGTTATTGATTTGATTATTATATGATTCATATGGACATTGAAGACATTTGATGTTGATATTGATATACTTTTAACATGGTTATTTATCTATATTTCTAACATGTGATATACTTAGTCATATTGAATAGATCTTGATAATTGGATTTATGTGGTGATAGTTTTGACATGAATGAAATGTGGAATAGAAATGTGCTAGAAATTGTAAGTGATATCGTAGTTATATAGATGATATTAATTCATATATAGTTGATTTTACATTTATATCGCATATTTGGCATGAATTTTTAATGCGGCCATGAGGCCGAAGGAGGTATCCTCTATTTTACAGGTATATTATATTCACAACAACATCGAGCGATTGGAGACCAACCACATCAGAATTTGAGAAGAATTAAACTAGGGTCACAATGACAACGTGTAATTGTGTGTGTTAGAATTATTTGGTTAGGAGAAAATTGTGACCTAGGGGTCATGTGTTGTTTTATTTTAATTTCATTCTTTTTGACAAATGTTAGGATGTGTTTCCTTTAGTAATGAAATTTACATGTTTTATTATTTAAATTTTTTTGATTTGTGTTTACCCCTTTTATTATTCATGGGTTGTAGTGTCTTAATTAAGATAATTTGAATTTTTCCTAAACAAATTAAAGATGTGACCAAAAAGGAGTTCATTTATTAGAATTGATTTACTCTTGGATTTTGTGTTGAGTGAAGTGTGTTTGATTTTTGAGTGTAGCACACTCTACCCTTCATGGGAAACTCGAATTTGGCCTTAGAGGCCAAATTTGGAAGCTTGTGGGACAAGTCAAACTTGTCCCACACCTCTTAAATGCCCATGCCAACCCTACCTATGGGTTGGGGGTCAAATTTAGGCTCTTTTAGGTGTTTTGGGAAGTTAAAAAGGTGAAATGTTAATTGCACTTTCTTTCAAATATTTAATTTTTTCCTTTGGGGGAGTGGGCTTAGATGGAGTGTGTAAGGTTCTTGTCATTCCTCCAACCACTTATTAATGGTGCATTGGAATATGAGGTTGACCAAGTGATGTGGAGTGGAGAGGAAATGAGGTGGCATCCTACTTGGAGCCACATCATCCCTCCCTCTCTTTTCTCTATTTATTGAATCCTTGTTGCTTGTTTTGGGGTTGGATGATCATTTTAGTCTCTTGAATTTTGGAGAGTAAGAGGATTTGGAGAGAGTTTGTGGATTTTGGAGCTTTGTGGATGCTTGCTTGGTCTTTGGAGAGGCTTGGAACTTCATACTTGGAACAAGCTCTACCATGGAGAGGTAGGAGCTTCACCTTAGTTTAAATTATGTTATTTGTTTTATTGTATGTGTTTTTATGTTGTGTTGAGTGTTGTTGTCTCTTTGGAATGCTTGTTGGGTGTGGGTAGATTGCCTAAGTTGGGAGTGGGAGGAGACTATGGGGAGTTTTTCTTGTAGGGAGGCATAAGAGATCACTTTCTTGAGGAGGGAGTTTGGGTTGGGTGCCCCACCTAGTATGAGGAATGCTTGCATTTCTTCTTGTTCTTATTATGAGGGAGACATAAGAGTTTTGAGGGAGGCATAAGAGTGTATGGAGGTATAAGGGGTACTTGAGGGAGGCATAAGAGTTGGTAGGGGAAATTGTGTTTTGCATTGGAGGCTTTTAGGTGGGCACCCATTCCCATTGGGAGGCATAAGTGGCCTCCCCATAGGTCTTACTCTTTTGGATTTCTTGATAAGCCTTGTTATATTGTTGTTTTGATTGTTTTCTTCTTGTTGAGTTGTTGTTGTGTTTGTATGTAAATGGAATGAATGTGAAATTATATGTTAAGTATTGTGGAAGCTAGTAGTTGCCATGAGTTGAGATCTTCTCCCATTGTAATGTGGTTGGGGCTCGGGGCCAATGGAGAGGATGACTTCTCTTCTCCATTGGGTATCTTGGTTGGGTGGAGAGCGTTGCCTCTCCCCTATTTTGTTGTTAATCAAGAAATTTTTGAAGGAGCTACCTTGTTGGTGTTTGGAGCATTGGATTCTTGTTGATGACCATGTGAAATTGCCCTTGTATTTTACCCACTTAGAGTGGAAGAAATTGTAATAATGTATTCTTTCTTATATCTACATTTTTGTGTGACTTCCCACATCAAGTGGTGAACATTGTTTTAATCGTATGAAGAAACATATTCTATTTCGTTGTGGCTATGGAAGTGTAATTTATATTGAAAAGAAAGAAGAAAGTTTTGAGTGAATTAGTTTGAAATGGAGAAAGGAAGTCTCCTTCTTTGTGAATATTGTAGAGTTAGTTTTGTAAGTATAAAAGAAAGCATTTTCTCCTTGTTGAAACCTTGGATGCATTGTGAGAAAAATAGTGCTTGTGTTAAAAGATTAAGATATTTTTAAAATGGAAACGTAAAGCATATTTTCATTGAGTTGTTATTGTCTTGTAAACATGTATTAAAAGAAAAAGAAAGAAATTGTTAGAAGTTGAGCTTGTTAGTATAATAAATTTGAATGAAAAAAATAAAGTTATTTTAGTTATTTTGAATGTATGAACATCGTAGTAAAATGAAAGAGAGAACAAACTAGAATATATTGCATTTAGAAATATTGATTTTATATAGCAAGGCAATGAAAAGTAATGAATTTTATTTATATTCACTTTTTCCTTGTAATGGAAAGAAGAAACTAGTTAAACAAATGAAAATTATCCTTGTAAGTAGATGAATTTTAATGGAGTTGAAAACACTTTAAAATGAATAGATTTAAATAAGAAATGAATAATAGAGCACTAAACCTCAAATCTGGAACTTGGAATGAACAAAACCAAACTTAGAATGCATTTTTACATCCTTTAGCAACTTTAGTTTTTGTAAAAATCTCGGCATTATGGTTCTATTTTTTTGAAACAGGACAACCGCCTTTTACAGAGAGGAGGTCCTATAACCATTGATCAGATATGGAGGCGGTCTCAAAGCCGCCGCTCAGTAGGGTGGTGGTCTTGTGTTTGTCACCCAGGTAAGGTGGCGGTTTCACAACCACCACTCTGGATGGCGGCGGTGCACTGTTTGTCACCCGGCGGGGCGGTGGTCCCGAGAACCGCCGATGCCGCTCTGGCGGCGTCCTGTCACTTATGACAAAATTCCATGGATCTGCGCCTGTGCATGAAATTTAACTAGTTTTCACTAATTCCTAAGTTGTAAAATTTAACCTATTACTACCAACAAGTAAAATAAAGAGAAATACTATGGATTGGAATAACAAAACACTCAATGGTGAATCTAAAAACATTCTTTCATTTATAACAAAGGGGGTAGGGTTTGCCCCCAAATTTAAAACCCAATACACTATAATCTTGGAATAAAAACCAAATTGGAGGAGGAAATCCCTCCCAATCTTTAAATGAAATAGATTACATAAATAAAACTAAAACTAAGCTAAACCTAGACTAAATCTTCATGTAGAATTCCTCCATGGCTTCTTCCCTTTGCTCCCATGGCTTCCTCCTCTCCAACTGTAAATTTAACAAAAGAAAATGAACCAAATGAGAAGAATAGAATGAGAATAGGTTTTAATAGAATTTCATAAGGATTTTAGGGCAAGGATGGGAACCCTAGGATCTAGTGGCTAAGATGGATTTGATCCAATGGTGGAGGATTGACCCTACCTTTATTAAGTATAAATGTAATTTAAATTTTTAATGTAAAATCCTTAAGGGTATGTGTAGATGGGTGAGTGGGGCCATTTAATTGCCTAGGGGTGTAATGTCCTTAGAATCCTTAGTGTGTGTAGGAAATTTAATAAAGGATCTTTTAGCTATTAAGGTAATGAATTTAATAATTTAGCATAAGGTTAACCTTGTTAGGATTGAACTTAATTGAAGAGAAGAAAATATCTAATTAAGTTAATTAAACCTTGTTACCTTCTGTAGAATGTTTGAGAAATGGACCCCTAAAGGTTAAGCACCCTTGTAATAATCTTGTAGCTTAACCTTCTTCATAACTTTAAGAAGTAAATTTAGCTGCATTTTTAGGTTAAGTGTTAGGTTGAAGCATGTTCTTAGAACGTAGTTTTTTGCAGGTGTTACACTTGTTATCGAGCCATGGGTTCAAAGCTTGGACCCTTGGACACACCTAGAAAACATGAAACATGAACATTTTACCTAGTGCAAAGTTGATTGTTTTAAATCTAGAAAACTACCATGTTTGATAATTGTGTAAATTAGAAAACTTAGAAAACTGAAACAAGACCTAGAAAAATGAACTAACTCTCACCTTGATCTGTGCAGGAGGCATGGATCAGACGAGGGGTATTTCCACATAGACCTAGATATACCACCTCCAGAGTAGGTTGTAGCAGCCATTCTACCTCAAATTTTACAAATGCTTCAGGACGTCAATGCCGCCATACACGGAGAGCCCTTAGGAGGATGATTTGCTAGACATAGCATGAAGCCGTTAGTAGAGGACAGGTGTCCCCTCGACACAACGGGGAGTACTTGGTAGAGAACTTCTATGCGCAGATTGGCTAGGTAGAGTCACCATGTAGAGAGGACATGAGGACAAGATCTTAGGTCATCAAGACAAGTCTCGGAGCCCTAGGCAGAGAGAGGAGCATGCGAGAGAGACCCGGGGGTCATCGGATGTCGGCAGCAGACCATATCAGGGAGGTCCTAAAGCTACAACCATCTCACTATTCGGGTGATACGGTGATTTTCTGGGTAGAGGAGGGGATGCTTCAAGATCTGTCTTATCTGTACAAAGCAACACAAAAGCACGTGTTGTGATCCATCTTCCGAGGGATGGAGTAGGAGTGCAGTGGAGGACCGAGGATCGAAGCTCTATGTTGATTCGAGAGACAGTCACCGGGAGCTATTTGAGGAGCATTTAGGAAGTAGGTATTTACCCGGAGGGTTATACGATGCAGAGATAGATGAGTTTCACGACCTCGTCGGGCATCGATGTTTGTGTAGCTGAGTATGAGAGTCAATTTCTGGACCTACTCCAAGACGTCCACTATATGCGAGATGAGCAGGTATGGATTCACAGGTTCATCTAGGGCCTAAACTTGGATTTGGGTGGTGCGGTGCACATTCACTACCCAGACATTAGCAGAGGCCGTGGAGAAGGCCTATATTGCAGAGGAGACACAGGAGAAGACACAACAGGCTAGAGATAGAGTCCAGAGCCGTATCCAGCAGATGCAGGATGGTAGATTGAAGGGTCATTTCTCTCGTCACGGGGTAGATAGAGTTTAGGACAGGCTTCATTCAAGCCACCACATCAATAGTAGCATACCCACCCACCTTACAGACATCCTCATAGATTTGATGCATAGAGAGGATGAAGTATGGGGCCTCCTCCTAGGGGTCCCACTAGGACATAGGGTATGTCGAGAGCTTAGTCAATAGAGACCTCAGTGATCGGTAGCCGGATTGTCGGGATCCATAACTCATATATCTAGAGTGCGATTGGAGCTGTATCCCACTGGAGAGGACCAAGTAGCTGTTATGGTTGTGGTGTTGCTAGACATCATTGGAGAGATTTCCCACATAACCCTAACAAGGATAAGACACGAGATCTCGAGCCTACCATGGGAGATATGGCACGGAGTCATCGAGATCTACCATCGTCAAGAACCACCGGGTTGAGCACCGTGAGTACCATGATTGAGATGACATGTAGTATTGGTGGTATTTCCACCTCTATATTATTTGATTCCAGTTCTTCTAATTATTTTATTGCACCATCCTTAGTAGAGAGTTGCGAGGCTGGTGTCGATTAGTTAGGGTCGTACTTGGGATGTGGAAATGGCTTCACGGAGCCAACATTTCAGAGACTACTTAGTTAAGGAGTGTGTAGTTGATTTGAGACCCTTCACCGCTACCTCGGATCTTCAAATCCTTCCTTTAGGGTCTTATGGCATCATTTTGGGTATGGGTGGTTGTCTCGCTCATAGACCTAGAGTGGACTATTTCCATAAGACTATTGCTTGCATATATGATCTTGGAGTAGAGTCCATGATATCGGGAGTTAGGAGGCTCATTTCCATTCACATCATCTTCGCTATGCAGCTTAAGCGGTGTGCGCAACAGGGTTGTCAGTTGTATGCTATTATGGTTAGTGACAAATCGGAGGATGAGTCTAGTGGACCATCCCTTGATGACCATCCCATCTTGAGAGAGTTCGCTAATGTGTTTCTAGGAGAGCTACCGGGGTTACCTCCCCACGTGAGATAGATTTCCACATAGATCCGCTCCGGCGTAGAGCCTATCTCACAAGCACCTTATCGGATGACTACTCTTGAGCTATGTGAGCTCAAGTTGTAGCTTGAGGGCCTTCTAGAGAAGGGCCTAATCATCCTAGTGTATCCCCTTGGGGTGCACCGGTGATCTTCGTGAAGAAGAAGGATGGATCTCTATGGTTGTGTATTGATTACACATCAGCTGAATAAAGTAATGATCAAGAATCGTTACCCCTTCTATGCATTGATGATTTATTTGATTAGATGAAGGGGGATACAATTTTCTCCAAGATAGATCTTAAGTTAGGGTACCATCAGCTCAGGATTACGGAGGTGGATATTCATAAGACCGCTTTCCGTACAAGATATGGCCACTACGAGTTCACAGTGGTACCTTTCAGTTTGATGAATGCCCCCGTAGTGTTTATGAGTTTGATGAATGGGGTATTCAGGAATTTCCTAGATCGCTTTGTGCTCATATTCCTTGATGACATTCTGATTTACTCACGTATGCATGAGGAGCACGAGGAGCACCTTCGCGGGTTCTTGGTGTCGCCCAAGCAAAGCACCTTTACGAGGAACTTGGAGAGGTGTGCATTCTTTCGCACAAAGGTGTAGTATTTGGGCCACATCATTTCGGGAAGGTATCATAGTCAATGCTTCCAAGATTCTAGCCATCATTGATTAGCCATCACCCACTAATGTGACCGAGGTGTGCAACTTCATGGGTTTAGTAGGATATTATAGGAGATTTGTTTAGGAGTTTTCTTAGATTACGCACCCCATCACTTCCCTTCTACGGAAAGGGAAGAAGTTTTTATGGTCGAGATAGATGTGAGTAGGCTATTAGTACCTTTGAAGGAATGCCTCACGACAACACCTATTCTTGCAGTAGCAGATCCTCGTGGTGAGTTCTACGTTTACACATGATGCTTCTTTGGCGGGACTTGGTGGTGTGTTGATGTAGGAGGCGAGTAGTTGCTTTGAGTCTCGCAAAATCGAAGGATTATGATCTTAACTATACATCTCATGACCTTGAGCTTGCAGCATTTATGCATGCCTTGGTACGGTGGAGAAATTTTCTTCTTGGTCGAGAGATTGACACTCGGGGATCGATCACTTGAGTCTTCACCGGCTCTTCACGTAACCCAATCTCAACGCTTGTCGGTGGAGTTGGATGGAGTTTCTTTGTGAGTACGACATGGAGATAGATCATGTGAAGGGGAAGGAGAAAGTGGTTATAGACACCTTGAATAGACGGAGACATGTGGCTATGGACACTTGGTGGGCATGCAATTACTGAGCAAGATTTTGCAGCAGCTTTCTCGGGACGGTTTCTACCTTGTAGCCAAAAGAGAGATTGAGTCACAGAGACCCCTTGAGAAGAGATTTGATGGATTTTAATTAGAGGAAGATGGCCTTCTCGGACATAGAGGGTGGATATATATTCCTAGAGATGGAGGTTTGAGACATGACATTTTGTCATAGGCTCATTATGTGCCTTATTCAGCCCATCCGGGGTGAAGAAGATGCACGCCACCTTGAGACAGTTGTATTTTGGAGAGGACTTTGGAGAGATGTGGCCTTGTTTGTGTCATGCTGCTTAGAGTGCAAGAGGGTGAAGGTCAAGCATCAGCATCCAACTAGCCTTCTCTTTCCTCATGCCATACCGGAGTGGAAGTGGGACACCATTTCCATGGACTTCATTGTTGGGTTACCTACTTCAAGATACCACCACGATGCCATCATGGTCATGGTGGATAAAATTGAAAGTAGCTCACTTTTCTCAGCAAAGACAACCTATACATCCGGTGCGGTGGCATGAGTATATCTTAATGATATTGTCGATTACATGGGATTTCGAGGAAGATCATTTGGAACCGTGATCCTTTGCACACTTCCCATTTCACGGACCACCATACAACATGCTCTCGGGATGAGGATCAATTTCAACACAACATATCACCTTGAGATAGATGGACGAGATGGAGCGGGTGAATCAGATCCTAGAGGAAATGCTTGGGATGTACATTATGGATCACCGGTTGATATGGGAGGAGTATCGTATTTGGTGGAGTTTGCCTACAATAATAGTTTTCGAGTTTGATAGGCATGGCTCATTTTAGGCATTATATGGTAGAGTGCGCAGGACACCTCTTAGCCGGGACGGAGTTAGAGGACGGGGGTTTCTCTTGGGCCAACATTATTATAGGATATGGAGTAGTAGGTTACTTTGATTAGATAAAGATTACAAGAGGCGCAGGATAGGCAGAAGAAGTATGCAGACCAGCATAGGAAAGATTGTAGTTTTGAGGTGGGCACAAAGGTGTTTCTTCGTGTCGAGCGCATAAGAGCCCTATATGATATGGAAAAGGTTCTAAGATTTCTCATAGGTTTGTGGGTCCCTTTGAGATCTTGGAGTGCATCGGTCCCTTGGCCTATCGCCTAGCTTTACCACCTAGCTTGTCTCATGTCCATGATGTGTTTCTAGTTTCGTGCTTAGGAGATATATTTCGATCCTTCTCACATGCTAGACTAGACTGCATTGCAGTCGGGATAAGGGATAGGTGATAGTGGACCCCATACACATTATAGAATGCAGGACCCTGGGTCTTCGTGGCAGAGAGATTGATCAGGTTCGGGTCTAGTGGGATAGATATGATGAGACTGTAGCTACTTGGGAGGATGCTACTTTGCTACGAGTGAAGTTTCCACACTGTTCCAGTGACTTCCAAGAGGAATTCAATTCTAAGGGGAGGGGGATGTAGTGCCCACTTCCCTTCGACACCTTTTTTATTATTGTTTCCGATACTGTCGACTGCACTTATGGTTATATTATAGTTTTGATTTAGCATGCTAGTAGATATCAGAGATACTGAACTATTATTGATTTGATTCTTATATGATGCATATGGACATTAGAGACATTTGATGTTGATATTGATATACTTTTGACATGGTTATTTATCTGTATTTCTGACATGTGATATATTTATTCATATTGAATAGATCTTGATAATTGGATTTATGTGGTGATTGTTTTGACATGAATGAAATGTGGAATAGAAATGTGCTAGAAATTGTAAGTGATATCATATTTGCATAGATGATATTAATTCATATATAATTGATTTTAGATTTATATCGCATATTTGGCATTAATGTTTTAATGCATCGATGAGGTCAAAGGAGGTATCCTCTGTTTTGGGTATATTATATTCACAACAACATCGGGGATTGGAGACCAACCGCATCGAATTCGAGAAGAAATAAACTAGGGTCACCATGGCAACGTGTAATTGTGTGTTAGAATTATTTGGTTAGGAGAAAATTGTGACCTAGGGGTCATGAGTTGTTTTGTTTTAATTTCCTTTTTTGACAAATGTTAGGATGTGTTTCCTTTAGTAATGAAATTTACATGTTTTAATAATTAGATTTTTAGATTTTTTTACCACTTTTATTATTCATGGGTTGTAGTGTCTTAATTAAGCTAATTTGAATTTGTCCTAAGAAAATTAAATATGTGACCAAAAAGGAGTTCATTTATTAGAATTGATTTACTCTTGGATTTTGTGTTGAGTGAAGTGTGTTTGATTTTTAAGTGTAGCACACTCTACCCTTCATGGGAAACTCGAATTTGGACTTAGAGGCCAAATTTGGAAGCTTAATGGGACAAATAAAACTTGTAACACACCTCTTAAATGCCCATGCCAACCCTACCTATGGGTTGAGGGTCAAATTTAAGCTCTTTTAGGTGTTTTGGGAAGTTAAAAAGGTGAAATGTTAATTGCACTTTCTTTCAAATATTCAATTTTTTCCTTTGGGGGAGTGGGCTTAGATGGAGTGTGTAAGGTTCTTGTCATTCCTCCAACCACCTATTAATGGTGCATTGGAATATGAGGTTGACCAAGTGATGTGGAGTGGAGAGGAAATGAGGTGGTATCCTACTTGGATTCACATCATCCCTCCCACTCTTTATCTATTTATTGAATCCTTGTTGCTTGTTTTGGGGTTGGATGATCATTTTTAGTCTCTTAAATTTTGAGAGTAAGAGGATTTGGAGAGAGTGTGGATTTTGGAGCTTTGTGGATGCTTGCTTGGTTTTAGAGAGGCTTGGAACTTCATACTTGGAACAAGCTCTACCGTGGAGAGGTAGGAGTTTCACCTTAGTTTAAACTATGGTATTTGTTTTATTGTATGTGTTTTTATGTTGTGTTGAGTGTTGTTGTCTCTTTGGAATGCATGTTGGGTGTGGGTAGATTGCCTAAGTTGGGAGTGGGAGGAGTCTATGGGGATATTTTCTTGTAGGGAGGCATAAGAGATCACTTTCTTGAGGAGGGAGTTTGGGTTGGGTGCCCCACCTAGTATGAGAAATGCTTTCATTCTTTTGTTCTTATTATGAGGGAGACATAAGAGTTTTAAGGGAGGCATAAGAGTGTATGGAGTTATAAGGGGTACTTGAGGGAGGCATAAGAGTTGGTAGGGGATATTGTGTTTTGCATTAGAGGCTTTTAGGTGGGCACCCATTCCCATTGGGAGGCATAAGTGGCCTCCCATAGGTCTTACTCTTTTGGCTTTCTTGATAAGCCTTGTTATATTATTGTTTTGATTGTTTTCTTCTTGTTGAGTTGTTGTTGTGTTTGTATGTAAATGAAATGAGTGTGAAATTATATGTTAAGTATTGTGGAAGCTAGTAGTTTCCATGAGTTGAGATCTTCTCCCATTGTAATGTGGTTAGGGCTCGGGGGGGCCAATGGAGAAGATGACTTCTATTCTCCATTGGGTATCTTGGTTGGGTGGAGAGCATTGCCTCTCCCCCTATTTTGTTGTTAATCAAGCAAAATTTTGGAGGAGCTACCTTGTTGGTGTTTGGAGCATTGGATTCTTGTTGATGACCATGTGAAATTTCCCTTGTATTTTACCCACTTAGAGTGGAAGAAATTGTAATAATGTATTCTTTCTTATATTTACATTTTGTGTGACTTCCCACATCAAGTGGTGAACATTGTTTTAATCTTATGAAGAAACATATTGTATTTCATTGTGGCTATGGAAGTGTAATTTATATTGAAAAGAAAGAAGAAAGTTTTGAGTGAATTAGTTTGAAATGGAAAAAGGAAGTCTTCTTCTTTGTGAATATTGTAGAGTTAGTTTTGTAAGTATAAAAGAAAGCATTTTCTCCTTGTTGAAACCTTGGATGCATTGTGAGAAAAATAGTGCTTGTGTTAAAAGATTAAGCTATTTTTACAATGGAAAAGAAAGTATATTTTCATTGAGTTGTTATTGTATTGTAAACATGTATTAAGAGAAAAAGAAAGAAATTGTTAGAAGTTGAGCTTGTTAGTATAATAAATTTGAATGGAAAAATAAAGTTATTTTAGTTATTTTGAATGTATGAACATTGTAGTAAAATGAAAGAGAGAACAAACTAGAATATATTGCATTTAGAAATATTGATTTTATAGCAAGGAAATGACAAGTAATGAATTTGATTTATATTCATTTTTTCTCTTGTAATGGAAAGAAAGAAACTAGTTAAACAAATGAAAATTATCCTTGTAAGTAGATGAATTTTAATGGAGTTGAAAACACTTTAAAATGAATAGATTTAAATAAGAAATGAATAATAGAGCACTAAATCTCAAATCTGGAACTTGGAATGAACAAAAACAAACTTAGAATGCATTTTTACATCCTTTAGCAACTTTAGTTTTTCTTAAAATTCTCGGCATTATGATTCTATTTTTGAAACAGGATCACTTCCCTTTCGCAGAGAGGTGGTCCAATAACCGGTGCTCGGGATATGGAAGCGGTCTCAAAGCCGCCTGCTCGGTAGGGGTGGCGGTCTTGTGTTTATCACCTATTTTGAGTAAGGCGGTGGTTTCACAACGGCCGCTCCGGATGGTGGCGGTCCATTGTTTTTCACCCTAGTAGGTGGCTGTCTCAAAACTACCACCGCTCTAGGCGGTGGTCTTGTCACGTATGAAAAATTCCGCGGATCCATGCCTATGCGTGAAATTTAACCAGTTTTCACTAATTCCTAAGTTGTAAAATTTAACCTATTACTACCAACAAGTAAAATAAAGAGAAATACTATGGATTGGAATAACAAAACACTCAATGGTGAATCTAAAAATATTCTTTCATTTATAACAAAGAGGGTAGGGTTTGTCCCCAAATTTAAAATCCAATACACTATAATCTTGGAATAAAAACTAGATTGAAGGAGGAAATCCTCCCAATCTTTAAATGAAATAGATTACATAAATAAAACTAAAAATAAACTAAACCTAACCTAAATCTTCATGTAGAATTCGTCCATGGCTTCTTCCCTTTGCTCCCATGGCTTCCCCTCTCCAACCCTTCAAATTTTAACAAAAGAAAATGAACCAAATGAGAAGAATAAAATGAGAATAGGTTTTAATAGAATTTCATAAGGATTTTAGGGAAAGGATGGGAACCCTAGGATCTAGTGGCTAAGATGGATTTGATCCAATGGTGGAGGATTGACCCTACCTTTATTAAGTATAAATGTAATTTAAATGTTTAATGTAAAATCCTTAAGGGTATGTGTAGATGGGTGGGTGGGGCCATTTAATTTACTAGGGGTGTAATGTCCTTAGAATCCTTAGTGTGTGTATGAAATTTAATAAAGGATCTTTTAGTTATTAAGGTAATGAATTTGATAAATTATCATAAGGTTAACCTTGTTAGAAATGAACTTAATTGAAGAGAAGATAACTTTTAATTAAGTTAATTAATCCTTGTTACCTTCCTATAGAATGTTTGAGCAATGGACCCTAAAGGTTAAGCACCCTTGTAATAATCTTGTACATTAACCTTCTTCATAACTTTTTTAAAAAAATTATTCACATTTTCGAGTAAAGCGTTAGCTTGAAGCGTGTTCTTAGAATGTCATTTTTGCGGGTGTTACGTTTTCTCCTCCAACTTGGAACTTCGCAGATGGTGTCTTGCTCAAATGGATTTCGTTTCCCGCATGCAAATAGGCATCGGAGATCTCATATCCCTCTACTTGTACTATAATGATTTTAGGAGATATAGGAAAACTTTGTTCACTTAAATGACATTTGGATCACATAGGCTACACTTTTATACTATAACATTATATTGTTTTGAATAAAGAATATTTTTATAATTTATTTTTCCATAACTATATTATATTATCATTATCTATTGATCATCGTTTCTTAAGGATTGAGTGCAACATTAGGAAATCATTGTAGTAGTATCCTTAGAGAGTTGGATGCCATTTTTGCTACTAATTCCTTTCGGCCTTGCTTCAATGTCACGATTCTATCCAAAATCATGCGCTAATGAAAGTTTGACTACCTATGTGTGGAAAACACGGTCTTCTCTCGTAGTTGTATGGAACACAGAAAGAGATAGCTACCAATAACATTTGAAAGCATAGTTGATTTGTTCAAAATCTAAACCATGTTAAAAATATTTCTTTATTTAATTGACTTATCTAAATACAAAAACAAATTCCTTATATGTATCTCCATATCATATTTATCTACAAAGATCAATTTCATTGGAAAACCTCAAACTCTCTCCCTTTATATATATATATATATATATATATATATAAAGAAAGGAGAGAGTTTGAGGTTTTCTAATGAAATTCCTTATATGTATCTCCATATCATATTTATCTACAAAGATCAATTTCATTGGAAAACCTTAAACTCTCTCCCTTTCTATATATATATATATATATATATATATATATATATATGTGTGTATATATATATCATATTTATCTACAAAGAGAGTTTCATTCTTAGCTAATGCATCATACACATTAACAAAACAAGGATCAACACTAAAAAGAGAAGACAACATTAAACAATGATTTAACTTTATAACAAACATAATTCAAAACCTTATATACCATTAGGTACTCGATAATGGCCATTCAAAAGAAATTGTAAAGTGCATCAATTACACATCAAACTTTCATGTATTTATTTTAAAATATGAATGAACATTAATTCAAGAAGAAAACATTGTGGAATGGGACAATATAAAATTTAAAGGAAAAGCATGGTAGTATTTTGAATTATACGAATGAAATAAAGAACCACAAAGAGAAATAAATAAACCCAAAATCTTTCCGAGAACCTTATAAGTATCAAGAAATTGTAGAGATTTATGTACACCTAGTAAAAAGAATTTATAATCCAACTAGTTATTGATAGTAAAAACGAAATTGAAAAATTATTGACTATAAAGGGATATGTGTACATATATTTATTTATAAACTATGTTATATTAATGTGATGTTTTCTTCTCTAGGTTACCGAAATGAGAAGGAATAACATGTGGGATTACATGATGGAGCTAGTGATGCAAAGCATATGAAAAAGGAAGATTGTTTCTAGGGTTTATTTAGAATAAAAAAGTAATTTGATGTAGATGGTAAATTTGAGTGATACCCTATTATAGCATGAAATATTTCATAAATGGTGATGAAAGAAGTGAATTTATATGTTCTAACTTCATGTGGAAAAAGAAGTTACTAGAAAAGTAGTTATGAAGCCTCATAGTCCAATATCTTTTAACACATGAGTATAATGTAATCAATATTAAAAAGTTATTAAATAAAATTAATATGTTAGAAGTTGTTTCATGTTGCCACTAAAATTTGTATCATGTTGAAACTTGCTTCAACAATTTTAGCGAAACATAGCATGATCTCTCAATCTAAGACTTGATTGTATGAGATCAACCTCTAAAGAATATTGGATTTCTCATATGAAAGGGTTGGTTTCTTTCATCCTAGTTCACTGCAAATACTCTAACCAACTTCTACTCTAACACTATCCAATCCTAAAATAAGAAACTCCATTGAAATAAGGTGAGAGGAGAAAAAGCTAAAAATAGAAAGGAGGTGATGCACCAAACTAGAAAATGGATCAATTTTGGCTCTAAAAGACACAAATGTAAACACATGAGTGAAGATTTAAAGGATGCACACATATTTGAAGGAGAATAAGTGGAAAATAATGAAGTTTGTAAGAGGGTATACATATTGACATTGAAGGTAGAACATTCATAGAAACAAATCCAAACTTGCATTAATATAAAAAGGTATTCATTTAAAATCATAGAGGCAAGGAAAGTAATCTCCACATGTGAGTTATAAAGGCCGCAAGAAGATGTTTTCGAGCTCAAAGTTAGAGTTGTCGAATTGTAAAAATCAAGCCCCTATTATGTTTCAAAACACTTACATTTATAGAATTTAGGAGATAAGGAAGAAGAGAGTGATCACATCCAAGTGATTAATGCCCACCAATATAAAGGACCAAAATTAGGTTAGCTACGGGTGCATGAAATCACCCTAAGAACACACCATTATATTTTTAGTGAAGGAGGACGATGCCACTTAGAAATAAACTCAGGTTGGTGAAGTGGTTGAGCATCTAGTTCAAAGCAAACATGCCTTCTTCATGCCTAATAGAATTTAGATGATTTTTCTTAATCCATAGCTATGAAAACTTCCAAACTTAGCTACTTAATATTGCTCTCAATTTTTTTTCCTTGTATCGTGTATTTTTCATCTACAAAAGTGTTATATTGTTTTGTAGGATTCAAAATGTAGAACACTATATTTAGAAAACCCTTATAACACTAAGTTATGTTTTCGCAGCTTTAACCTTAGTCGTTTTCAAAGTTGCTTGCTTTTTTCATGTGTTGTATCATGACACTTTGTCCTTATATCATTTTTTTCCTAAGAAAATTACATTCTCTATCATACAAATTAACCAACTTCATGGAATTCCATATTTTCCAAGTCCGTGTAACAATGATATTTTTAAGTTGTGAAGCACTAACATTTTTCACATGCCACAAAAGACTATATTTTGACCAGTCTCCCATAGAAAACTAAATCCTCGATACCTTCATTCTGCGAGATTAAGAATATGGAGCCTCCTTAGTCTAAAACTTCAATGATGTGTTCAAAATAGCATGGGGTGCTATTTTGGACACGCTTTGGTGACTTTTGGATAACATCTTCCTACTATATGTAAAGATCAGTAGCCTTGAAGCATACATTGGGCATGGAGTTAGAATATTTATTGAATTTGCATATGAGGATAAGCTGCTCTAATATTCTCCACAGATCCGACTCGTGAGATGTAAATGTGACCAAAAATTTTGCAAAAGCACTTATTCAAAATATCACCAAAATGATTAAGGAAAATGCACTCGAATGATGATCAACACACAATTAAAGTAGGAAACCTCAAACAAAAACAAAGAGAGAAGAAAAATAAGAACAAGAACAATTATATACAAGATGCAAGAAACAAACTTAGAGAGAAGATTTGAGATAGATCCCATTCACTAGGATTTTAATTTCCTCCCCATCAATTTTGGATAAATCAAAAGAGTTAGAATCATTACAACCATTTATGATGTACGATCCACTCCAAATTGCATTAAACTTAGAGTTCCGACCTAATTTAGCTCTGTTTTGTGTCACATTTCAAGAATAGATCTCCTATTTTGAAGTCATGTGCCTTAGATTTCTTTTCAAACCAATGCCTTGTCAACCTTTCATATTCTTCTAATATGATCATGGAAAATTTCCTCAATTCCTCAATCTCAACCAATTTCTCCATCCCGATTGTTATTTTATCTTCACCCTCAAACTCTAATTGATGTGCTAACTCCAATTAAGGTAACTCTAGAGATAATGAAAGCATGGCCTCTTTAATATTCATAAGGAAAAAGGAGAGTCGCCAATTGCCCTTTTGATGTGATCACGTTAGCCCACAAAGCATTTTTACCTTGGTGTGCCATTTCCTTGTATTGATCTTTTGTGTTCTTTTCATGATTTTGATGAGGTTTGTATTGTTAGATTCTACCACTCCATTACCCCGAGGGTAGTAATTGGAAGATGTCTTCAAGTAGAATCCATGTTTAATAGCCCAATCAAACAATTTAAATCCTAATAAGTATTTTTCATTATCATAAATAATGGCTTGGGGAGCCCCAAATCTTATCACAATGTCCTGAAGAAAATTGAGGATAGTTGATTTAGTAGCTTCTTTGATTATTATAACTTCATTCATGTGGTAAAGTAATCAATCACTGTTAAAACCTGTTTTTGACTTACACTTGACACAAGATTAATCATATCGATAAAATCAAGTCCCCATTGAGAAAAGGGTTCATCCTCTTGAATAGGATGAAGTAGGAGGGCCACCATCTTATTTTTACCAAGTGAAGAAAGCACACTTTTTAAATTTTCAGACTCCATTAATGAGCATCTACAAACAATGCAAGCCAAAATTCCTTTTACAACCTTTTACGATAATAATATGCGTAACACTAATATCTTCTCTCTTGCCTTAAATGTCCTTCAAGGTCTTTATAATTATCTTTCCTAATCTCTAATGGAGATCAACAAAATTTGATGCCTATGGAATGGATTGAGTAAATAGCCAAGGATATGAGGGCCTTACATAGGCTTATCAATCCCCTAAATAAGTGGTAAAACTACATATCCTCGTCGATAATCTTAGCCAAGCCCATGGGGTATATTGGTTGGGAATAATAATATCAAATATAGGGTGAGGGCTTTGAATTCTTCATTACCACATCTCAAATTTTAATCGGGCTCCTCCATTTTCGGTGGGGATACATTCCATATTAACTACATTTGTTTTGGTAGGATAAGTCAAATCCAATTATCCATGTAATTCAAGCCCTAAAACGTTTTGACACCTAGCAAATAACCATTGCATGTATTACATGGGTATTAACCCCACACTTACCATGGTTCACACCAAAAATCCTTTATTTAGGATGTAGTCAAGAATTAACCATATTCCTAAAATAGGTTTAAAATCATCAAAGATCAAAATAATCATCGTGCATGTAATACATGGGTCATTAAACCCACACTTACCATCTATTTCACACCAAATGGCTTCTTTATTTTACGATGTAGTCAACAAACCACGTTGAAAATTCCTTTGAATAACATTGAAACATCCATCCTTGGACATGGTATGAAGTATGTTGTTAGTGCTTGGATTTTGGTTGTTTTTTACTAAAGCAATCGCATGTGAAAAGTGTGATGGAAATGATGAAGGGCTGTCAAAGAAGTTAAAATATATAAAGTGTAATATTGTAGTAGGAAGATCGATGATGAAGAAATTTTGTGAGGGAGGATAAATGTAGGGGCGTTGAAATGTTTGGGAAAAAGGTGATAGAGGTAAAGTAATTTGGAGATATCTCAGAAAGAAAGGTCTAGTGGATGAATACTTATAAGGGGAACATGCATATCTTTTAATCCTAAACTCTACATATGTGAGATATGGAAAATATACATTTAGGGTTCCTTATGTCAATGATTGAATGTACATTTGTGATTTTAGAGTCTTCTTTAGTGTTGCAAGGAGCTTCTAAATACAAGCAAGTTTAAATCACAATACTCAATATGGGATCCATATTATAAAATGATGTCAAACTCAGAGGACCCTCAATACAAAGAGAAATTCTGTTAATCTTAATACCAAATACAAATCTAATTAAAATCAAATGTAAGGAACCAAGATGGGCTCAACGATAATGTAATATGTAATTTTTGAATAAATCCAGTGAAGCACAATGTTTAGAGAGATGACATATTCATTTTATAGGCGTCGAGAAGTTGTAAAGATATTTATTAATTGGTTATAAAATAGAGAACATGTATCTGTACCTAGGTTTTGCTAAAGTAGACGTATTGTTAGGAAATTTATTTGTATTGTTAAAATTTGAGACTAACACAACATGAGAGCACTATCACCACACTAGGTCTATTGATCTCCTACTACAGTTAGATTCAAAAAACTTCACTTTAACTATATATATGCCTTTGGTGTAATAATAGAAGAATTGCCAAGTTGTTTTTAGATTTTCTCACATACTGCAAGTTAGTTGACTTGTTGGGCTCTTAAAACGACATAAGAATCACTCTTGAAATATCATCGGTTTGGTTGACAAGGTCACCATATTTTAGAAAGGTGGTAATTCGAGAGGTTAAATTTGATGGCTGATTAGACATTTTTTTGTGATTTTAGCCGTAAAATACCACATGTGACTTGTAAATTTTAATGATGATTGTCATTTTTTATACAGATTTATAAGTAAATTATACAAATATATATTTTTTTGATGAAAAAGATCTTATATTATATTAATGTAATAAGATACAAGATAACTTTCAACAAAAAAGTGAGCGGTATGAGAAGACACCCCAAAACAATGAAAAAACTAGGCCGAGCCTAGAAAACCAAAAGTCAAACTAGGTCGAGCCTAGGAGAATACAACAAATCATTAACCCCGACAAAAACATAGAAAAAATCAGCAGCAAAGAATAGCAAACATGCCCGAGGTAGGCAAATCCTGATCATCCGGCCACCCCGAACCAGGTAGATCCTCAAAAAGTGTCGGGAATCTCCCACCATCAAAAAATTCTTCGTCGGGAAAGGGCATAAGGTGGCGACGGATGCCAGCCTGGTGAGAAGTGGCGAGGGAGATCCCCAACTCTACTAGTGAGCCTACGAACAAGGTGGAGAATCCCACCCAAGTTTCGAGGTGGTGAGCCCGCCACTGTTGGCGAGCCGAGGAATGCGGTGGCGAGCCTTGACCGCGACGACGCCCAAGTGAATGACTATGCCGGTGGCTTGGTATAGGAGAGCGGCGGGACCAAATGAATGCCCGACACCGGGATCTGTTGTGTCGGCCTCCTGCATTTAAGGTGAGGAGCACCTGGTGGGAGAAGGAGGAACCTAGGAAACATTGCATGGGGCTTCCCCCCAATGTCGCAACAGAAGTGGAAGTGGTTCACCTCCAGCACCACCTTATTCACTTGAACTTGAATATGTAGAAGTACATTAGAGATCACCATAGATTTATTATAAATCGAGAAAGATTGATCAACTGCAGAAATAACAAAGAAAAAATCATTCCTTTATTTCCATATCTAAAATAAAATCTCCCCTCTGAAAACATGCCAAATATGGGTGAGCATAGGCGAAGTTCGGGATTGTCACCTAAAAGGATATGTTACCAAGTGAAACAAGTGGGGGTATTTGTGAGGGAAAGAAAAAATTATGGATCCAATTCTAGGTAATTTGAGCTTTGGAACATAACCAGAAGATGTGCATAATTGTTTTAGATGCCCACAAAAGGGGAATTTGGGAGCTGGAATCCCAATTTGAACAATACGGGCCCCGATAGGAAGGCCTTGGTGAATAATATACCATAGAAAATGAGAAATTTTGGGCTCCACACATATAGTCCAAATAGTCTCAAATTCTCCCCCTTTGCGAGATGGGGTGGCGTTACTTCCCCAGCAAGTATTAATTTTTCCACCATGGGAAAATGGGGTGAGAGCCTTTGATAACCTTTGTTTGTTTTTATAGTTACAGAAAGGGGTATCAACATACCACTTCTAATCTATCCACCAAGGGTGAGAGAAGTGCACATCAATCTTATGTAGCATGTGATCAGGAACTAAATTGATCACAATATTGTAAGTATCCTGATCCTGGTTGAGAGCTGAAAAAGAGTTTTAAACTCGCAAAGAAAATCAGGATTGCTTGTTCTTGCAGAAAAAATCGTCGATGGTATGAATTCTATCACATTTGAATAATTTAAGCTTAGAGATTCCCGGGACCTATACAAGGCATTGATCTTGGGATTGAAAAATCGGCGACCACCAGAGAGATTGCTAGTTGAGAGATAACCCATTGCGAAATCCATCCCCTTTCCATAAAAGAAAAGGTTTGACACAATCCCATGCTTTCCAAATACTTTTAAGCACAAAGGTGCCCATGATTTTGATAGGTAGAGGAGTTACGATCAAATTGAAAACCCTAAACCTTTCCATGCAGGGTGGCCATAAGGAGAGCCTTCTGTAATGCCATGTCATATGAGAAATTTCTAAGCTTCCTGGCTAGTGATGCTTCTGATAATCCACTTGGCACGGAGAGCTTGCCCTTGGCATGGAATGTGAATAAGATCGATGCCTCCAGAGTGCGAGGTAGGCAAAATATATCCCAAGCGGCATGATGAAAACATTTTCAAAAGATATGCATTAGCCCATAAGAAAGCTTTGAGCAACTTTTCCAAATTTTGGATGGAGGCTTTGGAAGGCTTCCAACAAGATGACTAGTATACATGGGTGGCAGCCAAAAATTTAAAACAAATTTGGAATTTTCCAACCAGAGACAAAGGCCTAGTGAGCCAATATTCTAGTTTTTTGCCACCCGTTGAATGCCATAATGCCAAATATCAGTTGGGAGGACTAAAAAACAAAAGGAATACTAAAGAATTTGAAAATCTCACCATGCTGCAGAATTTTCCAATCAAATGTGGCAATCTAGTCCGACACAGAAGGAAAGATTGCATGTAGCATTGAGTTTTTCACCATTAAATGGAGGAACTAGAAGCCAGGTAGAAAGTATCCAAGAATTCCATAGCATTACGAATGTTTCTCTCATCCTCGATAAGCGTAAGGAATGAATCGTCGAAAAATGCCCATTGAGGAGTTGAGAGTTGGGCTCAACAGGTAGCGAGATTCCACGAACAAGACCTTAAGTTTTGGCATGGGCTAAGATATAACCAAAGCCTTCGGACGCCAACACATAAAGTGCATGGGCAAGTGGACAACCTTTTTTGATAGACCGGAATAGCCCAAAGGGTTCCAAGCTAAGGCCATTGATAGAAATTTGAGCGAAGCATCTGCAAAGAGCATATTGATGGATTAAATAAAGATGGGGCCAAAGCCAAGGGCCTGAAGCATGGTGAGGATGAAAGGCCATTCAATTTGATCATAGGCTTTCTCAAAGTCAATATTGATAAACATAGCGTCCTGGTGAGATCTGCGGGCCCATTCCATGCCTTCCCAAACTGTGATGATATTATCCAGGATGAAGCACCCCTGTATGAAACCTATTTTCTCTGGATGAATAATAACAGGTAGAAGATTGTGTAATTGCACAGCTAACGCTTTGGCAATGATTTTGTAGGAGACGTTCAACAGTGTAATCGACCACCAACAAGTGATTTTCTCGGGATATCCTTGCTTAGGAATAAATTTAATGTTCCCCTTGTTAATGTAAGGCCCTAGGGAGTGGTTTTGAAACCCTTCAAGATAGACTTGAAAGAGGTCGTTCTGACGGAATCAAAAAGAGTTTTATAGAACTCACAGGGAATCCATCGCAGACTTACTTGCAATTTATCATTGGACATTTGCATAGTGGCTTCATGGAGGTCTTTAATAGTGACCATTATTTTGTAGAAGACCTTCCGAGCTCTCGAAATTCATGAGGAACAACCCCCAAACATTGGTCAAGAGTGGCCCGACGAGCTTTGGAGGGTGGCTGAGCTTGGAATACGAGCTTGTAATGTCGCAAAAATCTCTTACAAAGTTGTGGGTCAGTGATTCGAGCTCCGTTATCCATGATAGCTCGGATCTGTTGAGAAGGATTTCTGGCTCGAAGAGAAAGAAAGAATTCTTTTGAGACCCAATCTCCAACCTTGAGCTAGTGCATTCGAGCTCGGATATGAGCACCTCTGGCATTATAATTGTCCGCAATTTGGATTTGATGCCGGAGTGTTACAACTTGTAGTCAGCGAGAGGGCGTTAACGAGACGGATCGCCTGGACAATTAAACACCAATGTCATCTAGAATATTATTTGAGCATTATATCAATTTTTATTCTATCTCTTCCGAGGTGTAAGAGCCGAGGTGTTAGCGGTGTATGAGCGGTGCCAAATTTTTGCCAGCTGGTGGTCGTAGATTCTAAGAAATCTGGTAGTCCAAGTCAGTGCATCTTCCCACCAAAGTAACAAGCTGATTTGCATAGGTGGATGGAATCGTTGATAGTGATTGGGTCATGGAATTAAATTCCAAATTTGCTTGATATGATTGATAGTGGGGCCATGTTGCATCAAGGCAATATTAAGAAAGAATTGGCCTTTATGACAAAATGGGCGCGCATCATGCCAACAGATACATAATCGTATAGGGGAGTGGTCCAAAAGGGAAAAGTCAGGCATAACCTCCACTGGCATGGAATAATTGCTATCAAACTCAAAACGTTTTGAGTCGACAGTATGGCCCCTGTCAAAGCTATTTAAGGACGCGGTTTGTCCCTCCATGAAGATTAGATCATGTGTACCAAGCTGTAGAGGTGGGAAAGCGAGATGCGTAAGGATCAAAGAATCTAAATTTATTTCGCATGAAGTACCACATTTACCTTTCACGGTGTCCACCCTCAGGCAAGTGGCCACATTTATCATTTGGGGCTTCAACCATATTAAAATCTCCATTTATTACCCAAAGATGCATCGGGAATGGAGTTGGCTATCCCGCCCACCATTGGCCCTCTCGGCCGCATCATTAGAGGCATAAATATGAATAAGCCCAAAAGGGCAGTCCTTAATATTAAAGAGGACCCATATGACATAGTTGGTGGGGTCGATTCCATGGTCAATCAATAAGGGCTGCCATTAGGGGAAAAAAAGTGAGATTAATCCTCATGCCCTACTTCGTGATTGCAGTACAGAAAGCCAAGCTATCATGATAGATGTATTTACAAACCATCTGCAACTAAAAACTTGTAATTTTAACTTCCTGCAAAAACAAAACATCCATATTTGCACATCGTTTCCAAGTTTCATGCACTACATACTTACTGACAGTGAGTCTGTGAGACGCCTAACATTCTAGGATAAACAAAGATGCTTGACAATAAAGCAAGTGTTGGGTAGATTGATATACATGACTGCTTGGGAGTAGCGTTTATCACCCATTTGAATATCCACAAATTCCTTGAGGTCCTGCTAGAGATCAATCTCAAGCGCACACTTCGCTTCTCGGGGACGAGCATGGTAAAACTTATCAGCTTCACATTGAGGTGGTATAAGAAACAACTCACCCAAGCGCCAAAAGCGGCAATTTGTGACAAGAAATGAACACATGGCGAGAGGAAGACCAGGGAAATTCAATCCACAACGACATCACTTTGAGGGCAGTGATACTCAGGAGGAGAGATACAACAAATTCATTGCTTGTCATGGTGTTAACACAAGCAACGAGTTAGCAAATGCTTGAGAGGGAAAAACTAACCCTGGAGAGACATTTGAGCTTCATGCATACCAAGTGGATTGCATGTTTAGCCAAAATGTTGGGCGAGAATAATGTAGCAAAAATAAGGCATTGGTCTGTTTAGTGGAGAAATGAAAAAGAAAGAAACCCTTGGTCATTTTTGAACACTATCTAGGCGTATTCATGAGGGGTCCAGACTGATGTTAGCCCAGGATTTAAATAGAAACACACCAGATTTGAAACAATCAGCTGTAGCTTTACAATCTCGCATGAAAATATTACCTGACCTAAAAACACATTTCTGAAAATATGTTTTGCAGTTTGAAATCCTAAATTATCTTACAAAATGTATGAAATGATGTTCGTTTGTGCATATTGATGTAATAAGGGAAGCTTGAGTTTGTGGCACATTTTAGAATCGAGTAGGCTATATATGGTTTGTTTTCTTGGCTTCTATCAGCAACACAACCTGAATGAAACTTTCCAGTTGAAAATGGTAGGGTGTTGGCTTTTAGCCAGAGATGAACAGAAGCTTGATTTCTTCTCCACTCGGTCCCACCCAATTTCTGAGTCTAATCCGTCTCACAAATTTCTTTCAAATTGTGTTTTTTATTTCTGTATATTGCTAGATTTTCTCCTGCACTCAGCCAGACCATTATCTGAATGTAATTCTTAGAACTTATTTTAAATTTAAAGCTCAGTATATACTTCTGATGTAAATACGAGATGATTGAAGGTAAATCGCATTTACTCTGGTTTTTTCAATACAATTGGCAATAAGTGATCTATATTGCAGATAGTTTGAGCTCTGCAATCTTGCTAGAAATGCAATGTCGAACACCATATTCATGGGATCCATCTGAAAAGAATTAAATTTGTTCTGAAATTGGGAGCTATCATACCCAAATCCCAATTTTTATTGAGCAGGCTGCAGGATATTTATCTCATTGTTGTTCTAAAAGTGCTCTGAACTTCTTCATGATCTGGGGAGTCATGTTGGTTATGCATCAATGGCTACCTTTCAGGCCTCGGAGGCCTACTTTGTAATGCAGCTGCCAAATCATAGTTAATGTTGACATTTCTTCTGGGATTGCTGTTATTGAGTTCATGGAGTGCGTCAAATGGGTATGTTTAATTACATCTGGAAGATGCCACTTCAGTCACAACGCCATCTATGCAGACTGCACTGGAAAATTGCTGATCTGCCTTCTGACCCAAATCCGTCAAGAAGGAAACTGAATTGTTGTTGGTCTTGCTGGTGATGGTGGTGTTATTCCATGGCCACCCATCACAAGATCCACTAACATTATCTGGAAAATCTTTGGCTTCCATGGTATTTGAGATCTTCTGCTCCATGAAAAGATTCATTGAATTTAATCAAGGTAGATTGAGGAGTTACTTGTCCTTTATACTCAAATCACTATGACATACATTTGGAAACCCAAATCCTGTTCTGCCGAGATTTTCTATCTCCTGCACCAAATTTTATGGTATTGTCTCCATGCAATTTAGCACCCTTCAACTATATACATGGCAATCAACCCTTACCATGGGAATCCGATATGGACAAATTGTGAACAATATTTTTCCATTTGAAAAGAAAAAATCTCTTTATGTCGATCCTGTTTTCATGGAATGCACAATATTTAGTAGTGTTTTTGTCATTTTCAGTGACGTCCAGATTCTCCCTGCCCTCGGAAGCAAAACGAAGGCCATTGCTTAAAATTTAGTGAGTGTAATCGTTCATATCAATAAATTGACTATGTTATGAAAGTATTGCATTAGCATAAAGACTTAACACAATACAAACCATGCTGCTTGCGGTTCGTGCATCCTCTAAAGGGGGTGGGCATTTTATATGATACATTGTGATGTAAATATACAAACATCATATACTAAATATCCGAAATAATACTTTTGCAAAGCTCAAATGCCTTCAACATCACAGAAGAAATTGTCTGATGTCTGGTAATCGCATATGTTCTGACTGTCTTTCTAACTGGTTTTCCTTTGTGTATAATTTGCGAACATCATATTTAATTGCTTTTCATCGGTGACTGTTTATCACGGAAACGGGTTCAGTTTTGTACAAATTTTCCGCATTTGATAATAATGTATAGACATTGCTCAAACACCTTGTTTATTGTATTGCATTTGCCAACTAATTGTGCATATAAAACTGTATATATCAAATTTTGGAATTAGTTTGAGCCTTGCATGTGAAAGCGTCAATAGAGAACTGGTGGACGGGGGTTTCATTTCCTCACGCATTTCCAACAACTCTGTAGCCAAAAGCTCTTAACACAACAGATTCACCAGACGTTTTTGGCAGTTTTAACGTACTTAAATAGTTTTTAAAATCAGTTATTCGTGGTAAGTGACTTGAATATGTTTACAGAAACAGTCAATATTACCATATTATATTTGTATTCAACAATATAAAAATATAAATAATAGATATTTTATTAAAAATAAACCTCCAACAAGCTAAATTCTGTGTTCAAAACATATAACTCAACAAATCTGATTTAAAATAGATATAATATTATAATGGGACTGCCATTTAAAATGACTTAATATGCCATGATTTTTTTTTAGGGGTAGGGTCAGTTGTCTAATCTCAACCCTGCTCCAGGGCATGTTTAGAAAAGGCCATAACAGATCTCACATTTCACCTAGAAAGTTTATAGTGCATCAACCTTTCCTTCCGCAAGAAAATCAACATACATGTTGTAGACTGGGAAGATAAATTGCTCCAACAATTCAACATTTCCGGAAGAAATGTAAGAATAAATGATACAAAATTAGGGGTTAAATTTGACGACCACCTATGCATGTCTAAATTTTTTTGGGTGACGATATTTTTTCAACATTTCCTTCAAAGATATAATATTGTGTTATTTATATGACTATTTTATATTCTAATAATTATCTTTAATATATATTTTATTATTTACATACAAATCTATATAAAATCCAACTGTTACATTTGTAATATACAGGTCTCATGTGATAGTATTTCAAATATTTGTAAATATTTTATACCTAAAATAGAAAAAACATATAAACAACCATCAAATTTAACCTCTTATAGAATGAGTGAGAGTAGTTTAAATAGAACCAATAGGATGGGGAAGTAATATAGATGACTATGTCACAATTTTAATTATGCCCAAGGTGTTGTATAAGTTAGACACAACTTGTTGATTCTGACATTACTCTCTCCTATGATAATCTCAATAATATGAATCCCCGTGGCTTCCAAGGTGTCAAATGCATTGAAAATAATCTCGTGACCTTCCATACTTGTTGCAAATGGACACTTCATAGTTTCCTGCATGGCTTCATTCTCTGGGCATGCATCATTGCAAGGAAATATGACCTTCACAACATGACATCAAAGTAAAGATTGGAAACTTCAAAAAAAATTGTCTTCTTCCATCTTATTTTGTGGTGAGTGTGTTAAGAAGGAATGCATTACTGAGGTTGCAATTGATTTAGTGATATGAAATACCAGAATAGGGGAACCAAAAATTTCTCTGATTCCTTGAGCCCACCCCGTAAAAATATCACTAATGATACGAAGTGGATCATTTTTCTATGTAATTTTCACATGTCGATTCAGTCATTCCTTAAAAGGACCAACCAATAATTTTTGTTCAATATTCGATAAAACAATGTCATAGTTTTCTATGTCAAGCCCCAAAACAACCGAGACATACATTAGTTTCACATCCACATGTTGAATTCCTTGAGTCAAGGGTAGAGGTGTCCAACATTCCACGATGTAGTGAAATAGAAAAATATATTTATTAATAATAATATAAGGGCATTTCCAATAGTAAAAAAATTAATTCTTATGTGCGATATAATTTGACACCTAAAGGAATGGGATGAGGTTTCCTTGTTGGATGAAGGGAACGACCACTACATTAGGCTTACCCTTAACCTCGTTGCCATTTTTATTGTTTTTCATCCTTGATTGAGTAGCTCCCAACATTTCAAACACAAAGGTGATGTATAGATTAGATGTGATTTGTTGATTCTAACACAACCCTTTGCTTGTTGTATCAAAGACACCATTTTTATATGATCGTCTGTCACTCATCAATGAATGTGGAATTTCCTTTAATCACATATCATTTATGGACATTATAGGTTATAGTTTGATGGTTTTATTACAACGCACTTGTGGAGTGCCACATTAGAACTTATTTGTGATTAGTCACATCTTATTACAATTGGTGGGAGAAAAATAATGAGACAATGGAGTCCATATGTTATCTAACTACTAAAATGAGATGAGAAATATTTGTGCTCATTTGGTAACGAGATATCAAGGGATGAGATTATGGTACAATGCAATAATGGGCCAAATTTTTTTCTTCAAGGACAAGATCATTCAATTTGAGCATATTTTATTTTGGCCCATTTGAGATTAGAATAATGTGAGAGAGATAATTTTTATTTTGGCCCCTTTAAAATAAAATTGCAGTCACATCACTGATGCGAGTGAGATCAAGCCGATAAAGTGGATAGAAAATGTTTTAATTCCCACTATTTTCCTAACTTTCCTGGTCATATGACCTACCGCTAGAGGAGCTCAATTATCGGTGATTGGTCCTGCATCGCCTATTTTCCTTAAATTACTCAAGCTTGAAAATGAAAGGAAAAGATATAAGGTGTTACAAGAAGTGAGTAGGGTGGTCGATTTTATAACCTAGAGCCTATTGGATTTTCCCCATTTTCAAATTTTATCCCCTTTGAGCCCAAATGATGTTCATGTGAATAATGTGAGAAATATTGTTTTATTTTGTTCCCTTTAAGCTCAAATTGCAGTCACATGACTGATGCAAGTGAGATCAAACCAATAAATTCCCACCATGTTTCCCATCTTACCCACTTGTATGACTAGCCCCAGAGGGGTTCAATTATCATTGATTAGTCTCGCATCATTTTTTTTCTTATAATTACTTGAGCTTAGAATTGAAAAGAAAGGCTATAAAGTGCTACAAGAATCAAACATGATGGGAGAGTTTTAAACCTAGAGCATATTGGATTTTCCCCATTTTTCATTTTGGCCCATTTGAGCTCAAATGGTGTCATGTTGTAATGAAATTACTTGTATAACTCAGATTATGAGTAGGAATAGAACACAAAATAACACAATATTTCATAATAATCATCTCAATATGTAATTATAATAGCTTTGCCACTTCAAGGGGGAAACTTCAAACCATAAAATAAGACTCAAATGCTCCAATGATGATGAACTACTACATACAATCCCCTATATATACTATTCATATGTTATGGCCATCACCAAGGCCGACCTACTAAGCATAAGAAAGTATAAATGATATAATAAAATGATATGGTAAGCCACAAGTCGGCTACTCATATCCTAATATAAGCAATATGTTAAGGCGTATCATGCCCTTCCCCTCAAAACAACATTGTCCTCAACATTGAATAATCCCGGATGTTCCTTCGTAAAACCTTCATCCTCCTAGGTGCATCTTCTATGCTCGATTCTTCCACTTGATCAGATATTCCTTAATTTCTCTGGTTCTCAACCGCTAAGTACGTGTTTCGCATAATCTTCTCTGGATCCAAAATGATTCTTCCTTCCTCATCAATTCTCGGTAACTCTATATGGGTTTCAATTTTTTCCAATAACCTTCTTAGGTAGGAAACATCGAATTTTGGGTGTATGTGTGAAGATTGATGCAACTTTAGTTTATGAGCCACGCTACCAATTTTCTCGTAGAGAACCGATAAGGGCCATAATATTTAGGAGCGGAGTTTTTTTTCCTTTTTCTATTGCTTTAGGGACTTCTACTTGTAAGGTTGGAGACATACAAAAACCCATTCAACAATTTCAAAATGTCTTTCACTACGGTGTTGATTTTCTTATTGTTTCATCTGTTTTTGTGCCAATGCCAAATTATCCTTCAAACTAGCAAAACTGCGTTGATGATGTTGAATGTGTTCCTCAACATCTCGACCTTAGTTTGCACCCATAAGGAATAAGTGATAGAAGGTGGATGGTAACCATATAATGCTAAAAATGGGGTCATTTGAGAAGAGGTATGAATAGATGTGTTATACCACCATTCTGCAAGTGGTATCCATTTAATCCACCTTTCCTTCTTATCTAATATAAAACAATGTAGATAACCCTCTAAGCATTTGTTGACCAATTTCATTTGCCCATTAGTTTGAGGATGATAAGATGAATTGTGAGCTATTTGAGTACCTAAACATGAAAATAATTTCATCCAAAATTACTTGTGAAAATAGGATCATGATCACTTACAATTATCTTCATGGTTCCATGTAGCCTTTGAACTATCTCCAAAAAAATAGATGATCAGATCGCCGCAAATGGATGTGATAGGGCACAAAATGGGAATATTTTGTGATCCTATCCACAATCACAAAAATAACATTCTTACCCTCGAGCGAACAAGGCAATCCGGTGATGAAATCCATGGATACCTCCTCCTATCTCTCGGCTAGGAATTGGTAAGGGTTTACTGGCCCGACACCGGTGTATTAATTGTTTCCCGTTTGTTTTTTGGCACACCAAACACTCGATACAAACTTTTGTATATCCCCTTGAGTCCTTCCCAAAATAATTCTCTTTTTATTCTATGATATGTCTTCAAAAACCCAGAGTGTCCTCCAACAGGTGAGGCATGTAGCTCTGTAAGAATCTTATGCTTCAACTCATAATATTTACTCAAGTATAACATGTCCTTGTACCATAGTGCATTACCTTTCCACTCAAATTTTTTAGATGTTATAGATCCTTTCTTGATATTTTGTATTATAGATTGTGTATCCTTGTCCTGATCCCATTCCAATCTTGCTTCATCCACCCAATCGGCCTTCAACATGGACATTCCACATAGTAAGGCATCTGCAGATGTATCCCTTTGACGTACATCGCATCAACTACTACATTTTATTTACCCTTTTTGTATATGATTTCAAAATCATACCCCAACATATTTTTTACCCACTTTTGTTATTCCTCAAATGATAACCTTTGCTCCAAAAAGTATTTTAGATTATCATGATCAATTTTTACCTCAAGTGTCTACCCATGAGATATGGCCTCCATTGCTTGACCGCATGAAGAATAGCCATCATATCTTTATCATATACATGTTTGATCAGATCTTTTCCTTTGAATTGTTCGACTCTCAAATGCATTTGGTCTACCTTCCGCATTAGAACTGCTCCCAATCCCGATCCTGAAGCATCTCATTCAACAATGAAAGTTTTTAAGAAGTTGGGAGTAGCCAAAATGGGGTGTTGCACATGGCTTCCTTCATTTTCTCAAAGGATTTAGTGTCTATGTCTATCCAATGGAAGGTATCCTTTTTAGCAATGCAGTGAGTGGCGCTACTATTCTACCATATCCCCTCACAAATCTTCTCAGTAGTACCTGTTAGTCCGAGGAAGCCATGAAATTTTTGAGATTTTTGGGCCATGGCCATTCCACCATAGCTTTCATCTTCCGAGGATCAATTTTGACACCTTCATGGGATACAATGTGACCCAATTACTCTACCTCTTATACACCAAAAGAAAATTTGGATGGCTTTGCATAAAGAGTATTTTTTTCCAAAACTTCCAACACTTTATTTACATGTGTTGCAAGTGTTCTTCCCCTATCTTACTATAAATCAATATGTCATAAAAGAAAAATAATACAAAATTCCTTTAAAATGGCCTAAAAACAATGTTCATCAAGATTTTAAAGATTGAGGGGAATTCATAAGACCAAAAGGAATTACCAAAACTCATAATGGCCTCACATGAGTCCTAAAAGCCATTTTATGAACATCTTCTCTCTTATTCTAATTTGATGGTACCCGAATGAAGATCTAATTTTGTGAAATAAATAGCACCATGTAATTCATCAAGTAAATCATCAATTACTGGAATAGGAAACTTATATTTTATGGTGTACATGTTGAGTTTGTGTAATCTGACACATCAGGTTCATGTTTCATCCTTCTTATGTACCGTGACCATTGGTGATGAATATGCACTCTAAGCTATGCCTAATGATGCTTGCTTTCAACATTTCTGTACTATTTTCTCAATCTCACTTTTCTCGGAAATATGGTTATCTATATGGTCTAATGTTAGGTGTTTGGTTCCCTGGAATCAACTGAATTGCATGATCATGATCCCTAACTAGTGGTAGTCCCTTTGGAATTGCATCAAAAATAGATGAGTGAGCATCAACAATCTTCTGAAGATCAGGTGGCATTGAAGACTTTGTATTTTGTACTTCTATGGAAAATAACTTTGCTATAAATCCATCTACTCCTTTTCTAAGAACCTTATGCATCGATGAGATCTAATAACTGGGATCCTTAGCTACCATCCCTTTAATTGTATTGCCCTTCCATCTAAATGAAATTGCATGAACAATTCTTGGAAATTCATCTCTATAGTACCTAAGGTTGTGAGCCATTGGACACCCAAAACAATATCTGCCCCTCCCATAGAAATCAAAAACATAGGTGAGTCTAACATGTAGTCTCCCATAGAAATCTTGATACTATGGCACTTTCCTGTGCACTTGACTATCCCACCATCTACGTAATCATAACTTACATTTCGGAGTGGGTAAATAAAACAATTGAGGTGGGAAGATAACTTACTATTTATGAAGTTATGAGTACTCCCGAGTCAATCAACACCCTCACCTTATTTTTTTAAAGATAACCAATAACCTTAAGTGTTTGAGGACTACTAATACTTGAAAATGCATGCAAGAAATTGTAGGTGGTGATCCTCTACTTCATCTTCTATTGGGTTCTCATACTCTCCTATAATTTCAAATTCCTCGTTATGTTCATTACCTTCTTCAATATAGAACAAATTCTTCTCAACACACTTTTGTCCTGGTCCATATTTGGTGTCACAGTTAAAACATAATCCTTTTTCTCTCTTTTCTTCCATTTTTTGAGGAGTCGATGTAATTGCCTAGCAAATGAAGGGGAAGAGATACTACGGTCTCTAGTGTTAGTCAAATATGACCTCCTACTGCAAAGAATGTTTTCCTCTCTCGCACGACATGCCATGATAATAGAATCATAAAGCTTGAGTGGATTAAACATATGTACCTCATGCTTGATGTGGTCCTTAAGACCCCCAAGAAATAGGTCATTCAGATTCCCTTCTGGAATATTCTCCACCCTTAAGGATAGGTTCTGAAATTGATGCACATAATCTTTGATTGATCATGTTTTTCGTAAATTTTCCAATTAACTAAAGTAGTTCTCAAACATTGGAACTATAGTGCAATTGTAACTCCTTGGTAAAAATTGTCCAAGTGAAACTCGAGACCATTCTTTTGCCTTTGAGTACATAACCATCGATACCAAAGCAAACGAATTGCGGTTTAAGATACAGGATGCTAATGTCACCTTTTGTCCGATGGTGTTTGATGTAACTCAAATAAGTTCTCCATTTTATTTATCCAATTCGAGGATCCTTCCCATCAAATTTGTGCATATCCACTTTCGGCATCATGTTTCGTGGTGTGAATAAGTTGGATTCGATTGAAATTTGGAAAAGTGATCCAACATGGTTATTATGTCCATTATTTTGAATGAAGATCCTCCTTGGTTGTTATGGTGTGGATTTGGACCATATTGTTTACCCTTTACATGTTGCATGATATCATCCAACCGCATTGATTGATTTGTTTTATGTCTCATTTAGAGGCCATCTCAGATTGTACATTTCGCAAGCTCATACTCGATTTGGCTCACCTTATGATCAACCGAGGTAAACCCTAGTGATGATTAATCTGTATTTACCCCTTGACTCCAAATCTTCAATCACTACCCCATCTTTATCTGGGGTTTTACCCAGAGTGACCGGATTCTTTTTCCTCTCTTGGAAGGCATCGTCATGATGTCAAACCTTAGGGTTTAGGTTGTCGATACAAATTAGGTCGAACAGGAAAAAACAAAGAGAAGATACTGATACTATTTTTTGAGAGCTTTATGAAAATGTAAAGAACTCTGAAAAATTTCACAAACTTCGGTCTAGGGAGTGTTTTTATCAAAAAACCTAAATTTGTAATAACTTTTGCAAATGATATTCAAAATGTCTGAAATTTTCAGATAATTTTACTAGAAATTATTCGTAACTTTGGTAAAAATATCACCCAAAAATTTGATGTGGTTCGTAAGATAGAGAGGAAACAACAAATTAGGGGTTTTTTCCCTAATTTTGGCCCGGATCGTAGTTCTGATACCACTTGTAATGAAATTACTTGTATAATTCAGATTATGAGTAGCAATAGAACAAAAAATAACACAATATTTTAGAATAATGATCTCAATATGCAATTATAATAGCTTCGCCACTTCGAGGGGGCAACCTCCAAACCATAAAATAAGACTCAAATGCTCCAATGATGATGAACTACTACCTACAATCTCCTATATATAGTATTCATATGTTATTGCCATCACCAAGGCCGACCTACTAAGCATGAGAAAGTATAAATGATATGGTAAGCCACAAGTCAACTACTCATATCCTAATATAAGCAATAGGTTAAGGGCGTAGCATATGTAAAAATGATAAACAAGTTCATTTCTAATATTGGCCCCTTCAAGCTCAAATTGTGCTCACATGACTTATGCAAGTGAGATCAAGCTGATAAATTGGATAAACATGGTTTTAATTCCCACATTTTCCCCCAACATTCCCCTTCATATGACCAATCACTACATGGTCTCAGTTTTTGATGATTGGTCCCGCATCCCCTACTTTCCTAGAATTACTCGAGCTTGAAACTGAATAACACTATTATAAAGTGTTGCAAGCAGCAACCAAGATAGTCAAGTTTCAAACTTGAAGCCTATTAGATTTTCCCCTTTTTTATTTTGGCCCCTTTAAGCTCGGATTTTGGTCACGTGACTGATGTAAGAGAGATCGATCCGATAAAGTAGATGCACATGGTTTTAATTCCCAAATTTTCCCCAAATTTCTCACTCACATTACCAGCCACTAAATGGGCTCAATTATTGATTATTGGTCCCACATTTTCTATTTTCCATCAATTACTCAACCTTTGAACTTCTAATAAAGGCTATAAAGTGCCACAAGAAGAAAACAAGGTGGTTGGGTTCCAAACTTAGAGCCTATTAGATTTTCCACATTTTTATTTAGCCCCTTTAAGCTCAAATGACACTCACATGAATAATGCTAATGACATCATTTATTATTTTGACCCCCTTTAAGATGTTTTTTTGTCTTGTTACTAATGTAAATGAGATCAAGCCAATAACGTAGAAAACTAGGGTGTAAATTCCCACCTTATTTCCCAACTTTCCTACTCATATGGCTAGATGTTGGAGGGGCTCAATTATACATAATTAAACTTGCATCACTTGTTTTCCATAAACTTCTCAAGCTTTAAATTGAAAAGAAAGTTTATAAAGTTCTACAAGAAGTAAGTAATAGGGTTGGGTTTCAAACTTGGACCCTATTGGATTTTCCACCCAATTTCTTATTTTGGCCCTTTTGATCTCAAATGATGCTCACATTAATAATATAAGTCAAGATTGAGATGATAAGTTTTAGAATATATGGTAAATATTATGGGTGGGAAAAATCTAAGTCATGGAATATGTCTAAGAGACACATGTATTTTAATTTTTTTATAGATAAACACTTTTGATCTGTAGCTAAGAACCATAGTACAGTCAACCAAGATATATCATTTAAGATCAAAAATTTAGCTACCCATATCCACAACACATGAACACACTTCTAATGTAGGAAATACCAAACTAGAATCCACCTCTGTTAAATTAGCTTGCCAATGTGTCACCTCGAGACATTACCACCCCGAATGGGGATCGTGCCTAAGTGGGATTCAAACTCAAGTGGAGCCGGATGCACCATCCATCTAAACCACTCCACATAGACCCCATCGAAAAAAATTGGATGGTAAAATATTTTTTATTATACGAGTAGATATGAATTGGAGTGGTGGAGGAACACTTTCTCTAAGTGAGAAATGGGGTGGGCTTGGGTCCTTAATGTCCGTCGAGTGATCTACATTCGAGCACCCCTACCTCAAGGTGTCCCCATGGCCACTTATTGAAAGCATCCAATGAAATCAATAGAAATGGAACTTGGTTGATGATTACAATCTACTTGTAACTCACTAATAGCCCGACACCTTGAGTTCGATGCATATATTTTAATTACCACCTTTTATATTTCAAACTTTCCATTCATGTCTTTGTCTTATCTAACGAATTAAACATTGTCCAATAAAAAACCTTGACAATATAAAATAAAAAAATAAAAAAAAGCAAATATTGATTGGTAAATAAAACCTACCCATGGTTCATATAACCAAATACTAGAGGCTCTCAATTATTGAATATTGTTCCCACATCACCTGGTTTCCTATTATTGCTTGATCTTGAAACAAAAATTGTTGTTGTAAAGTGCTATAAGAAGAAAGTAGTGTAGTTTTGTTTTGAACCTGGAACCTATTGGATTTCCCCCATTTTTATTTTGGTCTCTAATGTGTCCCAAGAGATACGCAAGAAAATTCCCCTTACATTTGCGTGTTTTATAGCTACTCAAAAATACACAGGAACATATAGTGCATACAACAATTATTCACATCAAAAGTATTGCTTGACCACTTCAAGGGTTATGAGATATCTTCAAAATACGTTCCCTCAATGAATTGCACATTGCATACCCTTTATCCTTCAAACTATTGAAAAAAAGTGGTTGTGGAATATATGAGTTTCAAATTACTTCCCCTTAGCGCTTTCCTATTCTACAAATTATCTTCCCTATAACCCCTTCTTCATTGTCTCTCTTCCTCTCTATTTGCTTCATTCCATTCATTTTAACTTCATCAATGCATCACCTTCAATGTTTCCATTGTACATTTCATGTGGATTGCTAGTTTATCCTCCAGCCTTATTACATAAGGACCAACTATAAAAAGAAATATGACCAAGAAAATCCACAATGATTTTTTTTCCTTACTAGGGCTTACTTTTTAAATAAAATTTGGCGGATTCAATGCATTTAATTAAATTTTCCACATTCCAATATATTCAGAGGCTTGGAGTCCACTCTGATCGTGTTCGAATCCTGCAGTGGATGATTTATGGCTTACAACCACTTGAATTGCCCCAATTAAATCCTGGAGCCTCCATGCCATGAGATGTGTCTGTCTAATTTATGGAATCAGAGCTAATCGATTGGATTACCAGACTGATTTCATTACTATTGCTGAGCATAACTTGAATGGTAGTGGATCAGTTTTTTCACCTGAATGTCACTTCTATCTGGAGAAACAACAGTAGTAATAATCATAATAATAATAGTAGTAGTAGTAATAATAGTAATTTGAATTCGTTGAGGTACTGTGAAGAGGAAGGAGGGGGGTTCCACATGACGAAGGTGATTCTGGAAGGGTGGATGGTGTGCATAAGATCGGGACGTCATTCATTCATAAGCACTATTTTGTTCTCGAATCGCGAGTTCTTTCCTATTATAAAAGAAAGCAGCAGGAAAATGAGGTAATTGAATTAAATTTTTGCCTTAATTGCCAAAATTTCTTAATCATTTTAGGTAATTAAAAATATTTTAGATATATGATTTCTGCATGAAGGCATTTAATTTATTATTCTGTAGAATACTGTGTGTCGATATTTTTATAAACTCATAACTGCAGACTAGACCACCTGTCGAAGCTATTTTTCCGGCGAATAAGAAAAAACAGACGTCAACTGTCACATTTCTGCACAACTCTCAGATAATGAATGGCGAACCTGTTTGAACCCTTGAATTTTCAACACATGTACGGGTGTATTGTGTGGTCAGATTCAGCAAGCCTCACTTCAATTCTATGTACACCTTCACTGTAAACATATTTGATAGTAGTATGAGCTTACATCGAACATGTATTTGATCACGTAGTCACTTGAAATGGTAAGTTATAACCATAAGCTTACATGGTAGAGAGGTAAATGGTTGTGGGAAGGATAGGTTGAGGAATAATAAAGGCCAATGCTCCACAAACTACGGAATTCCTTAAAAAGACAATAAGGTGGCAGATATAGAAAGACACAAATGTATGGTGAATAATAAGAGTGGCAAGGTCCACCTTTGACACAAAAGTGGACCCCATTAAATGTCGTGGCCCTACTTAGCATATGAATTGGGTCCCACATTTGAACAAGACCGTAGGTTCATATAAATGTTTGTTTTCCCATTTTCTATATTTTCCACTTGTCATTGCATCTGCATCTCTAGTTTTCCTTGTTATATATAATCTTGTACAGTGTTTGTTTTGAAAAAGTTCTAGAAAGCTTACTCCAAGATATTTTGTAAGAAATATGTTTTGGAGATTTGTATAATGTTATAACAATGAAATGACCTTTGGAGCACACCTCCCCACCAAGAAGGATTTTTAGTCCACCAAAAGATAATCACCGATGATCAATGGATCTATCGCTTTGAAATGATAACATAGTTTTTCTTTCTTGGAGCTGATCCAAAATCTCGCTACACATTTAATTAAGAGAAAATAGATTAAATTCATACATTCAAAAATGGTCTTATATTTCATCCTTATTAGGGTTGGATGTAACACAACACACATTAGGTTACAAATGTTTCTTAGTAAGGGTCCTAAAAGCATGCAATATATATATATATAGTGTAAATAAAACCCTATTTAAAAATTGTTCCCAATTTAGGTCTTAAATCTTATACACAAACTCAAAAAGTAGTAGTGATTATATCAAATGCAACTCACCTACATTGTAGTTTCCATGTTGATTTTGAACACATTATCTTCTATTGGAAGATCACTTCAACTCACTAAAACGCTATCGATGATGATCAACATCTCGACTATTATTTTTACCCTACTTGCTCTTAGTACATACATCTTGTTAATCACCTCCGAGCATGGGTTAGTTCCTTCCATACATTTCAACAAGGAATTCCAAAACTCAAATTGGAGGTACAAACATGCTAATTATTAGCAAAATAATTTTTCATTAGAAAAAAGTTAATTTACACCAATACACTAAGACTATGTCCCTCATTCTTGGAAAAGCGGAGGATCCTTTTATCATATGAAAATAAAACAAAAATTCTAATGGCCAATAGGTCGGGATCACACAAGTATACTCCATCGAACTCGCAGCAAATGCTTACACCTCATGTAAGGAAAGAATTTGCAAGGAATGTGAGATATAGTAGGAGTGTGAATCTAGAAAGAGGGGGTTAACCCTGCAAGAAGGATTAAACAAATTCTTACAAGTATTAACCAGAGTTTATAAACACACAATTAGAAGGAAAAATAGCTTTTCTAGTTATGACAAGATAAAATGAATCATGAACACAAAATTCCATTCATTCTCTCATAAAAGGATTTTACACCATTCTTGGTAATGCAAGATTAACACATTCAAAAATCAGAAGAGAGAGAGAGAGATGAAACTTGTGAAAATGGAATAGAGGAAATGCTATCTTTTCTTGTTTTTGTAGTGTAATAAATATCTACTCATGAAATTATAAAATTGACAACCCTTTCAAATGAAGGAGTCATACAATATATAATTTTTAAAAATGACACTTTTCCTAACCCCCACATGGCTTTTCACTAACCTTTACAACATGTGATCTTTCGTAATCCTAAAATAAATTGAATCCTTTTTATTAATTGAAGGAGACTCATTACAAAGTATAACTATGAATCACATTTTAATGAATAAGACAAAAGTGAAAATTAAACCACCCAACAAAGAAATAGAACATGCATGAAGAGAGGAGGGGTGGGAAAGAGAGAAGAGAGGATATAACTACTTAGAAGAATATGATGTACTTGTTGATGGAGATTCACTTAGCGAAGGAATCATGGAGAGTGGTACTGAAAGATCTCGATCCTTCGAACTCCTTATTTAACTAATCCACTACATGCACAACCTACTATGTTTTTGAAAGCGTAAAAAATTGGGGCCTTCAACTAATTATGAAGTGGAATTGATATTTTTAAATTTGTGAACCATGCATGATGCTCCTTCGCAGTGTTAGAGATAAAAATATGATCTCCCCAAGAGATTCTAGTGTATCTTCATTTAACAAACATGGATCTCCAAGATCCTTCTAAACCAACTTTTCAAATGGTTTCACGAGATCATCCAATGAAGAGTTTTTCATTCACCTGCAGGTACTCTAGGTTTTGTTTGAAATTCTAGGCATTGAGAGGGGGTGAATAAGTGCTTATACAAATTTTAACACGCAATTAAATTTACTTGACTTAGATGTAATGAAATCACCAAATCATTGAAAAACTATAAACAAGAGAACACACATGAGAGACAAAGAATTTAATGTGGGAAACCCTGAAGGAGAAAAACACACTCAAACCAAAGAACTTGCTTGGACTCAAAGGTCCTATAATTGTTATAATGATTTCATGTTGAGCATCAACTCAACTTGGAGTTACAACTCCAAAATTTTACCAAGCATCTACTTGATCTTTAACAAGCTTCTACTTGGACGAAAGCTTTAACTCTCAAATTCAGTCAAGCACCTACTGACCTTATGTAAGATTTAACTTATAACAGAGCTTCAACTCCCTTATTGTTGAGTATCTACTCAATCTTCTTCAAAAAGTTTGATCAATTTATTGTTTTGTCTTCTACAATTGATTATGATCACTTCTTAGCTCATATTTCTCCTCTTCTCTCCTCTTTTCTGATCACCTAATCAAAAACAAATCTCTATTATTCACTCCTCACTCACATCTTCTTGTCTCTTATAATAACCTTTATCAACTCATACATCTCTCTTTTCACACATGTAAACTTAGTCCTTATACACCATCTTCATGCCGCTCAACACACACCTCTTTTCCTTCACATCATATTCATGCATAATAAGATCTCTCAACAATACTAGATATCAATTCCTTCAACAATAATAACATACGTATGTACTTTTTTATATAACACAATGAGTTTATAACCTGAATTTTACATTTCCACTTCTCACTTGCACAACATATGTGACTTTTTAGCTCGTCTAAGGAATATTAATTGACATCATAAGACTTGTCAATAAACAATAATTACAAGTTTTGGATCACTAAAATTTGTATATGCAAGAACCTCTTCAAACCAAACCAAGTATGCTCAAAGCTCATATGGAATGTCTTCATGTTATTCAAGACCAAAAACAATCACTTCATGAGGTAATTCATCATATACACTCTTCATGTACCTTTAATGTTAGCCCTACATTCTAACATTCTCAAACAGTAGGAGCACAAATTGACCTATACCATCAAATTTTTCAAAAATATTTTCCCATATGACTTTATGAACACCAATTACACATCCCTAGCATTCTACACACAAAAAGTACCTTGGGTTACTTTACAAACTTTGTCTGTATATTGAATTTCTCACAAAAGACTATTTTCAGTAGGGTACACCATGAGCCAAGAGCTCAAACAAGCATGAAAATATGATATTATGAATTATATACATTCTCAAAATCATAAACAAGAAAACCAATCCTTTGGAGACCTAACTAGACAATTTTCTCCATACCAATTTTAACTAGGCTCAAGAGGGTCTCGACAACTTCATAAAAATGGATAGAACTTTCTTATTTCTCATCCATTTGACCTTATAATTTTTGCAGAATATTTTTATCCCTATTATATTAAAATTTGTCTCTTATTATTTATCAGAAGAAGCCTATAATTTTTTTCTTGAATGCTAAGAAGTCATGGTGCTATTTTAGCATACCTTACTTAACCAAGTTTTGGTAAAATCTAATAAATTGCACAAAACTCCTCCTCAGGTCCTCAAATTTGGAACACACATTCATACCTACCTCATCTATTATTCCAAGGTAAATTTTTCCTGTTTCTCTATGAAAATTCCAATCCCATCTCATTTGGGCATTATAAATTTGTTCATCCCGAAGGGTATAATACTAATGACCTTGAATATGCCTCTAACTACTGAATTATGACCTGATACTTCATATGAGGACTCTTGAAAATGTAACTACACATTTACCATGCTTTTATTTTCTTTATTTAACTCATTTTACTTCATACCTCATGTTGGGTTCCTGAAATAGGCCAATTTGGGCTAGTTTACATTCAAACATACCACTTATGAATGTTTCTTCACCACGTGGCCCCTTAAAAAATTCCTCTAATGTGTTTTATACCTTTACCATGATTCACCAGTAGACTCAAGCCTTCACTTCACCTTTCCAGGTTAGTTTACTAACTAGGCCTCGTGGTTAAACAACACGAACCGAGCTAGTATGAAAACTTTACCTCATGTGCCCATGTATCCATCTTTATAACCATGTTTCCACATCATATGTATGATATATTTTCTAATACATCATCTTGAAATGATCTCACATCACCACTCTTCATGTACTTGTCCCTAGTTTCTTAGAAAGTCAATTCTTACTCGTCAGGTGTTCTCAAGCCTATGACCTGTTTGACCTCATCGACTCAATCCAAACGCGTTCTATGGATTTCTTGTAACCTAATTTTCCATTAATATTCCTTTTACATCAATAAAAACTCATTATCATCATTTACAACAATATCCCCTTTGTCATTAATGGCAAAACCTCCTTATTATTCTCCCCCTTTTTGCATTAATGATAAAGTCACTAGTTTTAGTTCATGATCTTCTCCTGCATAAGCTTACTTTACCCCATCTTGGTTGGAAACATCAACCAAACTCACCACTCAAGCTCTCTCTCTCTTGATTTTCTCTTCCTTATCCCTTTTTTTGGTCTTCATTATGCATTTAAATCACTAGTACCCCCTTGGTAAATGCATTTATGACACATAGACATGTAAAAAACCTAATATTGAGTGAAAACACCTTTCTATGACATACATGAGTCTATCTCAGCACATAAGACTGTGGTTCTAGTATTAATCCATCCATATGCTCATTATAGGCAATTCTAGGACTTAGGTCACTAAGGTACCTTTTCAAAGTGCAATTTTAGCAATATTTAACCTATTTTTAAAGCTCATTTGTCTCATGAAAATATCCTTTCTACCTCCCCCTGAGGTGATACCATCTATATCTCCCTGATTTTGCAAAAAAATGGCCTTAAAACTTGATCTCAAGTCATATGAGTGTGTTAGCATTTCCATCATTGTCTTGAATCATAGTTTTAGTGTTCATTATCCTTGTGTGCTATCATTCACCAAATCCCTTGTCAAGATACTTTAAAACATCATTTATTTAACCTATCTCACCTTATAGTCATCTAAACCACTTGATTTTTAAAAATTATCAGCTCTCTTTGCTTCACATGGACTAATCTAGGTTGTATATCATTGTTTTCGACTGTATAGTCCTTCTTTATGTGGAATGAAAGTTTGGTTTATCATGAGATTTTTTTATTTGTCAAATTTTCTACAATTTAGAAATATATTTTCCTTATAGGATATTATTTGTCACTATAACCACTTTCTTGAGGAGCATTACTTACTTCCCTTCTTCGAGACATTGCCTCAGACTTGTAGGACCTCTGTCAGGACCTATAGGTTGTAATGATCTAAGACAAGAATTGTTCTCAAATATGTACCTTGATAAGCATTTCTTTATATACATCATGAATAATCTAACTTCCATTAAGATTTTTTTAACATCATTTCATTAGAACATCTTCATACTCGGTTGTGATAGGTCATTCTCTGCCTATGTTAATCTTGTTGTCTTCTTAAAAATGGACTCAACATACTATCCTACAAGACTTTCTCTTGTTTTCAAAGATGCTAGACTCAAGATATCTAATGTATTGAGGGATTAAAATAGATCCTTTCTACTCTAAGGCTTCCTTTTAATGATGTATTTCAATTTCTCTCATCTCGTATTTTCTTTAGCTCTCCTTGGTTGTTTCAATCACTAATAACCCTCATTTTCATACCAAGAAATTAAACTCAAAGAAGATCTAATATCTTCAAAATCAGTTAAAAGGTGGAGTGAATGTTGTAAGTTCAAGTTTTAATAACTTCACTGTTAGGACCCCAAAGAGCCATTTCTATCGGACCCTAAGCTTCAGGATTCTAAACTCCCGCTACAAGTCTGCATCATGAACTTACACAAATTTAGAATATTTTTTATGGAACCATTTCCAAGAGTTCTTTATAAATATCTCCCTTCCTTCTAAGATAACATCTACACAACCTAAAATTATGGCATGAGGAGTAAACCATTCAATTCTCACTTACCAATCTATTCTAGACTTTATTGTACTTCTACAAACTTTAATCCACTATGTCATCGATTTCATGAAACTCGAGAGGTGTTCAAGAGGTAAGTGTTATAGGATATCTTTGGCGCTCCTTCCAAACATTATCCTTCATTTTGAGGTCTTGAGCTACTATGGAAACCATTGAACCATTAGTCTAGGTTAAACCCTAGTGATGTTTTACAAATGAACCCGAGAATAACATAAAATGTCATACAAAATATTAAATTTGATTTCAAGGCTTGAGATTCTTTTAGGAGGTTTAAATGCACATTAAAAAGTAACAAATATTTCCAACAAAGATCTGTATTTTTATCAATGGTACCAAAATTCCAGCTTGCCTTGTCTTGTTACCTTGGAATAAAGTTTCTCAAAATTTTAAAGGATTCCACTTCAAGTTACTTCACTATAAATGGTCTTGATGATAGATCTAGTATATATTACCATAAAAAATATCTCCAAACTTTTCATTCTTCAAATCCACTACTTATGCTATGAGATTCTTTATCCGGCCTTAACATATAATCTAGATCTTATGACCCCAATAAAAACGCACTTATTCCAACATATTTCCACTATCATCCTTGAAATATCCTTGGTCTTACCTTGAAGCTCCCGATTGAGTCCTACATATTGAAATTATAATGTAGAATCAACTACATATTTTTTACAATGAGTATCAACGAGAAAAATGTTTGCAGAGCACAACTACTTTGCTTCAAGTCATGAAAGAGCCCTACATTTCTTTATACATCCTTTGTGATTAATAAATAACTTTGATATTTCTTCAACACGAGTCTTAAGATATGAACATCTAGGGTTTAACGTAATCAATCCCTCTTTTATTTCATTTTGACTCATTTTAGACACTTGTACAAGACTAAGATATTGTTTCAACACACTTTTGACTGAGATAAGTTGAATAATTTGGCACTCATATTTAGCTCATGACATATTGACCTCAAGAATTGAGCACATTTTTCTTAGAGATTCTTTGATCCTTCTAAAATCATCTTGATAGAGAACTGAAAAGAATCTTTCTTAAGCCTCTAAGATGCCTTGGGTGACACCATAACTATATTTTCCTTCATTTTACATTTCAGGGACTTTGATTTGTATACCTTTTCATCAAGAAGGATGATATATTGATATGCTTTGATGGAGATATGATCATGAGCATTTAATTACTAAAATTTGTGAGCATTTTCTCCTCTTTCATGATTGAATATTTCTTTCAAAATCTTATGGAAGAACCTCTTTGTTTAGTATGAGGTTGGATACAAACTTATTAAACTTTCAATAGCCTTTTTCAATCATTTATCTTAGTCTTGTTTCTTGGATTAGAGTAAGTTCTAGTGATGAATAAGTGTGGCTTGATGTGTATCATGCCTTATCACAAAAGGATGATTCCTTTTGTGCTCATATTCTCTACAATCTTGGGAGAGACTCCATCAACACCTCCGACAAATACCACCTTGTCCCTTCTAGAACTCAACTTATTTGCATCATTATTGTTACACATTTACACCTCACATGCAAAATTATCCCATGTTTGATCTCTCTTGGACAACTAGCTTGATGACTTCACATATGAGTCAGAGATAAAACCACCATGAAAAGATGATATGATGAATTAAATACATGATAAAAACAAGAAAAAAATAAAATAAATTATTTAGATACCTTACTGGAGACAATTTTCTCCATACCAATTTCAACTAGGCTTAGGAGGGTCTCCGACTGACTTCAAAAAAAAGGATAGAACTTTCTTATTTCTCATCCATTGGATCTCGATTTTTTGCAACATATTTATATCCCTATGCTATTCAAATTATTCTCTTAGTAATTATATGAAGAAGGATTCACAATTTTTCTTGAATGTTAAGAAGTCAAGGTGTTATTTTAGCATACCTTACTTAACCCATTTTTCGTTAAAGTGTAATAGCTTACACAAAACCCTCCTCGAGTCATAAAATTTGAAAAAATCCTTCATAACTACCTCATGTATGATATCAAATGGCCAATTTGTCCTATTTCACCTTGAAACTTCCAATCCCATCTCATTTGGGCATGTTAAAATTGTTTATCTTGAAGGGTAGTCATATAAATGACCCTAAATATGCCTCTAAATTCTTATTTATGACATGATACATCATATGAGGACTCTTCAAAATGTACGTACACATTTACCATGCTTTTAGTTTCTTTATTCAGCTCATTTTTCTTCATACCCTCATGTTGGGTGCTTGAAATAGGCCAATTTGGGCTAGTTTACATTACAACTCACCACCTTTGAACTGTTATTCACCATGTGGCCCCTTGAAAATTTCCTATCATGTGTTTTATACCTTTACCATGCTTCAAAAGCATCCTCAATCCTTCACTTCACCTTTCCAAGTCACTTTGCTACCTAGGCCTTGGGATTAGGCATCCTGAACTGAGCTAGTCGACAAATTCACCTCATCCGCCCCTATATCCATCCTTATAAAAATGTTTCCACATAATATCAATGCTATAATATCTAAGATATTATCCTTGTATGCTCTCACATCACCACTTTTCCTATACTTGTCCCTAGTTGCTTAGGAATTCAATGCTTACTCGAGTTTTCTCAAGCCTCTAACATTTTCTACCTTGTATGAATCAGTCAAAACTACTTTGTCATTAATATTCCTTTAAAATCAATGAAAACTCAACATCCACATTCCAACAATTTTTCGTAGTTCCACATTGATATATTCTTGAATCTTTGAAGTGTGTTCCTCATACGACTTCAAATCATCGAGAGCATGATTTAGCATATCATTTTAAGAAACAAGAGTTTTGGCCCAAAATTGATACATGTCTTCAGATGTGAAGCTAAACATATTTCTTCCCATTAGTGCAGAGAGAGTTTATTATTGACTTTTCAACTACCAATGGAAACCCCCGGTCATAATGTTATTTTTGTTTTTAGATTTCATCTTTGGTCACCCTTATTTTTGGCAATCACAATAATGTATTAAAAAAATTTGATATTATCATGAATAAAAGTAATACCTTTCTCAAAAATCTTTCTCACCCACTTGTCATTTGTATTGTGTTGAACCGTGAAGCTTGGAGTCTTTTTATGGATTCTAGATCAAAGCTACTATAGGGAGTAACTTCCTCTGCTGGAAGAGATGGAACGAAATTTGGATCCATGAAGGTTTGCACATACGAGGTGAGGGTTCTTACATGATCTTCTTGTTGTTTGTTGTTCTCCTTATACTCCTAATTTCTCACAAGAAGGTGAGTGGATGATTATTTGAATAGGTGGGCATCTCCTTTGTGCGTTTCAAGTCCTAGAGGAATGGTTCTCATTTAGTAGTCACACCGGGTCATCTCACCAATAGGATTGATTAACTTCCACCGAACTACCTCCACCTACCGATTCCGAAGAATCACTCAAGAAGCGGGAAGTAACTTGATCTATTTTTGCTTTCTTCATTTTCACCATAATGTATATGGCTTGAAAATTCAGAACCACCGCTTGTTAAACCATATGGGTTTCTCTTTTGATCATGTATCATAACCATGGAAATATTTCACTTTCTTAAGACTCAATTTTGGCATGATTGCTATTTTTTCTCCAAGTGATAAGTTACGTCTTACATTGGTTGAGTTTGTGCAGCTATAGAGGAGGAGATACTTAGATATCGTTTAGGATTGATGGATGTGATGGATCAATTTCTCCTTGCTCTAAACCTTTGATAGGATTTTGTATTTCTCTTTATTTTTTTAGCCTCTTATTGTGTGGGACCTAGGATTCCATTAACTTTATTTTTGAGAGCTCTCTTGAGTGAGAAGAGCTTGAATTTTCTCGATTGCTCTTAAAGTGGAGAGGTGAAAAATTTTCCTTTGAGATTCGAGAAACTTCCTAACTCGATGAGTCCAAATTTCTTATTTTTGAACCATTCTTTGGGTCTTTGGAGTACCACTTCGGTTCATTCATTTATGTCCTCTCAGATATCACGAATAATCAATGAGACTTGTAGGATGGGCATGGCTTTCACCGCTTGATACTCAAGATCATACATTTCAATTCCATCATCTTCAATTCCATCCTCAAACCAATGAAACTTGAAATTTTTCATCTGTCCATCTATCATTCTCATATGATCACACTCCCTAACCTCAAAATTATCTGATAAATTCACCCAATAATCCTTGATTTTTGGAACATGGTGCAAATTAAGAAGATGGAATGTTTTTGGCTTGCTCTGAATGTCAAAATCTAACCTTCATGTGTATGAGTAAAGGTTCAAAGGAGAAAAGGAAGCTTCCAAGTTTTAGGCATCATTGGCATTCTTATAGGATAAGATCCTGAGAAAGATAGGGAATGTAAAATTTTCCTTCTTTCTATTTTTGAGTTTTCCATTGATGTGAGTGAGAAACCGAAATTTCTTGAACATCATAATCTTATCAATGAGGTATCTTGGAATCTTACGTGGAGTGACATCAAATATAAATATCCTAATGTATAAAAATGTTGAGAACCAAATGAAGAAGGAGCCATACCTCTTGATCAAAGTGGCAGCTTGAGAAGACAGACTTGATTCATAATTTTCTTCCAAAAATATTATGACAATCATAATGAATGCATCATTCAATCTTGAGAAATGGTGGTTTCTCTTCTTCAAGGTCAATTACAGGATAATTGTCATAGGCAAGGGCCTTTTGAGAAATGTTTTGAGTAAGGGTCATACCTTTAAAAGGTCTTAGGCTAGAATGAGTGTATACTAAATAGGATGTCATTGAAAACTTCTTTGTAGCCAATAATTAAAGAAACTATTGATGGATATCACTAATTATCTGTCCCCATTCAATCCTATTCTTACCCTTAATGACAATAAGGATGAACTGTGCCATATAATCTTGAAAATATTTTGTATCTTCCTCTCCCATTACCCCGCTTAGTAGGATGATTACAATCGAAAATATTTTATGGAATTCACTTCTTGATAAAGCTTTTGGAATACAATATGTCTTCCTTTCCATTTTTAACCATGACCCCAATACAAGACCTTGGAGGTAGGATTCCATTTTGACCATTCATGTAATGCAAACACCTTTTTGGTAATGACCATGTTGTTCCATTTTGGGATTTGCATACATTGTGAAATTCTTTTAGGAGTGAGCATTGCCAGTATTGAGTTATCATATACCCTTATGATTCTTGTTTAAAGCTCATAGTGATGAAAATATGCCTTTAACATCTCCGTAATCTAAATAGATACGATATGACCACGGAAAAATGTAATCCACTGTGAACACTTTTTCTTCTAATGGATCTTTGGGACCATTGAGAATTTGGTTCTTCAAATCTTCCAAGTCTATCGAGAAACATTGTTATCACCAACCCATGAATATTTTGATACCTGGGGATGAAACAATCTCTAGACCAACAAAATTGAACTTCATATTTGTAAAAATCAACAAGATGAGAGAAAATGAAGATGATAGCAACTTTCTACAACTAAATCAAAGACTTTCTATTTTTAGTAGGTAGGGTTTAGGACCTCTGATTTTGAGAAAATGTACATTTTTTTTTTAATTCATTATCTGAAACCCCTAACATGCTAATAATAATTTCATTGATATTGCTTTGTTGATTTTTGAAATTTTCTATTTTTAAAAAGTTACTTTTTGTTTTTTGCAAAAGCTTAAGTAGTTTATCATCCTCAGTTGTTCTATGAGTATTCTAAATGAATTGATATGAGGAACTTACTATTTTTAGTAATTTTTTAGTTTTAGTAAGTGATGGTACTAGATTCTTACTATTTTTATAAATATCACTTATCCATATTTGATTGTGACTTAAAATTCCTTTAATGGATTAGGCTTTTGTCTCTATGACTCTATGCTCCAAATTTCACCTTGATTTGCCCACCAAAATGCTTGGAAAATGAAAAATCATCATCTAGGGCATAAAAATAGGGTTTTATGCTATTTAAAAATAAGGGAATCATCCAATTTTCTATTACAATATTCTTGAATGTGCTTGGGATGAGGAACATCTTAGAAAATCTCAATGAATTCTATTTACAGTTTGAAAGTGGTGATTTTTTCATGATTTTTGTGTTCATGGCTGCCCTAGATTAATTTTGACAATATCTAGTAAAATTGAAGGTTTTGGAGGTTTTTGATAATAAATAATGGATTTTTCGTGAAGAAATGAGGTGAGAAAAAGTTATTTTAAGTTTTTAAAGCTTCTCGTATTGTTTTTGGTTAACAGGAGAAGTAAGAATAAGTAATAGAAAGTAAAGCATCAAGTAATTTAACAATTAGGGTATTCACTTCATGGAATGGGGTGAATTTTATTTTCCCCTCTATCCCCTTAGGAATGGGGACAAAATAGGTATAAAAATGTTTCCTCACCAATGATTCAAGAGTGTCACCTTATGATTTTACAATGGAAAAATGGGGAAAAACCGCCACTTAACACCCGAGGGGATGGGAATGGGTCACACAGAGAATCATGATAGGGGATATAGTGGGGAAATTTTTTTTCCCCTATATACCCTTGGGAATTGGGAAAATAGGGATATAAAAATTCACCCTCATGTGGTGATGGTAAGTGGTGGGCACGAAATCTAGTGAGGAGGAAGTGAGGAAAGTTTTGTTTAAGCACTCGTGGGGCTAGAAATATGTCACATGAAAACCCGAGCAAGGGATAGAGGGGTGAATTTTATTGTCCCCTATATCCCCTTGGGAAGGGGATATGAGGGAATTTTTTTACCTTGAACTAGTGATGACAAGTGGCACATTCTCATTGCATGATGGGAGGAGCTAGGAATGAGGTAATAAGCCCTTCGAGGCGCTTGTCATGCTCATGTGAGGAACATAGAGGAAAATTTCAAGTGGGGAAAATTTAATTTTCCCCTTTGTACCCTTTGAAAGTGAAGAGATAGAAAATAAAATACGCCTCAACCTAGAGGTGACAAGTGTCCTCACTAAAAATTGGCTAAGTATGAGAAACATATATCGTAAGAGAGAAGACTTGATGACATTTTTGAACTCGAGGAGGTATTGTTTGATGAATAATTATATGATTTTGACTACCAAGTTCCTTCCAAGAAATATGGGATGGAAAAAAATTTAATTCTTCATGAAACTCCCGAAATATCTATTTTTTCTTTATGATAGAAGGGTGTGTCTACTAAAACTAAGTGCCTTTGAGAGGTACTCACGTCTTGTTAAAGATTTAAAAAACTCCATCATCTAGAGGGTTCAAACATATTTTTAATGAGTAATATTATGACTCCTAGATCCTTACGAAGCTCCTAGAATCATTTTCTAATTTCAAGTACCATTTTAGAGATTACGTTCCTTACCCCTAAAATACCGCTTTCATCGTGCAAATGTCTTCAAACCTCCGAAACTTCCCTAATTATTGCAAAATCAGTTACCTTAATCTCCAAACTATTAAATACCACCTCAAGATGGTTTTGAGCATGTAGATTAGTCCCATATAATTCCCACATTTCCTAGAAATAATTAAAAATAGCCTTTCTAGGCTCATTGAAGATTTCTCTTTAAAAACACTTCACTAAATGAGCCTGAATGGCCTTATTAAAACACCTTAAAAATTATGGAAAGTTTGTAAAACACAAAATGATTACTTGCAAGATCGGGATGGACATGCTATAGAGGTCATAATGATCTAAAGGAGGGTTTATGAGGGTTTTAAAGAAATTTTGTTTGACACTTGGGTCTAGTTGTCATGGTTCAAGATTGAATTTTGACTTTGAAATAACACGTGAAAACAACTAGATATCACTGGGAAATTTTATAGATCAAATAGAGTGATGATAGACAAGGATGAAATCTATAATATCAATATATAATGTGGATTGTTTTCTTATCCATTGGGTTATAGAGTCTTATTACTTAATAACAAATATGAATGACCAAAAACATGCAACACACAACAAAAGGAAACATACCACACATGAATTGGAAACACACACAATGGGAAAGGGAAACACACAACCTAAATTCACCTATGGTGTAGGCATGGGAAAATCCAATTTCACTATTTATAAAATTACAAGTATTCCCAGTGTAATGAAATTCCAAATAGGTACCATCCAAATATGAGAGATAGAAAGTATTTTCTCCACAAGCTTCCCAGATCTGAAATGGTCCTAGCCACAAAGATTCAAAATTTTCATGACTTCTTTTGGCTCTCTTCTTTATCCTAAAGTAAGACAAGATCTCCAACTTGAAAATATCTTTCCTTAGCCTTTTTGTTAAAACTATTTTTCACTTTCAATTGATGTTCTTTGATTCCATCAACCACCTTTGCATATCTTCACCTAGTTTCCCAAGATACAAGGTTCTCTTATCAAGAGAATCCTGGAATTTACCATATTTGACTCCTCTAATCAATTAGAAATTCAACTAGCATTAATCCCATAAATAAATCGGAATGGTAGACATGTCAATTAACTTTTTGGAGTGATCGATCCACCCACAATGCATCGTAAAGCTTATTGTGAAAATTTCTCGATTTTATGAACAAACTTATGGAAAATTTTCATGATGTTCTTGTTGTTGGATTTGGTCTGAAAATTCCCTTGTGGGTAATAGTCTGATGCATGTGAGAGTGATATTCCATAGCTATAACAAAACTTGGTCAATTCCATAGTGGAAAACTATATTGCATTATCAACCACCACCTTTTCAAGGAATTCCAAAACGGACGATGATGTTCTATTTGATGAAATTACATATTGTTTCAAAGTTAGCTTGTTTGACCGGGATGGCCTCCACCTATTTAGTGATGCATTCTATCAATGTGAGCACATATGCATGCCCCACACTTGATTGAGGATTAAGAAAACCAATTAAATCAAAGCTCCATTATTGGAGAGGTTCCTCAATTACTACCGATCAAAGGAGTGCAATAACTTGTGGTATTCCCACAAATGTTTGAAAAGGTTCACACTTAGAAACCCATTTTTGATCATTTACAAACAATGTAGGCCAATAATACCTATCATGGAGGATATTTTGAGTAGTCACCATGGAGAATAAATGTCCACCACAAGCTTCATCATGGTAAGACTTTAACAACTTTTCTTGTTACTCTTTATCAATACATTGTAGGAAACATCCATCCGGTCCTCTCTTATATAACACATGATTCGAGATGACATACCGGATGATTTTGTTTGAAATTTTGTTCTTTCTCATAATCAAGGTGTTTTGATCACTCTGTAAGTGAGGAAGTATGAAATATTATAATATTAATTATTGGTGATGTTTACAATAAGAACTTAGGGAAATTCCTTACTTATGCATTCATACCATTGACATTCGTTTTATTCACTATGAGTCATGAGAGACTCATCTTCATCCATTAACATATAAATAACATTTCCTTAGATGAAATTTGATGGTCGATATCAAGTCATATTCTTGAATATTTCTCACCCGGTTTCCTCTCTTGGCCTTAGGATCACTAATTTAGAATATATTTTATCATAAACTCTAGAACCATCACCGCACTTAGCACTGTGGGAGTTGAAGAATGTAGAATAAAAATTTCTTCACTACTTTGACCATGAAATATGCATGCTTCTCCATTTTATTGTATCTCAACTAGTGATATTTCAATGGACAAATCAGGAAGGAAATGTGTGTTTTAATACCTTCCTCATTCTTCCGAACTTAAATGGTGAAAGAGTATGTTCTCAAGCATAGCAATACATAATGAAATATCTAACAAAGTTAGGACATATCAAGGTAGGATTGTTTGTAATTAACTCATTAATCCCATAAAATTCTTCCTTGCCTTCCTTACTCCACTTGAAACTTGTTTAAGGCTTCATTATGCTAGTAATATGCTTTGTCATCTTAAGCAAAGTCCACAACAAGTGGTGAAGAAAGTTTATCTTGTCGAAGAAGGAATGAACTACCTACTTTCTTGTGGGAAAGGTGAGTTATTGAATTACATTTATTCTTTTAGGATAAATTTTGGGTCCTTCCTGTTAACTTCATGCGACCAAGAAATTTCCCTTCCGTAACATTAAAAGATGCACTTTTTAGGATTCAAATAGATTCCATGCTATTGACACCTGATCAATACGTGATCCAAATGTTTCAAGTGATCTCCTCACCTAATGGAGAATACCATGAGGTTATCAAGGTAAATTGAAATGTTTTGCTTGAGATGTTTTAAGGAAATATCCATTTCTCTTTGAAAATGTTCTCCATCATTGACGAGGAAAAATGACATTCGATGTAGGAAAACGTTCCCCATGGAGTTGTGAAATCCATTTTATGTCTTTCTTCTTCCGTTAGCTTAAATTGGTTATATCCAAAGAATCCATCAAGTAGTGAAAACATCTCATATCATGTCAATTACTCTTGGATATGGTCCATGATCGGTAGTGGGTAGTTGTCTTTTGATAAAGCTTGATTCAAATTCTAAAAGTCAACACAAATACTTATTTTTGTTATTATTCCGCATTGGAACAATATTGGCCGCCTACGTGGATCGATGACTAGGAAATATGATTCTTTCATTCAACATCTTCAACACTTCTACTTTGATTGTGTCAGCCGATATTCGAGTTATATGTCCGTTGCTTTTTCCTAAAATCCTTGGCTTCGAGCTTGATTGGTGTAGAGTGATGTATTTATTTAATATTGAAGGACTTGATCTCATCATACAAATAAGCTAAAACATCATAAGTATCATCTCAATAATGAATCAAACTCCTTTTGAACTCAAGTAAACAAAACTTTTCAATATTAACTATTCTTAGATGCTCTAGGGTACCAATATTTTTTTTAAACTCCTGGAGTGCATTGAGAAGACTCTTTTGCTTTTTCCTTGATAAACCGTCATACTTATCAAACAAGTACTCAAGAGATACAAGGAATTTTGTAATTTTTTTATCTTTAGTCCGATGACCCTTTCTAAATAAATTCTTCATATCTCTTCCTTATCTTCATTTCGAATAGATTCACGATTCGAAGGATTAATTCCTTCATAGAAGAGATTGTTGAAGTTATCCCTTTAGGTGAAAGAGATAAGATGATTATCACCATTCAACATCTACTTATGATTTACATTATCTAGCACACTTTTCTAAAAATAATCTCGGATAGTCATTTTGTCCTTCACAAAGACAAAAATGTTTAGGGAATCTAAAACTTTGAGAGAATTATATTTCTCATTTTGTTCATGGGGAACAAATTAAATAGATAAAACATCAAAAGACTCGATGAAATCCCATAATATCTCCTGTAATACTTAATCCTTTTATTTTTTGACTTGTAATTGGTTTCTAACTTGTTTAATAATCACTTCAAAGTATCACCAAGACATTTTAAATTTTTTTGGCCTTAAAATGTGCCCGACATACCTGGAAATGTTTTTTTCTCATATGGACGAGATTTTGACCTATAGGTTTATCGACGGTTTTGGCCCATGGTTTTTAAATACCCACGGTGTTTTAATCTCTTGTACAACTACTTAAGAAGCTCTCTACTTATATGTTTTTCTGCATATGGTAGGTATAATGTAACATTACATATGTGTTTTGAATTCGGATGTGAATTTTGTAGAGTTTGTTGAGCATAGCTCCAAACAGATCTAGGTATTATATTGAGAGAGCGGTGGCTTGTAATAAAATTTGAGCAAGTGATTCTTGGTGGATGTAGCCCAAATTGGGTGAACCACATTAAATATTATCTCTTTGTGTTGTGTTATTTTATTCTACACTTTTATTTAAGATCTGTAATATTTTTTGCATATTAGTTTCTAATGTTGCGATTCTATGAGGGATTATTCCGCATATTTTATCCCTTATTTCCTAACAATTGGTATCAGATCTTGGTTTGGTTTGCTAAAGTTTTGAATCGCAGGAAAATTTTTATCTTGAGTGGGAGCTATGGTAGATGATGGAAGATCTAGGTTGATAAATTCAATGAGCAAAATTTCAGTCTTTAGAAGATGTAGATGGAAGATTACCTTTATCAGAAGGATCTTTATATTCCATTATCTAAGAAGGTGAACAAACCCTCGAGCATGAAGGATGTGGAATGGGATTTTCTGGATAGGAAGGCACTTGGGAAAATCTGTTTGTGTCTTGCATCTTTGGTATTATTTAATGTTTCAAAGGAAAAGACTACAAAAGACTGATGGATGCATTAGGAAGTTGTATGTAAAACCCTCTGCCTCTAAGAATATATTTTTAATGAAAAAGTTGTTTAATATGAAGATGTCTGAGAATGGTTCAGTAGTAGATCATTTAAATGATTTTAATACGGTTGTAAATATGCTAGCTTTGGTTACAATAGAATTTGATGAAGAAGTTAGGGCTTTATTAGTTATGTGCTCTTTACCTGAGAGTTGGAATAACCTGGTAATGGCGGTAAGCAACTTAGTTTCAGCTAACTCAAAGTTGAAGTTTGAGGATGTTGTAGGGGTGATTCTAAGAGAGGAAATGCAAAGAAAAATTGTTGGGTATTCTTCTACTTCAGGAATGATTTGATAGTGGAAACTAGAGGGAGATAGAATAATAGAGGAAGCCATGGAAAATCAAAGGATCGTGCAAGGTCAAAATCCAAAAGCAAGATAGTATGTTGGCACTATGAAAAGTCTGGGCATGCAAAGAAGGACTGTTGGGAGCTTCAAGACAAGAAGAAACAACATGAAGAAAACAAGGAGGCAAATGTGGCAACGGGTAATGTATGTTAGGATGATTTGATTCTTTCTTTGCACAATATTATTGAATCTTGGGTTTTAGATTTGGGGCTTCTTTCCATGCTACTCCACATAGGCATTATTTTGTTGATTATGTTCAAGGAGATTTTGGGCATGTTTTTCTTGGTGATGATGAGCCTTGCAACATAGTTGGAAAATGTTCTATTTAGGTTAAGATGTAGAATGGGAATACTTGGCTATTGAAGGATGTCAGACATGTGCCTACATTAAGATGAAATTTGATATCAGCAGGAAGTTGGGAAGTGATGGTTGTATTGTGATATTTACAGTGGCAGACTCTTGGAAGGTTACCAAGGGTTCTCTTGTGGTGGCAAGAGGTAAGAAGGTTGGAACCTTGTATTTAACAACTTATAGCACTAATGTTTGTAATCTTGTGGCTTCAGAAGTAGATACAACATTGTGGCACTATCGGCTTGGTCATATGAGCCATAAGGGTATGGAGATCATAAAGAATAATTTTCCTAGATATATAAAAATAGGTTTGGAGTTCTGTGAGGACTGCATATATGGGAAATAGAAGCGAGTAAGGTTTCTCAAGGTTAGACCTACAAAGAAAGAGAGTAAGTTAGAGTTGGTGCATTCTGATGTATGGGGCCGGCTCATGTATCATCTCTTGGGGGTTCAAGTTATTATGTTACTTTTATTGATGATGCAACAAGGAAAGTTTGGGTTTATTGTATTAGAAAAAATCGGATGTATTTGACACTTTTGTTAAATGGAAAGCCTTGGTAGAGAATGAAACAAGTCTTAAGCTAAAATGTCTTAGGTCAGATAATGGAGGGGAGTATTACAACAATGAATTTGATGATTATTGTTCTAAGAATGGAATCCACATGCAAAAGGCGTTCTAGAACTCTGGAATAGAATGGTGTGTAGAAAGGATGAATAGAACAATAATGGAATATGCTAGGAGCATGAGGTTACATGTAAGACTACCTCTTTATTTTTGGGTAGAAGTGGTGAGCACAATTGTGTACTTGATAAACAGAGGACCCTCAAGTGCCTTGGATGGAGGCATACCTGAGGAGGATTGGTATGGTAAGAAAGTTGATTATTCATTTCTTAGAGTCTTTGGATGTGAGGTGTTTGTCCATATAGACAAGGATGATAGGACCAAGCTAGAGGCTAAATCAGAAAAATGTACTTTCATTGGTTATGGTGGTGATGACTTTGGATATAAATGTTGGAGTATTAAGGACAAGAAAATAATTCGATCTAGGGATGTGGTCTTTAATGAGAAATTCATGTATAAGTAAAGTAATTCAGAGGAAAACAAGGAAGAATCCAAGAAAGAATATGCAGTGGTAGAGGATCTTCTAGATGGGAAAGTGACACATGAATCAAGTTTAGGAACCTCCTCAATAGGAACCCCAAACTCCTATATTGAGGAGGTATTCTAGGGTAAGAAGAGAACATGAATTTTTTTCTCCTTCTCTTTATTATTTATTACTCACTGATAGTGGAGAGCCAGAGAGATTTGATGAATCAATGTAGGTAGATGCCAAGAAGAAGTGGGAGCAAGCCATGGATGAGGAGCATCAAGCTCTCATGGAGAACCAAACATGGGATTTGGTGAAGCTACCCGAAGGAAAAAGAGCATTATAGAAAAAGTGGGTGTTTAGAGTCAAAGAGGAAGAAGGAGGCAAGAAAATATACAAGGCCCAGGTTGGTGGTCAAGGGGTTTGCACAAAAAAAAGGTATAGATTTTGATGAGATTTTTTTCTCTGTAGTAAAAATGACTTCTATTAGAACTATTCTAGGAATAGTTGCAGTAGAAGACTTGCACTTAGAACAAATTGATGTAAATACTACATTTCTCCATGGTCATTTGAAGGAGGAACTATATATGTAGCAACCAGAGGGCTATGACGTCAAAGGTAAAGAGGAGATGGTGTGCAAACTGAAGAAGAGCTTATATGGCTTGAAACAAGCTCCACATCAATGGTATAAGAAATTTGATAGCTTCATGATGGAGTAAGGTTATATTAGATGTCATTCTGACCATTGTGTGTATACAAAGAAATTTAAGGATGGAAGTTATATTATCCTGTGTTTATATGTGGATGATATGTTAGTTGCAGGTAAAAACATGCAGGAAATAAAAGTACTCAAGAAGCAGCTAAGTGAATCCTTTGCCATGAAGGATTTGGGGGCAGCCAAACAAATCCTTGGTATGAGGATATCTCGGGATAGGAAGGAACAAAAGCTGAATTTATCTTAGGAAGAGTACATTAAGAAAGTCTTGGAGAGGTTTAATATGTAGGATGCTAAACTAGTTGGGACTCCTTTGGCAGGCCATTTCAAGTTATCAAAGGAGAAGTGTCCCAAGACAGAGTAGGAGAGAAACCAAATTTCCAAGGTACCTTTCTCATTAGCGATTGGCGGCTTGATGTATGCCATGGTGTACACCAGGCTTGATATTTCCCATTCAATGGGAGTGATGAGTAGATTTATGAGTGATCTAGGTAGAGATCACTAGTAGGCGAAGTAAAGTGGATCCTTTGGTATTTGAGAGGGACCATGGGGGCAGTTTTGTGCTACAATGGATCGAGACACCACTTTGTGTGGTTATGTAGAGTCGATATGGCTGGAGATGTAGACGCGTCGAGGAGGAGCACAATAGGTTATGTTTACACTGTAGGTGGGATAGCAGTAAGCTAGATTTCATGACTACAAAATTGGTGGCTTTGTCAACCACGGAAGATGAGTATATTGCTGCCATAGAGGAAAGAAAAGAAATGATTTGGTTACAACAATTGCTTGAAGAGTTGGGGCATAAGCAAGAGGAAGAAAAGATGCATAGTGATAGTCAGTGCTATACACCTAGCTAAGAACTATTTTGTCCACTTTAGTATAAAGCATATATAGTTAAGGTACCATGTCATCGGGGACAACTTTGGAGGAAGAGAAGTTGAAGTCGTAGAATATTCATACTAATCAAAATCCTATAGACATGATGACCAAGGTGGTCACAAGGGAAAAAATGAAGATGTGTTCACTTTGGTTGGTCTTGAGGAAACTAGTGAAGGGTTGAGAAGCTTGCACAGAGGAAAACTAGACTCAAGTGGGAGATTGTTAGGTTGTGGAGCCTGTTTTCATGTGAGAAAATGTTGAAGAATGTACACTAAGAGTATCGTACACTTTCCAAAGTTGTCTCAGGGTTCGGACCAAGGGCTGTAGTCCCCGTGTGAAAAAACATGCCCAACATACTAAGAAACGTTCCCGACATACCAGAAACATGATTTTCTCATATGGGCAGGATTTTTGACCCATAAGTTTATGGGACGGTTTTGGCCCATGGTTTTTTAATACCCACGGTTTTGTAAAACTGCTTAAGCAATTGTCTACTTATATGGTTTTATGCATATGGTAGGTATAATTTAATATTACATATGTGTTTTGAATTCGGGTGTGAATTCTCTAGAGTTTGTAATTATGTAATTATTCAACTAATGGCCTTCGATTGTAGGGATAGATAAAATGGATCAACTTTACGAGTCTTTGATGTGGTCAAGAAAAACATGTTCTCCATGTTGGAGGGGTCTGCTCTCTTGGTGTAGGTTATAGTCATTTGGAATAGGAGATTGCAATATTGGAATTTAAACTATCACCCTTGATATAGTTGACAAGTCTTTCAATTTTCTCTAGATGAGTTTATAAGAACTCGAGATTTAAAAATTTAAATCTTAGACTTCTTAACGTGTTAAATGATGTAAAATGGATGAAAGAGATGAAATAGTTTCTCCCAAGGAAGTAGATTCTTTAGCGGATGAAGGAGCTATTACCTTATAAGTTGGCATATTTTTAGCAATGGGGTTAGATGAGTGGGAAAAAATGGCTGATTTTTTATGAATATTTAAGGCCTTTGAAGGACTAATTTTAGTGGAAACAAAATTAAAACTATGAGAAGTAATATAAGACTTACTTGGTATGGAAGACTTATTTTTCTCACCACGAGGTTTGAATTATCATTTATAAACTCCATAGAAGGAATATGTAGAAATCCTTTGTTGATTTTTTTGTAGAGTCTCCACATGAGGACCTTATTTCTTCTTCTTCTTCAAAGTGGTGAAGGAGGAAGCTCTTTTTGGATTGAGAGTGGGTGAATACTACACATGATTATATGGGTGTATCTCCATCATCATCATATTTTCTCGAGGAATACTCAATGAAATTGACTTATACCTCATATTTTACTTCTTCAATCTTAAATATGTTACCATCCTCATTTTCTTCCTATAGTTCTTCAATTTTTTCTTCTTCCTCCTCAAAGCATCACAGGATGGATTAGTACGAGGGGATTCAAGAGCAAGCCTTCAAGGTGATTGATGAATCCTTTGCTTATTTGGGAAGTTCTTCCTATGAGCATCTCTATTCATGGAAGCATGAGTGAGCTAATTCTTGAGGGAGAACATCATTAGCTAGATTTTGTATAACAAGTCCTGTTATTCCCGCATTTGAACTTCCGTCTTGTTCTTTGTTTGAACCTTTTTTATTTTCCATAACATTATCAAGTCATCTTGAAATTTAACAAGTTTTTGTTTCGAATTAAATTAGTTGGTTGATTCCTTCTTAGTGTGCAAATAACTTTAGGAAGTTGAGAATTCGTGAAAAATATTAACTTTTTATCCTCCATAGGAAAGGAAGGTTTGAGGATTTTGTAGAGCATTTGATCGAATTTTGTTATAAACTCCCTCATTGGTTCGAAGGAATCCTTTTGTAGTTGAGACCAAAAGCCATAACGACATGAGCATATTTAGTAGGCTTGAACTTAGATTCAAATTTAGTTTTGATGTCATCCTAGTTGGTTATAGACATCCTTGACAAATGGTAAGACAGGGATAATTTTAGTGGCGAATATTCGTAATATGGCGAATATTCCATTTTTGAAAATTTTGAAAAGGTGAATTTTCTGGCGCGGGTCAGTGACCTGTTCGCCTAAAAATTACACTTTAATTTTTTTTAGGGGTCGGCTTCGCCTACCCTTGAAAAATATCCCCTATATAATCCTAGATTATTCCAGGTAGAACACTTCTACTTCACATTTGTCAACAATATGATATATCCCGTATTGTAGATGCGCGACAATGGGGTTATTTGTTGACGCGTGACACTGACGGATAGTTGACACATGATAAGGAGGTACTGCAGATATTGACGCATAGTAGACGCATGACAAAGAGTTTGTTGATGAGCGACACGAAGATTTTTTCGATGCGCAAGCAGAGGGCGGAGGCTGCAGGTGCGTCGACAGGAGATTTGCTGTCACGCGTCAACAAATAACCCTCATTGACGCACGTCAATAGACCTCATTGACGCACATCAATAGACCTCATTGATGCACGTCAACAACCTTGTTGACGCGGGCCAATGAGTGCCGTTCTTTGCGTTAACAACCTTGTTGATGCGCGCGTTAATGAGGTCATAATTGATGCGCTATTGGCCAATGAGGGTTATTTGTCGACGCGCGACAACGCAATAGAATAGTTGACGCGTGACAAGGAGGTACAATAGATATTGATGCATAGCAGATGTATGACAAAGAGTTTTTTGACGCGTGACACGGAGATTTTTTGATGAGAAAGTAGAGGCGGATTGAGCAGCGCCGGTGGAGATTTGTTGTCACACGTCAAAAAATTGATTGACGCACGTCAATGCATTTTTTTGACGTGTGACAGCAAAATCTCCCGTCATATCGCGTCTGCAGCCTTCTGTCTCACCACTTGACAATCAGGCGAAATTTTTTCATACAACCCCCAAAAAATTCACCTTCCCGCGAAACCGGTTCCGGGATATTTGCTGTATTTTCCACCTCCGATTTCCAAGAGGTCTCTTAAAATGAACCCCGATGGTAGAACCATTTTATGACCACATCTTGAACATTGTACAAATAGAAAGACTCGAAACATCTTCATATCCTACGCTTAGTACCCCATAAGCAAAGTGATGAAAGCTATAATTTGGTCATCCGTGCACTTCTTCCCATCACCGTAGAACCTGGAAAAGTTATTTCATGATCCTCATGTAAATCATGGAAAGGAGGGTTAAGAGCCAATGGACCTATGTTTTCCCCCAAGGAAACAAAGTGCTTATTGATTCATATGATGTTCTTCTTATGATTCTCCCTCTATAAATTCTTCCCTAAATTATTCTACAGTTCTTCTTGTTCTCCTTCACTTGGAGGAGAAAATTTTAATGGTTGTTATAGTGTTTCCACAATGGGGAAATCAGGATCAAAATCTATAACATATTATCAATCATTTTTCCTCCTTATTTGATTAGGGAGATTCTAAAGTTATCGCTTTTTTTCTACTCAAAAGTTTGATCTGTGATGCCACTAGCAAGGTTAGATCTTGTAAACCTCATGTCATCCAGCTTGTTAGGTAGACACACAACTCAAAATAGATTTGTCTTAAGCTCTTCTCTGTTGACTTTGAACTTATATGGAATGTTGAAGGGCTTGAGCATGTTCATCCTTGAGGTACAAAATTCTTGAAGTAGTGTAATAATGATTGTATCTCTCTATATTATGTTAAATACAATTCCTTATATCAACTGAGAGGTCCTCTTGGGTGTCTTCAAAGAACAAGATATTGTGTTGTAATACAAGAGGATTACAAGGGATAACCATGGAGGAGAAAATGTTGAGCATACATGGAGGCTCTTATGGCTTTCAATATATATATTTTTGTATTTTTCAGGTAATTACTTTTAGGTATTTTTATTATTATGATGTGGTTTAGACAAAATATTCCCCACGGTGGGTGCAAAAATTGTTGGAAAAATAATTTATCACTAGGAAAAATTATTTTATTTTCACCAATGCTCCGGACTATGTCCCTCTTGCTTGAAAAGGGGGAGATCTATTTATTACATGCAAATTAAAAAAACTATGTAGTTGATTTAATAGGATGTGGATCATAAAAGAACACTCCACTAAACCTACGGAAAATTCTTTCACCTCGTGCAAGGGAATAATTTGCAAGGAAGGTGAGATATCAGGAGTGAGAATTTAGAGAGAGGGGGTTAATCCTACAAGTAGGATTAAGCATATTCTTACAAGTATTAACCAGAGTTTATCAACACACAATTATAAGGGAAAAACTTTTCTAGCTATGACAAGACAAAATGAATCATATACATAAAATTTCATTCATTCACTCATCAAAGGATTTTACACCATTCTTGTTCATACAATATTAACACATTCACACATTCACAAAGAGAGAGAGAGAGAGAGAGAGAGAGAGAGGAAATATATGAAAATGGGATAGAGGAAATACTATGTTTTCTTTTTCTTTGTAATGCAACAACTATCTACTCATGAACTTAACAAATTGAAAACCCTTTGAAATGAGGGAGTCATACAATATATATATATATATATATATATATATATATATATATATATATATATATATATATATATTTAAAATGACTATTTCTACCCCCATATAAATTTTCACTAACCTTTACAACAAGTGACCTTTCATATTCATAGGAAAGAAATTGATTCCCCTTTTTTATTAATTGAAGGAGACTCATTACAAAATATAACTATAGATCACATTTTAATGAATAAGAGAAAATTAAAAAGTTAAACCCCAATGAAGAAATAAACATGAAATAAGATAGGGAGGGTGGGAAAGAGAGAAGATAGGAGATAACTACTAAAAAGAAGATGATGCACATGTCGATGGATATTCACTTGGTGACAGACTCTTAGAGAGTGCTAATGGAAAGATCTCGATACCTTTTAACTCCCATCAAGATCCACCGTGAGTGTTACCTTCTCTACTTTTGGAATGTATACAAAACTCGGTGGCCTTGAGTGAGTTCTCGGGTGTGGCATTGATATTTTTGTATTTTGTGAACCGTTCTTGATGCTTCTTCACGATGTTAAAGATATCATCTCGACCTCCACAAGATATTCCAATGTATCTTCATTGAAATAAAAATATCTCTAACCTCCTTCTTAAGCAATCAAATAGTATCATGAGATCATCCACTGAAGTGTTTTCATCCACCACGGTACTCCAAGTTTCTTTACTTCCACATTGATATATTCTTACATATTTTAAGTTCATGCCTTGATACGAGTCCAATTCATAGAGAGCTGATTTAGCATCTCGTATAAAACAACAAGAGTTCTAACAAAAAATTGAGACAGGTCCTCAGATGTGGAGCTGAACACATTTCTTCCCACCAATATAGAAGAGTTGATTTTTCCCATTTTGGTTACCATTGGAAACACCTAGTCCCAATTTTATTTTTATTATTCGATTTTGTCTCTAGTCATCCTTACTTTTGTGGCAGTTGAAATCATGTATTCAAAAAGGTGAGAATCTTAGGAAGCAAATTCTTACCTTTCTCAAGAATCTTTCTCACCCACTTTTCATTTTGCATGCCTTACATTGTGAAGCCTTGAGTCTTTCTAATGGATTATAGATCAAATATATTAAAGTGAATAACTTCCTCGGTTGGAGGAGATGAAACAAAATTTATATTCATTAAGGTTTTTACATACGAGGTGATGGTTCTTACATGATCTTCTAGTTCAATTTTCTCTTTATACTCCTCGTTTCTTGCAAGAAGGAGAGTGGATGATTCTTTGAACAATGTGGGCATCTCCCTGTGAATTTTCAGTCCTAAAGGAATGGTGCTCATTTTGTAGTCAGACGGGGTCATCTCAAAAATAGGATTGATTACCTTCATCTGAACTACCTCCACGTAATGATTTCCCAAAGCACCACTGAAGAAGTGGGAAGAAACTTGATATTTCTTTCCTTTCTTCATTTTCACCATTATGGATATGGATTGAAAATATGGAACCATTTCTTGTTGAACCATGTTGGTATCTCCTTTAATCATATCTTTTACCCATGGGAATATTTTAGTTTCTTTAGGCTCAATGTTAGGCATGATTTTTGCTTCTTTCTCTAAGTGATAAGGTACATCTTGCACTAGTTGAGTTGGTGCAACTAGTAAAGGAGGAGATACTTGGAGATCATTGAGGGATTGATTGATGTGATGGATCAATTTCTCCTTGTTCCAAACCTTCTATAGGATATTGTGTTTCTCTTTCCTTTTTTACAACCTCCTGTAGTGTCAGACCTTGGATTCTACTTACTTTATTATTGAGATCTCTCTTGAGTGATAAGATCTACAATTTTCTCATTTCTCTTGAAGTGAGACGTGAGATTTTTTCCTTTTGAGATTCAGGAAAATTCTGATTTGATGAGTATAGATTTCTTATTTTTGAACCATTCTTTGGATATCTGAATTACCACTTTGGTTCATTAATTTATGTTCACTTAATCATGAATGATCCATGAGACTTGTGGGAGGGGAAAGGCTTTCACCACTTGATACTCAGGATCGTACATTTTAGTTCCATCATCTTCAATTCCATCCTCGAATAAATATAACTTGAAATTTTTCATGTCCAACTGTAATTCTCATATGATCATACTCCCTAACCTCAAAATCATTTGAGTAATTCACCCAATAATCCTTTATTTGTGGAACATGGTGAAAATAAGGAAGATGGAATGTTTCTAGGTTGCTCCAAATGTCAAAATATGGGCCCTTGGTGTGTATGAGTAGAGGTTAAAAGGAGTGAAGGAAGATTCCAAGTTTACAAAATCATTAGAATTCTTAGAAGAGAAGATCCCAAGAAATATTGGGAATGAAGTAATTTTCTTCTTTCCATTATGGAGTCTTCCATTTATGTGAGTGAGTTGTCGGCATAGCTCGAACATCACACAATCTTAACGTTGAGGTACCTCTGGTAGATTATGTTTCACCTAATTTCTTAGTTTTCTGAGAAGTACTTGACGAAACAGATAAGGTAAAGGTGGTAAGAGGAATACCTATTTTGGGATGGTTGAAGGTTATATGCGTGTGTATCTAAATTCTGAATCAAAGTGATTGTGAGACCTTCCTTTTGGCTAGGAGGAACTACCTATATAAGAACCAAAACAAGACCACCAAAGAGAGTTAAACAATATATGCAGTGGACTGCCTAACATATGCTAGATCCTGGAAGTGTGATACTTCCTAGATGGCTGTCAATCCACTGTTTAAAACAATTCAATGCTGAAATAAAGTAAATATTGTCCTACTGTAGTTTAATATGATTTAGGAATCTCATACAAAACGCAATAGGCTAGATCTAATCTAACAGGATAGGCTAGAAGGAGATCTAGAGGTCAAGTAGGTTGGTTATAGGTGAATCTAAGCTAACAGGCTAGGTTAGGTACAGATCTGAAGGTCAAATAGGTATATGTTAGAAACAGGTTGTTATTCTGGCAGAGATCAGGTGACATAGAGACCGACCATGGTTTTATGAAAGCCCGTAGCTGATGACGGTTTTATCAGAACCGATGACGGTTAGATGTAACTAACGACGATTAAGTCGAGGGTGGTGGAATCACACAATTTGGGTTTTGGAGTTTATGGTCAAAAGTGGAGTGGATAGAAGATGGGGATTGATCACAGAGGGGTGTAGATATGTTGCAAAGGTCTGAGACTACTGAGGAGGTCAAATAGGAAATTGGGCCAAGTATTAAGATGATTGGGTATGGAAGGTGGCTATAACTGGAGAGAGGGAATGGATAGAGGGTAAAAGACTAGGTTCCTTTACCACAAATACTACAGATGATGATAAGAAAATGAAATAGATGGAAGGAGGATACTTACTCTTCTGTGAGGTACTATTCAAGAATAATGAAGAAGTTGTGGCATTGGAGAGTCTTTGGGAAGAAAGTTTCACTGTTGTGCCAGTGTATTTGGTTGCCTTTGTTGATCACAAATCAATCTTCGTTCTGCTATCATGTCTAAAGAGATCGAACTCGAGATCAAAAGTTTTCCAACCCGTATTACAAAGCTGTAGATGGGTCTAAATAGGCCATTTGGTCCATTCGGTATAACCGGCGTCGGTTTAGGGTGAACCGACATTGATTTAGGTGAGATATCTCAAGTTGTTCAAAAATTGCTTGGGAAGTTGCTCCACTATTTGATAAGGGTCTCTTCTTTTTCCGGGATGAAAACCGACCTTAGGAGGCTTTTAAATGTGAGGTGAGGGGATGGGTCTAATGTTAGGTTTTATTTAGGACATTGGTTTAGGGTTTAGGTTAATGGGTCAAATGATGGGGGTGGTTAGGTGAGGTGCATTTAATAAAGGCAATTATATTAAATAGGTGTGTGAGGGTGGTGAATTAATTTAATGTAAATAATTAAATTAATGTGTGTGTGGGTAAAAGGTCATTAACTTAATTAAAATAATTAAATTAATATGTATGGAGGTAAATGGCATTAATTTAATTAAAGTAATTAAATTAAAATGTGTGGGGTGCAGGAGGTAGGTGATAAGGTGTTGAGGATGAGGAAGTGATTATAGGGCTGCGCTAGGGGACCAAGGTGATTACGACACGATTTCGGTGTCTACATTTTGCCCCTTTTGTTGTGTAGCTTGTATTGGTAAGTGACGCGAACAAAAATAGAGTGTGGTTGCCCCAAGTGGGAATGAGGGTGATCCCCCTCAAACCAGGAACTGATGAGGTGGAGCACATTGGCGAGTGGTTTGATAAAAGTGGATGCAAAGCAGAATGATGAGAAATGAGGAATGGGGTAAAGGGAAAATCAGGCATATAGGTAAATGGGCCAAGGTCAAAGGTAGGGGCAGTTGAACGCACGCACACATATAAAATGTGACACGGTACCAGGTTGAAGAGCTTGCAAACTCTACATCGTCTAAGGTCGATAGGTTTATCCAAACAAGGTTAAAGTGAATCCGGTATCCATGTATAGGATATAGTCAGGAAACACAACATAGGTTAGGTGTAGGAACGTTTAGGTATGTTCCAAGACACAAAAGTTAGGTGAGATAGACATCACGACAATAGGAAAGGTAAGGGCACGAGGTCAAACAACACGGGTAACGGTGTCATAAGGTATAGTGAGCACATTGGTTCAAAGGTCACAAATAGTTTTTGGGTCTAGGTAGATAGGTCACAACACGGGTAAGGCCGAGGTAGGGGTAAAATAATGAGGCTTCAACAACTGACGAGGTGAGGTTGAAGAAGGTGGATGGCCAGAGGGGAAGGTAAAGTGGTCCAGGTAGGTGTAGGGGAGGCAAAAGAAAGAGGAGGTAAGGAAAATGAGGTCAATGTGAGGGCAATGAGTATGTAGGGTAACCAACAGGGGGTCAGGAGGAACCGATGATGGTCTATGAGAGCCGACATCGGTGAATGATGGCATACGACGATGTCAGGCCGAGTTCGAGAGGGTATAAAAAGTGGAAAACCCGTGTTTGAAAATTCATTTATGCATTGTTAAAAAGAAGAAAAGGACAAGAAGAGAGAAAAGAGGAAGAGGAAAAAAGAGTACGGCAAGAGAGATTGGTTGGTGAGCCCCGTAGGTGAGATTGGTTGAGTGAGAGGTGGGGACATGAGATCGGATCAAGTGAGGTGATTGGTTGGGAGAGGTAGAGGACATTCGAGGATGGCGGAGGCCGAGAGAGGGATCGGGAGGAGTGGTGTAGAGGCCGAAGGTTCCACCATGACGGCGGCAATGGATGTGGTAGGTTTCAAACCTTTTGATTCATTGTTTGGTGAATTTGATGCAAAATATAGAAAGTATGAAAAATGGGGGGTTTGGGGAAAGAATTTCAAAATGGGAAAAGAGAGGGAAAAGGGAATGGGGAAGGGTAGGGTTTAGAGCAAGAGGGTAATAGAGGGATATTTAGGGGTGTAAGGAGTGATTTGGGTGGGTAGAATGAGTAGGGAGAGAAAAATTAGGGTTGGGAAGTCATGGCAGGGTGGTGGCGACAAAGGATCGACGTCGGCCGTGGCCGACATCGGTGGGCAAAGAACCGGCATTTTTCATAAGAAATGCTGACCGATGCTGGTCAAGGGGAGATCATGGTTGGTCAAGGGATAACCGGGGTCAACCTAAGGTTAAGTTGGGACAAAAAAGGGAATAGAGTAAGGGCAGGGTGGGAAAGGATTAGGTGAGAGGGAAAAGGGTTAAGGGAGACGGGAAGGGTTTAGGGTGGCTTGGGTGAGGGGTAGGGTAGATAGTTTTAGGTGGATGGGTTTGGGTAGGTTTGGGTGAGGGTTAGGGTAGATAGGTAGGGTAGATGGGTTTGGGTAGGTTTGGGTGAGGGTTAGGGTAGATAGTTTCGGGTGGATGGGTTTGGGTAGGTTTGGGTGAGGGTTAGGGTAGATAGGTTTGGGTAGGTTGGATTAGCGACAAGGCCAATGGGATGGGGGTGGGGAAAGAGATTAGGTGGGATGTGGGGGAAATAAGGTCACCAGGTGTGAAAGAGATTAGGTGACACCCTTATTATTGATAGTGACGGGTGAGCGTGATGCGGGGAGGAGTGGAAACATGTTGCAGAGGTGGGGTTGATAGGGGTGAGGCACTACCACAATGTAGTCTGGGAGGTGAGTCTGATGGTCACCCTCATCAATAGATGGGACTCAGTGACCAACACCTTCCATATGCCAATGGGTGAGATGACGATCACCCTAGAGGACGTCTACAGGATCCTACGGTTGCCCATATTGGGGGCCCAGAGTTTATTCTATCTCCTCAAAGGTGTCTGAGGAGCTACTAGCACCCATTTTTGGTGAGGGTGTAGAAGACTTGACGTTCCATAGCGCTAGATGAGCTATGGAGCGATGTATAGAGCTCATCCAGAGGAGATGAGGTTAGTGGTACTTTTGATGGAGGCAGTGTGCTACTTTGCACTGCCAGATGCAGAGGGTGGGAGATTCCCGAGGTCACTGATGGGAGTCCTTCATGACATGGTGATATAGCGGACACGGTTCACATGGGCACCTGCATTGCTGACGCAGGTATATAGAGAGCTATGGGCCTATGGGTGACTGTGGAGGTTCAAACATCTGTTGCATCGTACTACTGCATTTTGGGCTTACGAGCACATTATTTGTGTTCAACTAGTGGGGATGCCTCGGAGATGCATTCCCACTAGAGAGTTTTGAGAGTTGGGTACAGGTGGTGGGTACTACCATGGGAGAGGCCTCGAGGTGCCAGAGCTACTCATGATGTAGCTTACTACAAGAGGTTGTTGGAGGGGTTGTCCGGGGTGGACATCATTTGGAGGCCATATGTGGGCTTCCCGCATACAGACAGATGGCCACAGAGCTAGATGGGCTACAGCTATATCTATGGATAGAGGGGAGGAGAGTGGGAGAGCATGAGCGGATACCCATAGAGTGGGTTAGGTGCTAGTTCGGGTTAGTCCAAGATGTACCACCTCTGTTCCCGTAGTACATGAGAGATGATGTGGAGAGACCTATGTCTCCACCGCGACCCACCATGCCAACTGGATAGGAGGAGCAACCAATAGATTCAAATATTGATGATGCTGGAGTGACAGACGGATACAAGTAGTGGTGGGTGGCACAATTATGAGCAAGACCACCCGTGCTAGGGTAATGAGACTTAGCCACCATCACAGTTCAGAGAGACACCCTACAGGGGTAGGTTACTACTTTGCTGATGCAGCTCAAGATTATGCAGGGGCAGCTCACATGTTTAGAGGCACAGGTTGCCATCTTACAGGCCCGAATAGCTACACTACTGAGTGCTCAAGCAGGGCAAGGATAAGTACCCGCATAGCAGAGGAGGTAGGAGGAGATAGAGATGGAGAGGAGGTAGTGGGAGATGGAGGGAGATAGCCACTCTATAGCATTGTGTGCAAGCTTTTGTACCCAGTTAGTCATGACACAAGAAGAGTTTACAGTCCAGAGAGCCACTGATAGTAGCGCGCAGACATTACTACTCTTCAGCCTGATTCTGAGCACGTAATAGCTCTGGGGACCAGTCGAGCCATGGTACCGACACAGGCACAGGGTAGATTCTAGGACAGGGTCTCGTGGTACAGGCATCCACACAAGTAGGGAGACCCATGGCACCCCCACAGACAGTGACCATGGTTAGATTCAGGGATGCCCTAGCAGAGGCACGATATTATCAGGATCATTTGTTAGCTACCGAGCTAGATGTGCCCTCCTATGCCGAGTACAGAGCATAGCAGGCCTCCAGTGAGAGGACTAGATCCCGCACTCACAGTGTGGAGAGTACAGGGGGCCGGAAAGCCCAGGATAGGGTCATGGTGAGGCCACTAGTGTGTAGAGGCCAGCCCTAGGTGAGGGGCCATCAGCAGGAGGTGAGGTAGGTGTCGGGCACTAGACAGGTGTGGTAGAGGGGTCGGGAGAGACACAGTCATAGGGAGCATTCCCCGACATCAGATGGGGAGATGATTGACTTGCTATGGACCAGCCTGTGTGCCAAGTCATTTTTGTATGGATTATATATGAGACCGGCCTGCATGCCAAAGAGATTTTGTATTTATTATGATTTTTTTTTACATGATACCGAATTCGTGAGCAAAAGATATTTTTATATGGATAGCGGCCCTGCCAGTGGTGATGTATGAGAGACACATGTATTTTTGAGATGAGTGTACATTATTGATACACAAATATGTATATGAGGAGATATATGAGGTTCATTTGATTATGTGTTGTGATGTGTATTTTATTTACTTTATGATGATATGGATGGAAACTAGACGAGTTAGGCATGATAGAATCAAGTCATAGGCATGGATCGAAAGTCGGTGATGGTTTAGGCATGGATCGAAAGTTAGGTTAATTTTAGGTAGGGATTGAGTCAGTTAGTTTAGGCATGGATCGAGTCGAGTTTATAGGCATGGTGGAGTCAGGTTGGTTTAGGCATGGATTGAGTTAGGTTGGTTTAGGCATGGTGGAGTTAGGTTGGTTTAGGCATGGATGTTCATTTCAGTATTTTGGTAACAAATGGCAATATAAATGCATGAGATGGTGTAAAATGTGGAAAATGCTGGTTATGTATGAAAATGTGAAATAATATAAGTGGTAAAAGTTATGTGGTATATGGTTTAGATGTCAAGGTTTTGATACGAATGGGAAATCAAAAAGAAAAAAAGGGGGAAATGGTTAGGGTAAAAAGTGGCCAAGCTAACCTTCCAGGGCCCCATGCCCTGGAAGTGCTACCTACATAGTCCCGTGAAAAGGGACCTCAGGCCAATGTAGTTCTCCCATAGGCTAGGGAAGAATATGAAAAGATAGAAGGAGGTAGGTAGGTTGATAGGTAGGGTTGAGTCCAGGTCATAGGGATGATTAGGTCAAGGTCAATTAAGTTTGGGTGGAGTATAGGTAGATAGGTAAAGGTGATTTTAGGTCGATAGGTAGTGTTGATTCCAAGTCATAGGTATAATTAGGTGGAGGTCATTGATGTTTGGGTTGAGAATAGGTAGATAGGTAAAGGTGATTTTAGGTTGATTGAGGTGGGAGAAGAAAATCCCAAAAGACAGGTGTCGAGGCTCTAGTCCTATATAGGAAGATCAAAAGGTAATGAAGAAGAGAAAAGACAAGAGGGGGCAAGAAAGCCACCCGATTGGCAAGGATCAAAATGTATGAAACACATCTACAGATAGGCTAATGAATGTAAGACCCTAAAGACATTGCATGATTGATAATTCTAAGAGTGACGAATAGTCACATGATCACCAAATGTCATTGGTTCAATTGGTCCCTTGAGGTATGAAGTGAAAAGACAATGGGTAAGGAGGTGAAGGTAATCAGGTCATATGTTATGAAGCAAAAATGCCTTGGGAAAGGAATCCAAGATCACAATAGACAAGTCCATGACAAAAAGTTTACTTTTCTTTTCTTTTTGACTTTTTAGATAGACTGATCGATGTGGGAAGTCTATACGGGATGAATATATGTCTCCTTGAGGTCTTCGCGAAGCTGATCAATGTAGGAAGCTTCTGAATAGGTATTATTTTTGAGAAAAATAGTCTTCTTTTTGGATAGACTATGTAGAGAGTTGCGAGCTTTTTATAGCTGTCCTTCGAGGGAGCAGTCTACTTATAGTGACAATTGAAGGCGGAAGATGTCCTTTTGAGGGATTCATCTTTTATATTGGAAGTTTGACTCAAGGAGTTAATCCCTTATTTTTGGAAATAAATTTTTGGCTTTTAAGTCATGGACGAGACTATAATGAAGCATTTGGTTCTTGTTGAGAAGGCAAGGGTGAACGACCATGGGATCTCATCTAAAAGAAGACGAAAAGTATCCATGAGAATCATGCCATGTGCAGAGATGTGGTGTACATATTTAAGATAAGGCAAAATGGGTGACAGTAATCACATGATTCTTGTTTAGTCATTAGGGATGAGGTGTGGAAAAGGTAAATGGCACTCAAGGGACGAGCATGAACTAGATAAATAGTGATGTAGGACTAGAAGTCAATAGTAGAATGGTCGAAGATGCAAGGCATTAAGGGGCTCAGGTTTGGGCTTACCATCAAGTGAAGACAAGCGATAAGCACCTGATCCATAGTCATGGGTCACAATGTATGGTCTAAGCCAATTAGGAGAAAATTTTCCCGTTTGCTTTTTTCTGCTTTGGTTACGTGTTGATTTTCCTTGAGGACAAGATCACCAACCTTGAAGGTGCGTTCATGGACACGTTTTCATAGGCACACTTAATGCATTTTTGGTAGACTTGGAGATGGTCGAGGGCATGAAGACGACATTCGTCTAATAACTCAAGTTGTGCTAAACGGTCTTGGCAAAAGTCATCATCAGTGAGCATATCTTGAAGGGAGATACGAGAGAGATGGGATCTGGACTTCGAGAGGAAAAATAGCCTCGGTACCGTAGACCAGAGAAAATGGAGTAGTAGCAGTGGAAGTGTGAATACTAGTATGGTATGCCCAAAGAGTGAAAGGAATGTGCGTATGCCAATCCTTCCCAGTATCGTTAACCACTTTCATGAGAATTTTGTTCAGGTTTTGTTGGTGGATTCAGCCTGGCCATTGGTTTGTGGATAATATGGTGAGGAGAAGCTTAGTTGGATGCCGAAGGCGTCGCAAAGTTTCTGTAGAGTTTTGTTTTTGAATTGTTTTCCATTATCAGTGATAAGGTGATGTGGAACACCGAAGCGACAAATAATGTGATGATTGATGAACTCACATATTTTCTCAACTTTAGTGGAGATGAGGGGTATGGCTTCAACCCATTTGGTGTAATATTCGGTAGTGGTGATGATCCATTGATGTCGTAGGGAAGAGTGAGGATTGATCTCTCCGACAAGATCCAAACCCCACTGAGAGAAGGGCCAAAGGTCATGAGCGACCTGTAAGGCATGACTAGGTGTGTGATGAATATTGGCATGTTGTTGGCATTTTACACAATGCTTAACGTAGTCACAAAAATCATGATTGAGGGTCACAAGTAATAGCCTAGGTGAAGAATGCATTTAGCAACAACAAGGCCATTGAAGTGACCTCCACATATGCCATCATGAACTTCTTTAATGGTATAGGGGATTTTAGAGCTGGTAAGGCATCATAAGAGGATACCGTCAAAGCCGCGTTTATAGAGGAGGCCACCCATGATGACATAACGAGAGGCCTTTTTGAGAAAGGCGCGTTGTCCATTACGTGTGAGATCAGGAGGCAATATAGAAAGGGAAAGGTAGTCCACAAGTTGCTTATACCAAAGGTCTTGTGTGTTTAGTGAGGTAGTTTGGACGAGGTTAACACAACAAGATTTATAAGAAGGTATCGATATGTATTTTATGGTAACAAATATGTCTGAATTGGCGGTGAAGTAGGTATCTGAGAAGCGAGGCAGGCCATGGTATCCACGAATTTATTGGTGGATCGTGGAACGATTTGAATTTTATAGCGGTCAAAGGTAGTCAACATGATGCCGACGTAACGTTTGTACTCTTGAAGTATTTCATTATGACACTGATAAACACCATTGACTTGGTTTACTACCAATTGAGAATCACCAAAGATATTAATGGACTTAACCTCTAAGGCATAGCAGTCATGAAACCCAATACGAGGGCTTCGAATTCGGTGATATTGTTGGTGCATTCGAAGTCGAATTTGAATGATAAGGGCATGGGTTCACCATCAAGAGGAATGAGGATAATTCTGCACCACCCCCACGCTGACATTTAGAACCGTCGAAGAATAAGGTCATTTGGTAAGGGTCATCATCCAAAGAGAGGTTAGCAATGGATTCATCAAGGAAATCAAAGTTCGAAGATTGATTCCTAGAAAGAGGCGCATCGCAAGTGAGTGTCAGCAATGGCACTGCCCTTGATAGATTTTTGGTGGATGAATTCGAGGTCTAGGTCAGCAAGAAGCATGAGCCAACATGCGGTACGTTGATTTTGGTAAGGTTTAGCATACATGAAGTGTAAGGGGTCAGTGTTGGTCACAACATAGGTTTTGTGGTTGAGTAGGTAATGGTAAAGTTTGGTGGCAACAAAAACTAAAGCTGAGTAAAAAATTTCAGGGGTGAGTGTATCGGATTTCGTAGTCAGAAGGTTATGGCTTATGTAATAAAATGCGTACTCTATGTTGTTCGTCTGGTCATGACTCACGATGAGCGAGCATAGCCCCTAAAGAGTGATCAGTAGCAGAGATGTATAGGTAGAAGGGTTGGTCATCTTTAGGTGGAATAAGTACGGGTGGTTGGAGAAGGTATTGTTTTAAGGCCTCAAAAGCTTTGTGGTAGTCATCATCCCATTTGAAAGAGACATCCTTTTTGAGAAGGTGATGAAATGGTTGACAACGGTCAGAGAGTTGGGAAATAAATCGACGAATAGATTGCAACTTGCCCTACAAACTACGAAGTTGGCAAAGGTTAGTGGGTGGAGGCATATCGAGAATGGCCTTGACTTTAGCAGGGTCAACCTCTATACCACGTAAGGAAACAATAAATCCCAGGAGCTTTCCTGAGAGAACCGTGAAGACACATTTCTTGGGTTGAAGGCGAACACAATACTTGATAAGGTGATCAAAGATGGTTTTCAAGACAGTAAGATGTTCGGCCCGATGTTTGGATTTGGCGAGAAGATCATCTACATAATCTTCTAATATACAGTGCATAATGTCATGGAAAATGTAGGTCATAGCCCGCTGATAGGTGGCACCAGCATTTTTAAGGCCGAAAGGCATGACTCGATAGCAGAAGGTCCCCCAAGGGGTAATGAATGTGGTTTTGTGTTGATCCTCTAGAGCGAGAAATATTTGGTTATAACCCGAGAAACCATCCATAAGTGATAGCATCTCATGGCCAGCGGTAAGGTCAACCAACTGGTCAATACCAGGTAGAGGAAAATCATCTTTTGGGTAGGCAAGGTTGAGATCATAGAAATCGGTGCAAATGCGAAGTCCCCCTGTTGCCTTAGTGATAGGGACGATGTTAGAAATCCATTGGGGGTAATCGATGGGTAAGATGAAGGAAACTGAGAGAAGGTGTTGAAGTTCTTCTTTGACAAGAAGAGCAATGCGAGGGTGCATTTTCCTCAACTTTTGTTTTACGGGTTTGGCATCGGGAATGGTTACAATATTGTGGACCACGATAGTGGGATCAATACCAAGCATGTCAGCATAGGACCAAGCGAAAGCATGGCTATGATTTTTAAGAAAAGAAGTGAGGGCTTCCTATTCAAGCAACATCCAGAGATTGGCCAATCTTGAGAATGTGGGGTCATCCTGAGTGTGGATGTTGACTTTGATAGTCAATTCATTCAACATTGTTTGTGTCTCAGAAGGTAATGACCAAAGTGAATATAAGAGTCTTCAGCACCAAGGTAGGTGAGTATGGACTCATCATCCTGACATTGAACAACATTAATAGAAGGAGTATCGTCCCCTATCATGTCAAGATACAAGAAAGGAAGAGAGGAAGGAGCCTCGCCATTGCGGTGATAGGTCAGAGGCCCCAAGGAAATGGTATTTATGAAAAAAAGGTAGGAGGGATAGATTCAGGATCCATCAACTCCGTTGGTGAATTTGGTGAAGGTAGGGTAGGTGAAGAAGGTAGGGAGGGGTCAATGTCTTCAATGAGTTCAATTCAACATTGTTTGTGTCTCGAAGGTAACAACCGGTGAATATAAGAGTCTTTAGCACCAAGGTAGGTGAGTATGGACTCATCATCCTAACATTGAACAACATTAATAGAAGGAGTATCGTCCCCTATCATGTCAGGATACAAGAAAGGAAGAGAGGAAGGAGCCTCGCCATCGCGGTGATAGGTCAGAGGCCCCAAGGAAATGGTATTTATGAAAAAAAAAAGGTAGGAGGGATAGATTCAAGATCCATCAACTCTGTTGGTGAAGGTGGTGAAGGTGGGGTAGGTGAAGAAGGTGGAGAGGGGTCAATGTCTTCTATGAGTTCAATACGGGATTTTGGCGGGTAGTTTGGTAAAACCGATTCCACTACGATCATTGTGTTTATGCATGGTACATGAAATAACGGTGTGACGACCTTGCTCATAAAGGCCAAAGCCAAAACCCTTCCAGCACAATGGTGTAGGAAAGTGTGAGTGAAGTGGCGGTTGGTAAGCGATCGAAGGACAGCTAAATATCAAGTTCCCTATAGATAAGATGGGTATGGAGGTGCGGAGGACCATAAAGGAGACGCCGCCATGCGGTGATCATAGTCGCTGTGACCATACTCTTGTGGAGTAAGGAATGTATTGACATTGTACAGGTGATACTCCCCCATAGTGAGGCATTGAAAAACACCTTCCAAGGGATCAGTGGTTGATATATTGGTGGTTGGAATGGAGGAAGTGTTAGAAGTTAGATCGGCGGAGGTGTTGGTTAGTTGGGAAGCTGATGTGTGACTGGTAGAAGTGACAACAAAGTGGTGGGAATAGAAGATTTGGGTGAAGGTGAGGTTACAATGGCACTAGTGGATGGGGTCGTGTGTGAAGAAGATGTAGGCAGGGAGGTAGATGCCTTAACAAGTACAAGGACATCATTGGGCCGGTAAAGCATGTTGTAGGTTTTGAAAGGTGATGGGTCAGCTAGAATGGTATAGGAACATCCTTCATGTTCGAACTTTACACATCGGTGCAAAGTAGAAGGAACACAACCCATGGCACGAATCCAGGGTCTACCGAGTAACAAATTGTATTAAAACTCCCCTTCCAAAACGTAGAACAACTCGGGAATAGTACGGGGACCCACACAAATGTGGAGGATGATAGTGCTGAGTGTAGAGGTGATAGCGTCATTGAATGAATGCAACATGACTGGATGTTTATGCATGTAGTTGTTGGGTATGTGCATTTGTTCGAATGCATGAGAGGATATGATGTTAATGCTAGTGCCCCCATCGATCATAACACGTCGGATGCATATATTATCGATATGGATGGAGATGAAAAGTGTAGGATCTGGGTCATCGGTTTAGTGGGGGACAATTTCGTCATCCGAGAAACTAAGGATAGAAACTTGGTGAACAGGTGGAGGTGATGAGGTAGATGGTAATTTGGTGAGTGAGGTGACATGATGAGGTGTGATAATAGATGCTACAGGTGTGAGGTCATTTGGTAAAACTTCAATAGATTAAAGGACCTCCATGAGGGCTTAACGATGTGACTCCGAGGTTTGGATGAGATCGTATAAGGACATTTTAAGAAGAGATTGGTGTAAATGTTTAAGCATCGTGCGTCTCAGTAACCCTATGAAATAGGATATGTAGGACCACGGATAGTGATTTTAGGCACAGTGCAATTGGTATGTTGGGTACATGGTTGGGTGATGGATCGGCTATTTTGTCTTTCCCTTTCTCTCGACCTCGGGTAATGACGTGAACCATATTAATTTGAGGCAGAGAGGTGGATGGGGTGGGGTTACCATGAAAGGTATACCGGTAGGAGGGACATTTACCAAGAGGTGGATAAGAGCCTTCTATGATGAGTGTCCAACACCAGCATTTAGGAGAAGGTTGAGCAATCTCTTAGATGCGGACCATGTTGATTTCAAATTTTAGAGATGGAAAGAAAGGTCATGGCGGTGAAGATGGAGGTTGTGGTATAGGTGTAGGAGGAAGATGTGAAGAAGGTGGCGAGGGTGAAATAGGTTCATCATCCAGGAGGTCATCATCATCAAAATTGGGGTCAGAAGGACATAATTGAATGAGGGCAGCCTTTAGACCCTTACAGTTCTCAACATCATGTCCTGGCACATGATGGTAAGCACAAATTTTAGTATCGTCAAACCCTTCCGGCTTAGGTTTAAGAGGGTCGTAAGGTCTAAGAGGAGGGAGGGTGATAGCAGAGCTTTCGAGGAGGTTAGCTAAGATGGTGGTGTATGATCCCACTAGTGGATCATAATGCGAAGTGAAAGTAGGTTTGGTTGGAAGATTGGGTAGTTGTGGTGGTAGTTGAGGTGATGCAGTCTTGGATTTGGGTTGTACTTTCTTTAGTGTAGGTGCAGCAATAGAAAGAGGGGTAAGTTTAACCACCTCTTTGGAAATTAACGGTTTTTTCAATTTTTGGTGCTTTTTCTTAGGTAGAGGTGTAGGGGAGCACGTGATGTAGATGGCAAGGAAGATGGTGGGAGAGGATGAGTGACCCAAGGGGACAACTAAGGTGTAGTGGTAGGTGTTGGTCGAGGTCAAGAGGGAGGTACAGGTGAGGTGGAAGAAAATGTCATAGGTAGTGAAGGAGGTATAGAAGGTAATGGTGGTATAGGAGGTAAAGAAGTTATAGATGGTGATGAAGGACACAAGGTTTGCCTAGGTAGAGCTATAGGTTGTGGTGAAGGGGTCAAGGGAATTTTAGGTTTACCCCTGGAGAGAGTAGATTTTGTTAAGGTAGAGGGGTGAGGTCCCAAGATGGATGGTAGGGGTGAAGGTGATAAAGGTGTAGTTGGTGAGGTCGGTGCATGCAGATTAGAAGGTTGGGTTTTTCGTTTAGGTTGAGGGATTGGTTCAATAGGTATATGGGAAGATGTGGTCAAGTGTATCTTGACAGGAGGATGTGCAAGGTTTGATGTGGGTGTGACCCCTAGAACACTAGTGGGTTTAGATACAAGAGATGGTGTTGGAACACATCGGCTAGCAAGTAGAGGGGTGGGTATAGATGAGGATGATGCAATAGAAGATGTATCAAGAGTTATGTTCATGTGCGGTTTGGGTTGTTGAAACATCTTTGGATAAATGGTAGAAGTGTTAGTGGAAGATGATTGCATTTGGGTCGAGACTAGGAGTAAGAGACACCCCAAAGTGAAGACCTATCAACATAGTCTAGGCGGTCGGCCAAATGTGAGAACAACATTGTGGTAGATGAGGTAGATGTGGAGCAAGTGGTGATTCTTGTAAAATGTGTCTGAGAAACTAGGGAATTCACTGGCTTTGGCCTCTGTAGGTAAGAGAGCCGAAAGTAGGTCCACAAGATCTTGGGTAGCTGATGGAGAATGGTCACCGAGTGGTAACAACAAATCTATTGGATCTTGAATAGGTGGAGAAGATGATGGGTACTCCTCTATGGGTGGAGGAGGTATAATTGGTAGCGACTCATTGGGTAGGGAAGCTGAAGGGGAAATGATATCGGTGCTAACGAGAGACTCCTCCACAGGTGTACGGGGAGGTGAAGGAATTTCCTATATGGGTAGAGGAACGAATAATGTAGGTTCCTATGTGGGTAAAGGATTTTGGGATAGGATTTCCTCGATGGAGGGGATAGGAGATATTTGGGAAACAAGTGGTAAGTCGGTAAAGATAACATGCACCTCATGTGTATTACTTTCATTGTGTGAGGCATTACTAGTTTGACCATTAGATGGGGAATGGTTAGGGAATGGTTTCTTGAATATATGAAGGTTTTGATTGGCAGTTGCATTAGAGTTATCCAGACTAACTCATCGCTCTTGAGCATTCCCCGAACAATGTTTTTAAAGGTGATACAATTGTTGTCACTGTGACCATTTACACAGTGATTGTTACAGTAATCATTTTCCTTATACCAACCTGGTATGGGGCGAGAGTGGTCAAAACTAGTATGTGGTTTGATAGGAGGAAGGGTGATGGCATTAGCTTTAATAAGCTTTTCTAAAACATATGAATATGGTTACCCAATTGCTTTGTGTATTTCTTTTATTCTCGTTTGAATTGGAAGGTTTGGACCGGTGACATATTGGATGAAGATTTAGCATGATTGGATGGATGGGCAAGGCTAGCCTTAAGTACCACTGCGTTGGTAGTTCCCTTGGCTTTAGAATAACTCATTTGAGGTTTCAAGGAAGAGGAAGTATCGTGTGATTTAAACGAGGAGTTCTTGTTTTGTAATTATATCTTCTTCTCTTCGATGGCACAAATTTTGAGCTTACATGCCATGGTGAAAGCCTCATTAAATGTTTAGAAGGTTTTCACCTGTAAGGTAGGTGAGATATGTCTAGCACAGACTCATGTGAAGAGCTCTATGAGTTCAGTTTGCAGTAATTGGAAAGTGATTTGGTTGATTAGGCTATGCCAACGAGTGACAAAATCTGTAATAGATTCATCGTCATATTGACGCATAGAATAAAGATCAGTCATGGTAACCTTCTTAACGACGTTAATCGAAAAGGATCCAAGAAGACTTGGGCTATTTGGTTGAACGAGAAGATGGAATGTCTAGGTAATCCACTATACCAGTCAATGCTGGACCAATTAGGGACATGGGAAAGGTTCACAAAAGCAAAGCATCATCATGGGAAATTAAGTAACACCCATGTTTGAAAGATTGCAAATGTTGTTACGGGTCTTCCTTACTATTAAAGCAGTTAAACTTAGGCATCTCCTAGTGTACGGGATATGGGTGAATGGGAATGGATGGGTGAATAGGCTCATTACAAATCTTGTCATAGGTGAGAGAATTACGGGAGCTGGAAACAAATGCTTCTAATGTCTACATCTTGTCCATCATTAACTTGATAAAGTCATTGTTAGGTTGTGAAGATTGGGTACCCCGGAGTGAAAGGAGGTTGTTGTTGGACATATGAAGAATATGACATTCTAGAGTATGGTGGTGTCGAATAAGGAGGTGGGAATTGAGAGACAGACATAGAGGGTATATACCCGGACTAAATGACCGATGAAACAGGAGGCGATTGGTAGTAGGTATGTGAGGGTGGGACACTTGTAGTGACCCTGGTAGAGATGGGAGGTAGAGATTGGGGAATAAAAAGGACAACATTTTGAAATGGGGTAGAGGTTACTGACACAAAGGGTGGTAGCGTTACGACTGGTATATATGAGACAATAGGTGCGGATGATGCTATGTTTTGGATGGTGGATGAAGGTATGGTGGAGACCGTAGGTGCAATAGAGGTGGCGAGATATGGCAAAGTGAAAGCCGGCGTGGGACCTAGTTTGTGACACAACCGGGGATAAAAAGGGTGAGGTCACCGTGGTAGGAGGTGGAGCCGAGGTGGAAGTTAGCATTAGGGATGGAGATAAGGATACGGGCATGCCATAGATCAATTGAGGCAACTCGAGTGGAGGCATGGGTGAGGTAGTGGTTCAAAGTAGTAGGATTCGATCTAAGAGTCCTACAAACTCCTCTGTCGCCTCGTAGGAATGGTGATAAGTTGATTGGGATCCATGGATGATGAGATGGAAGGTGGAAAAGGACTATGTGATGAAGGACTAGGTGGGAGTGGTAGTTGACTAGTGTCAAATACGAGGGTGCTTTCCTTACTATGGGTCAGCACCATGTGGGTAGGAACTGATTTGGTAAGACTGTATTATGTTTGAATGGCACATAAAACAACAGAACTAGGAAAATAGTCAATGGTGAGTGAATTAGGTCAGTTTGAGAGCTATAAAAATAGCATAGGGTGACCGACACGGTTCGTAAAGCGATCTTTGGTTAGGCTTAATCGGTGCCATATCGTGAAAACCAACATTGTTAAATGATGGTCCCAGATTGACAATTTTTACACATGACGAGACGTAAGGTGACTGTGATTGAAGTAATGACAATATTTAAAGGTGATAGGAGCCTTTACAGCTCGTAAAGTGAAATAGGTGTCTTTGGATAGGTATCCAAGAATACTTGACCGATGCCAATTGGATTAAACCGATGTCTTGGTTAGAATGTAACCGTGATTGTGCTTAAAGATAATCCGAAGCTGGTTCTTGTGAAATTGAAACAAAGAATAAGAAAAATGGTTGTGATTTAAAAATTTGGTGTTGAATCAAACCGTAAGTCTAAGAATGATGTAGATGTGGTCTAGGAACACTTAGATGAAGTCAGAATACATTGACTATGATTGGAAGTGTGCAAGGAAAGACCAAAATAATGATCGAAAGCTCTCACCTCAAAACACAAATCAAGAAAAACACTAAGAAAGAATGTTCCTAGAGTGCCTATTCTATTACGTTTGTTCAAATTATGCTATTTGTGTGGACTCGATGTTATGAATAGGATAGTAGAATTTCTTGGTGAGGAAGGCTTCCTACGAAGAAAGAATTCTAAAGGGTGAGGTTTCAGGAATGTTATGGCGAGGGCGGGCTTTGCTCAAGTATGACTTGATAAAGTAGCGAGTTGGGAGTACACCGATAATCCTCAAGATCAATGTGATCATTGTCAGGCTTTCCGAGGAAAGAAGATGTTTCAAAAATGTGTGTAAATTTGATTCTTTGTGCAGTTTGGATATGACTCAGAAGAAGAGATATGTACTTTCTACGGTTCATTTGTCAACCATCAGTTGGGCATGACTTCCAGCGTATAGGTTGCCCTCAATTAATGTGAGCTAATGAGCTAAATCAAAATGTAGTGCACTTGTTTTAAACCCAAATCGAAAGTATGATATTTGATGACAAAAATAGATGAACAGGAAGAGGGATGCTCTTTCACTAAAATGTAAAAACAAGAATAAGAAGGTTCTTTTTAAATACACCAAAAGAAATGTGTCTTTCGGAGCAAGTAGAAAGAAGAGAATGTTACCAAGGAGAAAGTTTTAATGTGAATGCTACTAGAAGGGAAACAAACACACAATTTTTCACCTAGGAATGAAGAAAGATGCAAGGAACCCCGAATGGGTCCCACTGGGCATGCCAAAATGTTTCACCTGATTTCTTAGTTTTCTGAGAAGTACTTGATGAAATAGATAAGGTAAAGGTGGTAAGAGGAATACCGATTTAGGATGGTTGAAGGTTATATGCGCGCGTATCTAAATTCTGAATCAAAGTGATTGTGAGACCTTCCTTTTGGCTAGGAGGAACTACCTATATAAGAACCAAAACAAGACCACCAAAGAGAGTTAAACAATATATGCAGTGGATTTCCTAGCATATGCTAGATCCTAGAAGTGCGATACTTCCTAGATGGTTGTCAATCCACTGTTTAAAACAATTCAATACTGAAATAAAGTAAATATTGTCCTACTGTAGTTTAATATGATTTAGGCATCTCATAAAAATGCAATAGGCTAGATCTAATCTAACAGGATAGGCTAGAAGGAGATCCATAGCTCAAGTAGGTTGGTTATAGGTGAATCTGAGCTAACAGGCTAGGTTAGATACAGATCTAAAGGTCAAACAGGTGTTTAAGTAGGTATGTGTCAAAAACAGGTTGTTATTCTGGCAGAGATTAGGTGACACAGAGACCGACCATGGTTTTATGAAACCGATGATGGTTTCACCATGAATCGACGATAGTTAGAGAGAACTCGATGACAATTAAGTTGAAATTTGCTTTGGAATCACACAGTCTAAGTTTTAGAGTTTTGGGGCAAAATTGGAGTGGATAGAAGATGGGGATTGATCATAGAGGGGGTGTAGATATGTTGCAAAGGTCTGAGACTACTGAGGAGGTCAAATAGGAAATTGGGCCAAGTATTAAGATGATTGGGTATGGAAGGTGGCTGCAACTGGAGAGAGGGAATGGACAGAGGGTAAAAGACTAGGTTCCTTTACCACAAATACTACAGATGATGATAAGAAAATGAAATAGATGGAAGGAGGATACTTACTCTTCTGTGAGGTACAGGTCTGAAGAATAATGAAGAAGTTGCTGCATTAGAGGATGCTAGGAAGAAAGTTTCACTATTGTGCTAGTGTATTTGGTTGCCTTTGTTGATCACAAATCAATCTTCATTTTGTTGTCACGTCTAAAGAGATCGAAATCAAGATTAAAAGTTTTCCAACCCGTATTACAAAGCTGTAGATGGGTCTAAATAGGCCATTTGGTCCATTTCGGTATAACCACCGTTGGTTTAGGTTGAATCGACATCGGTTTAGGGTGAACCAACATCGGTATAGGTGAGATATCTCAGGTTGTTCAAAAATTTCTCTTGAAGTTCCTCCGCTAGGTGATAAGGTGTTGAGGATGAGGAAGTGATTATAGGGCTGCACTAGGGGACCAAAGGTGATTACGACAAGATTTCGGTGTCTATGATTATTTAGAGCGAGGTAAAATACAAATATTATGATGTATGAAAAGTTTGAGATTTGAGAGAAGAAGGATCCATACCTCTTTATCATAGTGACATCTTCAAACGAAAGTATTGATTTATGATTTCCTTCCAAAAATCTTATGACAAACATAATAAATGCATAATTCACTCTTGAGATATGGTGGTTTCTCTCCTTTAGGGTTAATTATGGATACTTCTCATAGGCATGGGAATTATGAGTAATATTCAGAGTGAGGGTCAAGCTTCTGAACAATATTATGTTTGTAAGTGCGTAGACCAAGTAGGATGTCATTGAAAACTTCTTGGTAGCTGATAATAGAAGAAACCATTGATGGATGTTTTCTCTGATTATTTGTCGCTAATCAATCATCTACTTACCATTAATGATAATAAGGATGAATCGTGTCATCCAATCCTAAAAATATTTCCTAGCTTCCCCTCCCATTACCCTACTTAAGGATGATTACATCGAAAAATCCTTTATGGAACTCACTTCTAGATAAAGGTTTTGGCATGCGAGATGGCTTCCTTCCCTATTTTAACCATGAATCCAATGGTAGATATTGGAGGTAGGATTATTGTTTTGACCATTCGTGTGATGTAAAATCCTTTGTTATGATGACCATGTTGTTCCATGTCATGATTTGCATACACTGTGAAATTCCTTTAGGAGTGAGAACTGCCAATATTGAGTTATCATCTTTCCTTATGATTCTAGTTTGAGGATCATAGTGATGAGCACATGCCATTACAAACTCAACACTCTAAATAGATACATGATGACCATCAACGACATATAATACACTCGTTGACACTTTGTCTTGCATTGGTTCTTTGGGACTGCCAAGAATTTAGTTCTTCAAATATTCCAAATCCATATGAGAAACATCGATATCATCCCACCCAATATATTTTGATACTAGGGCTGAAACAGATCTACACAAGAAAACTTGAACTTCATACTTGCAAAAATCAACAAGATGAGACAAAATGAAGATGATAATAACTTTTTACATCTAAATCATAGACTTTCTATTGTTAGTAGGTAGGGTTCAGGAGCTGCTATTTTGGGAAAATGTGTTTTTTCACCTGAATTCAATTTTATGAAACCCCTAACATGCTAAGAATGCTTTCACCGATATTTCTTTATTGATTTTGAAAAGTTATTTTTGCTTTTTGGGAGAAATTTCCTAGTTTATCATCTTCACTATTCTTTGAATATTCTGAATGAAAATATTTGAGGAACTTACTATTTTGAGTAATTTAGGGTACTTGATACTTACAATTTTTATAAATAAAAATTACCCATCTCTAAATGTGACAAAAATCCTTCACAAGATTCAGCTTTGTCTACAGGACTCCATGCTCCAAATTTCACCTTGATCTGCCCACCAAAATGCTTGGAAAATGAAAAAGCATCATCTATGGAATAAAATAAGGGTTTAATGCCATTAAAAATCAAGCCATCATCCAATTTTCTATTAAATTATTCTTGAAGGTTCCCGTGATGAGGAAGAATTGAGGAAATTTCAATGGATCTCGCTTACAGGTTTAATAGTTATGAGTTTTTCATGATTTTGGTGTTCATGGCTTCCCTAAATGAATTTTGATAGTGTCTAGTAAAATTGTAGATTTAGGAGGGTTTTGATAAGAAAAATGGAGGTATAGTGAATAAATGATGTGAGCATGAGTTCTTAAAAAAATTAAAGCTTCTAGCAGTGTTTTTGGTTAATGGGAGTACTAGTAGCAAGTAGGAACAAGTAACAACAGGTATGTTAACAGTTAGAGTTTTCACTTCATGGAATGGGGTGAATTATATTTTATCCTCTATCCCCTTGGGAATGGTGAAAAAATGGGCACAAAATTTTTCCCTCACATGGCTTTGACAAGTGTCTCCTTCTGATTGCACAATGGGGAAATGGGGAAAACCACCACTTAAGACACCGAAGGGTTGAGACCAGTCACATGGAGAATCATAACAGGGGGATAGAGTGGGGAAAATTTTATTTTATCCTCTTTCCCTTTCATAATGGGTACAATAAGTATAGAAAACCATGCCCTCATGTGGTCATGACAATGACAATCGGCGCATGAGATTCAATGAGGAAGTGAGGAAAATATTGGTTAAGCATCCAAGGGGCTACAAATAGGTCACATGAAAAACTACAGTAAAGGGATAGAGTGTGGAAAATTTTATTATACACTCTATCCCATTGGGAATGGGGATAGGAGGGATAGAAAAATTCACCCTTACCTAGTGGTGACGAGTGGTACATTCTCATTACGCAAGTATGAGAGGATCTAGAAAGAGACAAATAAGCCCTCAGAGATGTTTGTCATGGTCATGTGATGAACCTAGAGGAAAAATTTTGTAGGAAAAATTTTATCGTCCCCTTTTTCCCTTATAAAAGACACAATAGGGAAAAAATGCGCCTCAACCTGGAGGTGACAAGTGTCCTCACTGAAAATCGGCTAAGTATGAGAAACATACCTCACGATAGAGAAGACTTGTTAGCAAAATTTAAGGAGATCCAAATGTTATTTTTTAATGAATAATTATATTATTTTTACTCCCAATAGTCTTACAAGAAAACTAAGATGGGTCTTAACCTCCAATTTCTCTTGAAAATCCATAAAAATATCCTTTTCCTTCGGGATATCATGGTGTGTCTACTAAATTTGAGCTTATTTGAGAAATAATTGACTCTTGTGAAATTTTTTTAAAATTATATCATGTAGAGGGTTCAATCACCTTTCATATGACTACTTGATTGTCTGCTAAATCCTTACGGAGCTCCCGAAATCATCTTCCGAAGTTCGTGCATCATTTTAGAGTATATGTTCCTTACCCTTGAAAAACCCCACATTCAATGAAACTATCCCTAAACCTCTAAATTTTTTCTAAATATTCCAAAATAATTTTAATTACTCTAAAAAATATTCAATACCATCTCTCGATGATTTTGATCCTTTAGACCAGTCCCGGAGAATGCACACCTATCCTGAAAAGGCTAAAAATAACCTTTCTAGGCTCAACGAAGATTTATCTTTTGAAAATACTTTACTAAATGAGTTGAATATCCTTATGAAAACACCTCAAATATTATGTAAATTTTGTACAACAAAAAATGAGGACGTATAAGATCAGGATGGACATGATATAGAGGGCAGACTGATCCAGAGGAGAGGAGGGTTTAGGAGGGTTTTCAAACAAATTTTTGACACTGGATCTAGTTGTCATGGTTCAAAATTGAATTTTTGACCTTGCAAAAACACATGACAACACTAATCAAAACATATCTATGTTATAATAATTTCCATGAAACTTAATTTTTTTACCAATCCATTCTAATAGATTCAGCTCCACAAATTTCTTTGTATATACTGTATTGGATAGTTGGGCTCTTTCACAGGTTGCTTTTTGCATTGTTGGCATACAAATAATGCTTTACTATCTCACCTTCTTATTCGTAGAGGTTATAAAAAATACCCTGTACTAATTTGGATGAAAATTCCAACATCTATTAACCCTGTGACCACTCATATGGAAGTGAATGCAAAATATTATGTCTAGAATCTTGGACAATGAGCCCTTTTTATCCTTCTCCAGATTTTTCCCTAGAGAACAATGTTTAGAAATATTCCTAACAAGATATTTCCTTTTCCAAAACCTAGATACATAGTGGCTATAAAATCTAGAAAATGTGCAAGGAATGCATACAAAAAAAATTGTGTATCAAGATCATCTTTCGTGAAAATAAAGGGAACATTAGAATGTTTGTGTTGTCCATTCTTTATAGGACTAACATTATTACAAGTATGATGAGGATAAGCTATTTTACCTTCTCTTTTAGGACTTCCACCTTTCTTTGGAGATGGACTACACTTTACTCCTTCTTGGATTTCAAAGTAAAATAATCTCACAATAACTATGAGAGACTTATTTTGGTGGCTTATTTGAAGCACACCTCACCTCAATCATTTGAGAGAATTGATGCAGAGAAAATATAATATCTCTTTTACAATCAACAAATAAGGAGGTTCAAGCAACAAATTTATCTTCACTCTGCCATTTTAGGATCATACTTTTTTAAGAATGCTCAAAGCATGCTTGAATTGACACTATTCACCTAGAAATGGTGATCAACACCATTATACCTTTGCTTACATTTCCATTTACCTCTAATTTAATCACTAAACTTGTTCATTCTCAAGCACTATCCTTTAGAAATCACCTCTCATCATCTTGTCAACACTTAGCTCCTCGTTACTTTATCTGGAATATATTTTTGTCCCTTAAGCCTTTTCATTGCTCCTTGCCTCAATTCACCTACTTTTTTATTTCAAACATGGTTATCTTTACAAAAAAATAAAATAAAATCACTACATTATTCTCTATTGTACTAGAGTGGCCCTAAAGCACCCTTAAGACAATTAGTTAACTATAACCATGGTCAAAGGAAACTACATGTACCTAGAAGTACCTTCTAACCTTCTTAGTGATCTCTTGTCAAGTTTGAGGTGTGCCCAAAATTTTAAGCTCCAACTCACATTAATTGTCCTTGAATTCACTCTTTCCTCCTTTGAATCACAAGGTTCATTTAGCCTGATCCTTACCGATTGTCGGCTCTAAAATTTGATAGGAAAAGACTCAAGTCATGATTCCCACATTATTGGGCACCCATTAATCCCATATTTCATTATTCCAAGTTTCATGCTTGTATTACAAATTTAGGGTCCACGTCCTGGTAAATTTAGTCCCTAGTCTAGTTTTAAGACCGTGTGTTGCCTGCCTATGAGAAGACTCACAAATTTTCCTACAAATTTCACCCTTGGTTCCATAAAATTCCTTCACTAACTCCTTCTAAGGTTCATTTTCATGCTAACTCGATAAATTTGGATCAAAATTCCAGTGTTTGAGTCTCTAATGGTCATGCCCTAGATGTACTTGAATGTGTAACTTAGAATAGCCCGAGAGGTAAGAAATAGCTATAAATTTCATTAAGGTTTGATTTAAGGCTTTAATTTTTGCATGAGGGTCTATAGAAATCATGAATAAAAAGGTTATTTTACTAGTAGATCATAAAAATAAACAAATCCCCTTCATCCCAACCAGACATTCAATGGTGTATGTTAACAACACATAGATTCTTCATAGTTGCAGGATAAAAACTTATAAGGAAAGTAGTATTATTTGGATGCTTGAATCACTTATTCACGTGCTTATAAAAATGGTTTCACACTCATTTATCAAAGGTTATAATGTCAAGAGACTTTACTTTAATTAACCTTCCAGAACAGTTTAGTTCAAGGTCTATCTATAAACCCTAACATGCAAGAAGACAACAAGTAAGAGCCTTACACTTATAGTATTTGTTTAACAACTCCCTCAACATTCATTGGGTCGATAAATAAGCTCATGCACATCTCCACAAATTAATTCAAACACATAATTTCCTCACTATTTTATCATAGTCAAATCCCATCCATGGTTTTCAACATGTAAGGCCATCAAATGCATACCTACAGGATCTTGGTCCAAATAACTACTTACTTTGCTCGAGGATCATCACCCCACATGCTCAACTCAATTTATAGATCATGCTTTCTAAGCCAAAAATAAGTTCTCAAATAGTCACAAGGTTAGTAATGTATAAGAACTCCAACATCAACTCACAAGAACCAAATGCTCATCATACAAGTTAAGGTCACCTTTCATTCATTCGAGATCAAATTCCTCTATATGCACAATATCAAAGCATAAAACCATCTAAGAAACTATCACAAGCTAGGTTAGCACCAAATTCAAGAAAAAAATTAATAAGAACATGAGTTTAACACTAGATTTATTAACTCGAAGACTCTAATTTTTGTTTCCTCATTCAAATTATGACTTATAGTCCCTAAAGAGGACATAAGAAACTTAATTATATCTCATCCATCCTTTTCAAGGTTACAAGCTCAAAGAGTTCACAAAACTACAATAGAAAGCCAAAAATGGCCTTCATATTCAAATTTTACATTTGGAGGGAAACACTTAATTATAATTTTGAAGAACCTAAACACCAACTAGCACCTAAAAGTGAATTAAATTGATCCTTAGAACCCATGACCATACATGAAAAACTAAAAATTGGATGTTTTCATCCTATGTACACTCTAGAGTTGATGCTCCTACATCATACTCTAGGGGTAAGAAGTTTGAGCTCCAGTGATTTATTATTATTCTTCTTATTCCAATTTCTTTGCATCCTCAACTTGACTTTGACCTGATCTTCTTGTTCAACTTTCTCATCCTTTATTGTTTCAGTCTTAAGATCTGTAGGATTTCCATTCTTCAGTTTGTCTTCATTGAGCAGGTCTCTTTCTTCATGAGCTTCTTCTTCAATCATCATATCTTCCTCTTGCTCTTGCTACTGCTACCATTTTCTGAGTTCATCTTCTTCATCATATACATCTTTCTCTATTGCCACACTCATGCTCCTTTTCTCTTACTTCTCTATCTCTTCAACCTCTTCTTCCATCTTCTTTCTTTGAGTTTCTAGATGTTGCACTTTCTCCATCCTAGAACTGATTTCCATCTCTTCTCCACATGGTTCCTCTTTGGATAAAGCATGCTCCAAGTCTGCTATCTCTGCTAGCAATTGCTCCTAGCTTTCATAAACAAATACACTCTCTGGTTCACTTATTTCTTCTTTTCCTTGTCTTACTATCTTCTTGCTTTCTTCTTCCATATCAAGCTCACTCTTTGTACCTGCAAACACACACTGCACACATTGTTAGATTGAAAAAACATGAGGCTTAGCTGCCCCTCCAGGTTCCTCTTTCCTTCACATTACTTCATTTTGTTCTCTCTTGAACTCTGCTTCCTCTTTATCTACATATCAAGTGATCTCCTCATGTACATCCTTCTCGAGATAAGCCAAAAATGCTTCTATCACTTCTTCTTCTTCACTTTTATCCTCTATCAACACCATCTCTTTAATCGCTTCTTTTTCTTGCTTCCTCATTCTCTTTTCCATCTGTCTCAGTCTTCTTTCTTCTTGTCTTATCCTTATCTCCAGCTTCTTCCTTTTCCTTTTTCTACAAGTTGTTTGACCTGGCCACTTGGCTTTTTTATTCATCACTACCCTGTTTATTTTCCTTTCTCTTCTTTCTCTCTTTTTATCAACACCATCAATTGTTCTACATCTTGCTTCAACTCTGTGATCTCCTGTTGGAACCATATCTCTCTTTTCTTCCTCCTTTCTTCTTTCCTTTTCCTCTCTCTCTCACATTTTCTCTCTTCTTGTACCTCATCAGCTCTATCAATCCTTGAATCATCTTTGTTGTTGATTCCCATTCATCTTCACCATCTGTCAAGTCTAACTCAGGAGGCCTAATAGCCTTCAAATCTCTTTCTCTGCATGTTTTCCTTGTTTCCATCATCTTTGTTATTCTTCTCTTCTGCTCTTGTTCTCTTATCCTATCATGCAATTTTTTAACCTAGCCTCTTGTCTCTCTGTTGTTGTCTTCTTCGTCCACTATGCAATTATGTAACCATAGTCAATGCCTTATTTCACACTCTTCTCTTTACTCGTATTTATTTTCATTTCCCACTACACACACTCAGAAAACACTGTTATCTACAACAACTATCCATTCAACCTCAAACCCAAATCATCAAATAATCCAAGATCTGATACCACATGATGTAGGGAAAATATAAAATATCTTTTACAATCAACAAATAAGGAGGTTCAAGAAAAAAATTTATCTTTACTCTACCATTTGAGGATCATACTTTTGTTTAAGAATGCTCAAAACTTGCTTGAATTGATACTATTTACCTAGGAAGGGTAATCAACACCATTATACCTTGCTTAAATTTCCATTTACCTCTGATTCAATCACTAAACTTGTTCAGTCTCAAGCACTATCCTTTAGAACTCACCTCTCATCATCTTGTCAACTCTTAGCTCCTTGTTGCTTTATGTAGAATGTATTTTTGGCTCTCAAGCCTTTCCACTGCTCCTTTCCTCAATTCACCTACTTTTTCACTTCAAACATGGTTATCTTTACCAAAAAAACTCAAACCACTCAAATCACCACATTATTCTCTATTGCACTAGATTGGCCCTTAAGCACCCTTAAGACAATTAGTTAGCTATAACCATGGTTAGAGGAAAATACATGTACCTAGAAGGCCCTTCCAACCTCATTAGTGATATATTGTAAGGTCTATGAGGTGTGCCCATTATTTTAAGCTCCAACTCATATTACTTCTCCTTGAATTCACTCTTTTCTCCTTTGACTCACAAAGTTCAATTAGTCATGTCCTTACTAACTGTCAACTCTAACATTTGATAGGAAATGACTCAAGTCATGATTCCCACATTATTAGGCACCCATTAATCCCATATTTCATTGTTCCAAGTTTTAGGTTTGTATTGTAAATTTAGGGTCCACTTCCTTTGTAAAGTCACTTCCTAGACTAGGTCTAAGACTGTGTTGCCTTGTCTTGAGAATCTGTCAAAAATTTCCTACAAATATCACCATTAGTCCAAAAACGTCCCTTAACTAATACCTTCTAAGGTTCATTGGCATGCTAACTTGAAAATTTTGGATCAAAATTCCATTTTTGAGTCTTTAATGGTCGTGCCCTAGATGTACTTGGGTTTGTAACTCAAAATAGCCCAAGAGGTAAGAACTAACTATAACTTTCATTAAGGTTTTATTTAAGGATTCAATTTTTGTATGAGGGCCTATAAGAATCTGTGAGAACAAGGTTATCTTACCAAGAACTCATGAAAATGAACAAATCCCCTTCATCCTAGCCAACTTATTCAATGGTGTATGTTAGCAACAGTAAAGATTCTTCCTAGTTACTTGCAGGGATAAGAACTTACAAGGAAAGTAGTATTCTTTGTATGCTTGAATCACTTATTCACATTCTTATCATAATTATGTCACACTCCTTTCTCAATGATTATAGTTTTAAGAGACTTTACCTTGATTAACCTTCCACACAATGTTCATTTTAGGGTTTATCTATAAAACTTAACATGCAAGAAGAAAACAATAAAGTGCCTTACACTTCTAGTATTTGTTTAACAACTCCCTCAACATTCATTGGGCGTGATAAATACGCTCATGCATATTTTCACATATTACTTCCAAACATAAAATTTACTCACTATTTTCTCATAGTCACATCCCATCTGCTATTTTTAACATGTAAGGCCATCAAATTCAAACATATCGGATCTTAGTCTAGATAACCACGTACTTTATTCAAGGATCATCACCCCACAGGCTCAACTTAGTTTATAGATCATGATTCCTGAGCTTTCACATAAGTTCTCAAATAGTCACAAGGTTCTTAATGTATAATATCTCCAACATCAACTCACAAGAACCAAATGCTAATCATACAAGTTAATGTCACCTTACATTCATTCTGAGATCAAATTCCTCTATATGCACAATATCAAAGCATAAAACCATGTAAGAAACTATCACAAGATAGGTTAGCACAAAATTCATGCAAGAAACTAAAAACAACCTAAGTTTTATCCTTTACTCTTCTCTTGAAACTCATACATCTGATTCATTATCTGGATAAGAATGAGGAATACAATTACATTCTTGCAATTTATAGTCCTTTCACCATGTTATAACTGAATAGGCACCTAGACCTCTTGGTCACATGAGTTTAACACTAGATTTCTTAACTTAAAGACTTTAATTCTTGTTTCCTCATTCAAATTATGACTTCTAGTCCCTAAAGAGGACCTAAGACACTTAATTATATCTCATTCCATCCTTTTTCAAGGTTACAAGCTCCAATAGTTCATGAAAACAATAATAGCAAGCCAAAAATGGCCTCCACATTCAAATTTTACATTTTAGAGGGAAATTATCCACTTGAAATTTGAAGAACCTTGACACCCACTAACACATAAAAAATGACTTAAATTAACCCCTAGGACACATGACCATATCGACAAACAAAAATTGGATGTTATCATCCTATGTACACTCGAGATTTGATGCTCCTGCATCAATAATTCACCAACTTCATGCTCACCACCACTATATCCAAATAATTAATATTGAGTCCTCTCCTTGGTCTATATGAGATTAATTATTCCTTGGCCTTTGGTTCCAAGGACCTTTCCATCATACCCCATATTATCAAGAAACATTGATCCAATAACCCTAGTGCGCTCTTCAAATCTACCAAAATCAACATCAAATTCATGATGGGGAGAAAAGGAAACTAATGAAGCACTTATAGTGCATTTTCCTAACATGGTTTGTGTACCTATAGTAGAGGGTTGTCTTTGCTTACTGGTAAACCCATATTTATCCTTTAATCTTTCACCAATATGGAATTTTACTAAGAGCTCGTCCTTTTCTTACAAATTATCTTTCAAGGCTTTGGAACCTATGAGAAAATCTCCATGGCTTATCAATCTCTCCTAGAGTTCATGATTTTCCTCTTCGAGGAACTACCATATTTTTCTTATTTTAGATTTCTCCTAAATCTAATGTTTCATGGCTTCAAGCTTATCCAACCTTTCCTTATTAAGAGATTTTCCCATTGTTTACCCATTGCAAGATGTAACTGTAAACTAAACCAATGAAAAATATCAAGATAATTGTTAGAATAAAAAACAAATTTGATACCAAACTTGATCAAAAAATGGGGTGTTGTAAAAACGAATTAGTTTTTCCTGTTCCTTGAATATTTTAAATTTTCCTATTTATTTGTTATTTAGTGTTTAAGATTTGTTAAAATAAGTTGTAAAACACAACAAGAAACAACCACAAAATCATGACATAATTAACACCATAATGATAATGGAATTCACCTGATTTGGGCTATTCCTCTGGGTCCGTTCAATGATAAACCAATATATAAATGATGTAGAAAAATAAACATTACATCAATTACCTCTTAGTTTGCAACATTTAATGACCTAGCTCTGACTATTGGCTTTAACTCTATCAATATTGATGTCCTCTTATCTCTATACTACGGGCCCTCTATATGACTGATAATGATGATTGTACCATCCTCCTCGACAAGTGACTAACTTGGATGATGGGAAAAAAGTCTCTACAATGGGAACTTACGGCCTGTGGATGAAAATTTTGGGTGCAATGTTATCTAATGAATTCACTACAATGATTCAATTATAATGGGATCCCTAACCTCCTTGCAATAATGCCAATAGAATAACGAGATCTCCAACCTCCTTTGATAACTTAGTCGGTTATAAATATTGACAGGATTTCCAGATCACATTATTACAAACTCAGGGTCCTCGACCACAATATTAATAATAATAAGATTATACAAACTCTTAAATTAATAATGAGCCTAAAACTAATATCTTATCTCTTTCCTTGAATGTCCATAAAGGTCATTATAAAGTTTTCTCCAAAAATCTAATGAAGATCAAAACACCTTCAATGCATTTTGAATGGATTGAGTCAATAGACAAGGATCTAAGGGCTTTATATATGCTTCTTAATACCCTAAATAGGTGAGGAAAATGAATATCCATGTGGAAAATGTTAGGCAATCCCATATTACATTTTTTTGGTGGGATTAGTTAAATCCCATTCTCCATGCACTTCATGCCTTAAAAAGGATTTCAACATAGTAGATATCCATTGAATATAATACGTAGGTATTAATCCCAAACTTATTATATTTCACACAAACAAATAATTTATATAGGATGGAGTCAATAACTATATTGTGGCTCCAACCATATTGAAAACTCCTTTGACTGACGTTGAAATGTCCATCCTTGGATGATGAATGGAGTATGTTGTAGGAAGTTGGACGTTGGTTGAATGCTTAACATAGTTGGTGGTAGTATGAATTGGATTTGACCATGATGAGGCATAATAATGTGCTCCCTATCATTCAAAGGAAAATACTCCAAAAATTATGGAATTCTATTAAAAAAACCAATGAGGTGGCAAAAATAGAAATCCACAAAAGGTATGGTTAATAATAATGGCAGTAGGGTCCCCCTTCTACACAAAAGTAGACCCCCTAGCTATCGAAGCCCCATACAACACATGTTGAGGGTCTCACATTTGATCATCTCGACCTTCAAATACTAGAAGTTCATATATACCCATTTTTCCATTTCACTCTTTCCCACTTGTTGTTGCACATGTGCCTCCAATTTTCCTTGTTAGACCCAATCTTGTACAGATGGTATCTCCTATGTATGGTGTTCATTTTAACTCATTTAAAAAGCACTAGAAAGATAAGTCGAGATCTTCTGTAGAAAACATGTTGTATGAGATTTAAGGAACACCCCTGTTGGTACCCAAATTGATTCTACCTCGAAGTTGAGCAACATCACAGTTTGATAGGAAGTTTAGAGACAAGCATAGCATGTAGTGTGTCATTTTTTAGCCAGGATGAAATGCAGCTTGCTCTTTGTCACTCAGGTGATGTGGAGAAATGGGTAAAGACCTCAAGATGATTTGAGATATCCTCACTACTTTATGGTTGTGCCTTTCAACCATGGTGAGAGGACCCTTTGTAGCATGTTTTTGTGGAGGAGATGGAGATATCATTCCTTGTGAAATTATTAGGAAGACCTTCAAGAAAATATGATCAATGCAAAAACCTAACTCTCACAAGTTTTCACTCTAGATAATGGAGATATTTTCTAAGCAAGGTTCGGGCCACTAAAGACAATGAAAACTCGGTTGTTTCGTATGTTTTGGTAGTAAAAATTATGTGTTTTTATACACACATGACAAACAGGGGTAGTATGCATATGATTGGTTATTTTTAAATGAATTTTTAGTGGGAGGTGAAGCAGATAAAGTTGATTATACCATACTTCTTGATAAATGTTACAAAATGGAGAGCTTAAACAATAGAATGCTTTGAGATAGCTAGGATGTTCCTTTATCTAGAATATGTGCTTCACTTTGGGAGGCCCAAATCAGCACTTTCACACAAACTTCAAGGATCCAAAATAAATTCTCAAATTGGAAAACTTAACTAAACATTATCAACCTCTGTTTCATCACGCCTAAGATACCCTTAAAGGCTAACAAACAATATTATAGTCATGCTAGGAGTCACAAGTGATTTTAAATTTTTTTATTTCATTATCAAATAGAAGCTATTCGATAAATGAAATTAAAAATTCCACCAAACTATCACAAGGATAAGATCTTGTGTGATTCACAAAGATTTCAATGTAAGATTGCAATGAGAACAAGAAAACTACTTGCAAATATTCAGGAATGAAGTAAAAAAAAATTTGCCAAAAATAACACAAATTAACTCAAGTTTGATTAAATTTATCAAGTAGGGTAAAGTTTCTAGAACAATCTCAGATCTTTTCAAAGGTCAGATACTCACAACCACCTTGACATGATCAAATTTAACACAAAAGAAGATAAACAGGTTTCTTCATATGGTTTCTCGAAGGACGGGTTCTATTAAGCTTTTTTATCGAAAAAATTAGTTCGACCCCTTCCACTCCAACCTTCCAACCTCCAACCCTTTCGCACGACATGATTCATGCAATTTATAATACTTCATTTACAATAGAGTTTTCCCCAAAAATATAAGCATTGAATGCACCAGTGCTCGCCATGATCCCAATCGTGATTCCCAAAATTAGATCTATAAAAATTTGTCAGGTGCTCAAGGGGTGGATCTCTTCAAATATCTCCCGCATTCAACTCCTTCTTCTAGTAGATCACTTTTCCTCTACTTGCCAACCAATTCCACCCCTAATCTGTCAAATATGGTTCTTTGCATGCTCGGGAAGGAAAATGGAAGATCAGATCGAGCCTAGAGGTTAGATCTCATCTTAATGGAAAAAATGTCCCTAGATCTTCCTCACCAAACTTAGATATCAAATTAACTCCCCTTCCCTATTTGGCATGCAAGAAATATCGAGAAATCATGAAGACTCGCATCTCCAGGAGCTCTAGAGTGAAAATGGTAGAAAAATTAGATACAGATGCACAACTGCCGTTGATTTCTATTTTGAATTTGGACCATCCACATGGGAGATCCACTTTTAAAATGGGCCTACGGGTTCCCTTTTTCCTTTTACAACTTTTGGAAAAATGTAAAAATTTCACATTTTTCTCCGCACCTCTGCCCTTGAGAAATGATCCTGACACATGTCCTAAGGTGGGTCCCAAAGGAACCACGGCCAAATTCTACTATTTCACCTCTTTTTTGGAAAAGGGAAAATTTTCTAAGTTTTCCCTATAGCTCTCCCTTGAAAAATGGGCCTGACACGTGTCCCAATGTGGGTCCCAGTGGAACCACACTTCCTTTTGCACTTTTAACTCCTTTTCCCACAAAAGGAAAATTTTCCAATTTTCCTCCAAAGGTCCGCACCTCCACCATTGACTGGAGCAAGTTTTGAATTTTCTCTATTGGGCCTATGGGTCATTTTGATGATTTTAGTCATTTGAATATCAAGGGAAAAAAATCCAATTTTCCCCAATGGCCCACCTCCCCGCCTCTTGATATTTTCAATGCCAACCTTGACCTTCTTCTTATCGAGCTTGCGGGCCATTTTGAGATTTTAATCCTTTTGATGACAAGAGGCAAAAATCCAAGTTGCCTCCGATGGTCCGCTTCCCCACCCCTTTGAATTTTCAAACTGCCACGTGTCACAATGGCACATCTTGAGATGGTCCCCAAAAGTTGAGACCTTGAATGAGCGTGGGCTCACCATGTGTCTCGGGCCCTTTAAGAAGTTGCTGAAAATTCTAAGGAAAGAAGACCCGATGGAGACCTCCACGTGTCATTATGGCACAACTTCAAAAACCTTAAGGCTTCAAAATGATTTGGTGGGGCGCGCTTCCATTTTAGAATTTTACTCCATTTTTTCGTAAGGGAAAACATCTAACTTGCCCTCGAAGGCCCACATCTCCGCCTTTAGCCTTTGCCACGTGTCCTCCTGCGGGGTCAAAGTAAGACTTTTTCCCTGCCGCTTAAATTTTTCTTTAACCAAATCCTGGTGGGGCCACGGGGCGGGTTCAAACTTTTTACCAAAGTAGCCAAAAAGAAAAAGTTTCAAATAAAAACCCACCACGCCCCATCCAACTAGAAGAAGCCACGTAAGCACCAAAAGAACCAATCATAATTAATTGGAGCTACGGGACCAAATTTGCCTTTTTGCCAAAAAAGTGAAAAGTGATAACTTAAAGCATTTTCCCACCGTCCCCTGACCAACCAAAAGAAGCCACGTGACCCCGAATACTAAGGAATAACTTTGACAGAAAATGATGCCCGCTGCACCATCCAAAACATAGAAATTCACCATTCATGCCCGTAACCCAATTTTTCGGTAAGGATGAAATTTTTCAAACAAAACCAAGTGAATCACGATTATGAGCATATTTCAACCATGGGTATGGATTTTCAAAGGCATACGAATATAAATTGATCATTCTTGAGCTTCCATGGTCAAGGAAATATAGGAAAATGGCAAAGCCCATGGATTTTAAAGAAAGTAGGGAAAAAAAAGGAAAACTCGTAAACTTCTCCAAAGAGGGGCATGACAATGGATTCTACAAACAATTCAAGGAATTTTAATTGGAGGTAAAATATTTTAGAACATTCACATCAAGAAACAAAATGTTTCACAACTTGCAAATCAAGAGAAATCAAGGCAAATGGTGGGAGATCAAAACGAGCACCAACATCGCCCGATTGGGGATAGGCACTCCCTCGTGAAGTGCCACAAGAACAAAATTAGACCAAGTGCCAAAAATATCCATTTCGCAAAGGAGCCGGGTTTGCAAAGCATGGACCGTAACCATCCCACAAAAATAGGCCACTAGGGCCGTAATGAAAAAATAACGAAAGACAAAACAAACGAACAAACTATACACTATATAGGTGATGCTCTCTTTGATTCTAGGGGAATCAATCTAGGAAATGCTTTAAGTGTCTGCCATTAACATGCAATTCGAGAAATTCACCATCCAAATCCTTCAAGAAGAAGGTATGCCCACTAATCCAAATGTCAATGGAGTAAGGGCCCATCCACAATGCATCAAATTTACCATGCTTTCCCTTGTCTTCATGTCTACTATCCCATAAAAGCACGAGATCTCCAACATTGAAAGCTCTTAGGGTGACCTTCTTGTCGAACAACTTCTTCAACTTTTCTCTAAATTTTACATGCCTTTGGTGAGATGCCCTCCTTTCTTCATCAAGTTCAACAATCTGGTTAATGTGGGCATCATATGGACTTACTTCTTGGTCTTCCAATTGTTGAATGAAATGATATGAGGGTAATTGCATATGTAAGGGTAGAAGGGCACGAGCTCCATATACCAGCTCAAATGGACTCTTTCCAAAGTGGCTCTTTTAAGAATTGCTCAGCCTAGACAACAAACTTCAATTGCTCACCCCATTTTCTCTTGTTCAGCTCCAACGTTCTTCTGATAATCTTAAAAAAATATTACTGGACTCATCTTATCCATTTCCTGGGGATTGTAATTAGATGCATTTGTCAAGCTGATCCCATATTCTTTGCACATTGCCACCAAAGGTTTAGCTCAAGCTCACGGCATTTTCAGCAACAATTTTAACTGGCACCCCAAACTTGCAGATGATATGGTTCAACATAAAATCCATGACAATTTGGTGTGTTGCTCTTTTGGTGGGGATTGCCTCCACCCATTTGGTGAAGTAATCAGTGGCTATAAGAATCCACTTATGGCCAACACTTAAAGGTCTAAAATCTCACCAATGAAATCCATCCCCCATTGCTTGAATGGGGCTTCAATTGATACAGGCTGCAAAGGAAGGGAGCCTAAAGCTTTCAGTCTTCCAGAGAAGCGCTGACAACTCTCACATCTTCTAACCAAAAGAGTTGTATCCTTGAAGAGAGTTGACCACAAATAACCAGCCCTCAAGATCTTGTGTGTTGTGACTCTTCCAAAGAAAATTCCCCCACAAACTCCTCCATGAATATCAGCAATTATCTTGGGGGATTCATCTTCAGTAATGCACCTTAAGAGAACTCCCTCAGGGTTCTTCCAAGCTAACCCATAATCAATAATGACATATTTCTGGGAAGCCAACTTAAGGGCTCTTTTCTTGGTTCTTACTTAAATACTCAGGGTAGTTCAGATGTCTAAGATAAAAAATTACATCTTTGTACCACTCAGAACTCATCAATTTTTCAAAACATCTACCCTACCTTCTTCTACTTCATTTACCTCAATAGTTTGCAAGTTTCTCTCAGCCATAAGCTTAGCTAAGCCCAAACCTCTCACCAAATTCATGGTTTGGATATCCATGTCATATTCTTACAACTTGTTCACCCATCTGCATCTTTTTCTTGAGACTTCCATCTTTGATAAGATGTCTTTCACCATGGTGTGGGGAACATAAGCAACAATTTTAGAGCTCAAAATGTAAGGCCTGAAAATCTTTGTTGCTTTTACCAAGGCAAATGCTTGTTTCTCCATAATAGTGTATTTCAGCTCGGCCCCTGCAATGCCTTACTAAAAAAGGCAATTGGCCTCTCAGCCCCTTCATCATCTTTCTGCAACAAGACATATGCAATAGTGTTTTTCGTAAAAATAAAATAGTGGGAAGGCTTCTTATAATCTAGAGCTGCTAAAACAAGGGCATACTTTAATGCCTTGATCCCATTGAAAGCTTGAATGACATTTTCCTCCCATTTGATGGCATGGTCCTTCTTTAGCATGCCGTTGATTGGAATGGTCAACTCAAACAAAGTTTGATATGAATCTCCGATGAAGTTTATCTTCCCAAAGAAGGATTGAATCCCTTTCTTGGTTCTTGAATTAGGAACTTGCTGGTAGCCTCTACCCTTTCTCGGATCAATCATTAGTCCTTCTTGTGACACAATGTGACCAAGAAATTTTTCCTTTCAGTACTCTGAAATGGCACTTCTTTGGATCGAGTGAAATGCCATATTCTCTAAATCTTATAAGAATTTTCTCCAAGTTCTGCAAATGATCACTTCTCTTCCTGGAGAACACAATTACATCATCTTGGTAGAAAAAAATAAAATCATTGATGTAACCAGCAAAAGCAACATCCATTGCTTCTCTAAAAGGTTGCTCCAAAGATTCATCGGACAAAGGGCATCCCGACATATACATAAGGTCGCCAAGGAGTGGTAAAGGCTATTTTAATTCTTTTCGATTCCTTCACCACAACTCTATTATAACCAAAGAATCCATCCAAGGTAGAAAGTAGCTCGGAACCAAATACCACTAGCTGTAGCATGTTTTCCATGTTTGGTAAAGGATAATTATCCTTCATTGATGCTTTGTTCAAATTTTGAAATCCACACATAGCTTGATGTCATCATTCTTCTTTAAGATTGGTACTAGGTTTGCAACCCAAGAAGAATACCTTGTAGGTGGATAATCCCTCTATCCCTTACTTTCTTCAATTCCTCTTACATTTTAAGAGATGAGAGTGGATTGATTGGCCTCTCGCTTCTACTTGAATGGTTTTGCATTAGATTCCAAGGGAATATCATGTTGAAACAGATCATCTCTGTATGCCTTTAATTCAAAATAAGTCCAAGCCATGCAATCTTGATATTTTTCAGCAATTGGACATAAGACTATTTTTCCTCCTTGCTGAGATTGCTTCCCAACCAAACCTTTCTTGGTTTCTCCTTTGTGCTAAGGTTATGCTCCTCAATATCCCTTGAGGCTGTTATGCATTTGTTAATAATGCGATCAGCATTATCAAAGTTGGATTCAAGAGCAACCAGCCCTCTAGGAGTGGCATTAGTCTTTAGTTAGATGATGCCTCTACCAAACAAGTTTCTTTACCCTCTTGTGCACACACCATTGGCTCCCAATCAATATTTTGATCAAAAAGCTCCCTTTATTCTCGCAGAATTTCCCGACCGAGAATCACCATCAAAAACTTGCCAATGCTTAATGTTGTTAGGTACATGAGGGTCCGGTTAACACCTCAACATCATATTCACAATATGGGGATACTGTAGAATTATCAAACCGAGATCCCAACACAACAAGTTTGTCTACCAAATCATTTAACCTCCTATCATGATGCACAATATTGAATGAATTAAACATCTCAATGAGATCCCAAGTTGTATGTTTTTATTGTTTCATTCATTGATTTTTGTGGCATAAGGTTTTCTCGACTTGCTTTACAATTAATTATGAATCTCCCTTGACAATGATGTCTTTAATACCATATTTTCAAGCAATCCTCAGACCTAACAAGAGTGCCTCATACTAAGCATTGTTGTTAGTGCACTCAAAGTTGAGTTAGAAAGAAAAGACAAACTCTTCCCGGCTTGGAGAAATCATAACAACACCAACACCATTTCCAAACTTAGAGCAAGCTCCATCAAACAATAAAGTCCAAGGAGAGCCTACCTACTCAAGACACTTGCATTCTTCCATCTTGTGTTCTTTTCCATCAGCAAATCCTACAAAGTTATCAAGCATCAACGCTTGTGTGCAATACTTTATAATATGCACCTCATTGGGATCTTCAATAAGGCAACATCTTCTTTTCCCCATATAACTTGACAAGGCTGCCCTCAATTGGGATGGTGGCATAGGACATATCCATTTGGACACTACCACCAACACTTGTAGCCCATTTTCTAGACATAACAAAGATACCACACTTGGTTGGGTAGTCAACAATAACTACATCAAGCATCAAGTTCTTGCCCAGATAGGTTGTAAGTTGTACCACCAAACCTTTCACACATCCCACAATTGGAACCTCTCTCGGATTCCATAGCACTACACTTCCCATATGCTTTTGTCCCCTTGATATCTAGCTCATTCATGACTTCTAGAGGCATAACATTACATGATGCCCTCGAATCAAACATATAGATGTGCAATACTATCCTTAATGATCAAACTGGTGAAGAATGGATCCACATTTAGCTGGGAATCTACAAGGATGTTCCCAAATAAACCTCAGTGGTTCATCTAGCTCTTCTGATGCTGGTGGTGCTTCTAATTCTTCAATTATTAGAGGATTCTCCATGATATTTACATTTCTACCTAGGGAAATCTTCTCCTCCTTCAATCCAAAATACTCCAATTCCCTCTTCTTGTGCTTAAGAATCCTACACAACTCAACAATTGGAACCGAGATCTTGATCGACTCAATAGTTGGGCAATATCATAAGGAAGAGATTTTGGCAAGGCAACATTGGAAGGAAGGTTAGAACACTCATTAGATGGCACAAGATTTTTGGCACTTGGGCATGAGGAGGGGTATGATTTTTGTTTGGGAAAATGGGGCCCTTAGCAGATGCATCTTTCTTAGAGCCTCTTTAGGAATATTTGAAAGTAATGGAGTTTTGGCTTGGCCTAAGGCCCCGTCCCCTCGACAACCCTACTTCTTATGTTATACTCCTTCTCTTGGGTAACATCAACGCGTTCATCAACAACTACTCCGTCCTCCTCGGATGGGATTCCTTCACCATACTTATTTATCATCAAATATCTTAAATATTCAAAGTCATTATTGGGCAATTCAACAGCTTGTACAGTATCTAATTCTAAAGTATGAGAGGGAGTAAGAATAGGTACCCGGTGGATGCAAACCCAAAATTCAGTAGTAGTTCTAGCATTTATTACTTCAGTTGAAGTTACCCCTTGTTGTGAGCTCGTGGAGCAACCCATCATGCAAAAAAATCATCATTATCATCATCAGCATCTTCTTCTTCTTGTTGATCTTCCTCACATGGAGAATGGGGCATGAAACATCTGTCACACCAATCAATGACATATGTCTCCTCCACAACAACAACTCTGATAGCCAAAGGATCAGGTACCATTCTATTTTCCCTAGCCTGGGACTATTTATTTCCAAATCCAATGGGTCCCTTACATCCGTCATCGATCTTTGATCATTTCTATGATGATTTGTAAACCTCGTCTTGGCCTTGTTGCTTGTGTTGACCTTATGAAATCTGCCAAATTTCCTTTTCGCCTAGGCTAATTTGTATGATATTTCTTTGGCAGCCCCTACCAAATTTTTCACAACGTTCTCCAAATCAGTAGCCTTACTTGTTTGAGGCTTTTTTGGTTAATTAGTTTTACACCCTCCTTTTTGGAGGTTTTCCAATTGCCTTGATGTTGTTTTCTATTTACGTAACCATGGTAAAGGCTAACCTCAAATTGGTAGGGTTTTTGTCCCTCAAGTAGTAAGCATTTTTTTTATCAAATGCATCTGAATATTTGATCAAACATGATTCATGACATGGCCTTAAGCTAACAGCAATCTCCTCAAGGTCTTGTTAAACCTTACGTTGAAATCATGTACTAACTCATTAGGATTCTTCTTAATGTTTTCTAATTCAGATAAGAAAACCTAGGGTCAATTCTATCACCATACCTGCAATCTAAATGCATTATTCATCTCTATCCAAGAATCAATGGAATTAGTTGGAAAAGATTTATACCATCCCTTGAATCCTCTTCCAAAGTATGGATAAACCATTTGATATATACATCCTCATGTTCAATCTCGAAGTCTTCCATCGTATTGATAAAAAGCTTTAGATGTTGATCGCGCTATATTGTTGTTTCCTTTAAACTTTGGTAATCTATTTCTTACATCCTGGGAATGCATTTGGATAACCAAACACCCCGTAAAATTTATGGGACCAAAGGTGTTTCCAACAAATGGAGGTCCTGGGTGGGGGGCTTGGCCATGTTGTTTTGAGGAGGAGACCATGGAGGTTAGACAAATTGATAAGGGGCAGAGGGTCTTTGAAACACATGAGTATAACTTTCAAAATGGATATCCCCTAAAGGCCTTGTTTCTTGGAAAACCCTATCAACTTCTAAAAAGACAGGGAAGAACGAGAAGAAAAATTTTCCAAATCAAATGAAGGACCCTCTCCAATTAGAGAATTCAATTCCATAAAGAGGCTACCTGATTCGAAGCACTTGAATGGTAGTCTTCAATGATAGGCCAATCACTTTCATCAATGGAGATCCCTTTTCTTATCTGCTGATCTCCAACAACTCTCCAGGATTTTCTTCCTTCTAATTTTGTTTTTCCTAGCTCTAGAAATAATGTCCTAGTAGGATCCCTAACAAAGAAAGATCTTCTTCCTTCCATATTTGCAAAGATTAGTAAAAAATATCACTTGACAGAGGTTAAGATATTGGTACTCATCAAGAATCAGATCAACAAGGAGTTTCCACTAAGGATTTCCACCTTAGTTGTGCAAATGCACTAAAATATGATCTGTCAAATGTCTATCAATACTAGAAACTGGAAATGGGATGATCTAACTTTTCTTAACCCAGATTTATCAATGAAAGCTAGTGCACTAGGTGTGGAAACTAAAAGAATTGTACATAGCACTTAGCAACATTGAATACTTCTTACAGGCCTGAACACAACATGATGTTTGAAATAATGTATTAGCAATTAGATCATGTAAGAAGTGTTTACTGCAGAGTGGTCCGAATATGAAACCGCAATCACAATGTCCCTGACAATGGCACCAATCAGGTGTTGGTACCCAAATTGATTCTCCCTCAGAAGCTGAGTAGCATCATAGGTTTGGCAGGAATCTTAGATACAAGCAGAGCATGTAGTGTGTTGTTTTGTAGCCGGGGATGAAATGCAGCTTTCTCTTTATCACTCATATGTGGAGAAATGGGTAACACCCTCAAGAGGATTTGACCTATCCTCACTACTTTATGGTTGTGCCTTTCAATCAAGGTGAGAGGACCCTTTTGCAGCCTGTTGTTTGTGGAGGAGATGGAGATATCCTTCCTTGTGAAATTATTAGGAAGACCTTGAAGAAAATATGATCAATGCAACAAAACCTAACTCTCACAAAGTCACTACCTAGATAATGGAGATATTTTCTAAGCAAGGTTCGTGCCACTAAAGAAAATGAAAACCCGGTTGTTTCGCATGTTTTGGTAGTAAAAATTATGCATTTGTATACACACATGACAAACAGGGGTAGTATGGGTATGATTGGTTATTTTTAAATGATTTTTGGTGGGAGGTGAAGCAGGATAAAGTTGATTATACCAGACTCTTGAGAAATTTTACAAAATGGAGAGCTTAAACAACATAATGCTTTGGGATAGCTAGGATGTTCCTTTAACTAGAATATGTGCTTCAATGGAGGCCCAGATCAGCACTTTCACACAAACTTCAAGGATCCAAAATGAAGGCTCAAATTGGAAAACTTAACTAAACATTATCAACCTCTGTTTCATCACACCTAAGATACCCTCAAAGGCTAACAAACAATCTTATAGTCATGCTAGGAGTCACAATGATTTTAAATTTGTTTATTTCATTATCAAATGAAAGCTCTTCGATAAATGAAATTGAAAATGCCACCAAACTATCACAAGGATAAGATATTGTGTGATTCACAAATATTTCAATGTAATATTGTAACGGGAACAAGAAAACTACTTTACAGACATTTAGGAATGAAGCAAACACAAATTTTTCCCAAAAATAACACAAATTAACTCAAGTTTGATTAAATTTATCAAGTAGGTGAAAGTTTCTAGAACAATCTGAGATATTTTCAATGGTTGTACACTCGCAACTACCTTGACATGATCAAATTTAACACAAAAGAAGATAAATAGGTTTCTTCGGATAGTTTCTCATAAGGATGGGTTCTATTAAGCTTTTTTATCAAAAAAATCAATTCGACTCCTTACACTCCAACATTCCAACCTCCAACCCTTTGCATGACAAATTCATGCAATTTATAATACTTCATTTACAACAGAGTTTTCCCCCAAAAATCTAAGCATTGAATGCACTAGTGCTCGCCATGATCCCGATCGTGATTCCCAGTAATCGGATCTCGTAAAAAGTTGTCAGGTGCCTAGGGGGTGGATCTCTTTGAATATCTCCCACATTCAACTCCTTCTAGTAGATCACTTTTCCCTCTACTCGCCAACCACTTCTACCCCTAATCTGTCAAATCTGGTTCATTGCATGCTCGAGAAGGAAAAACGGAAAATCAAATCGAGCCTAGAGGTCGATCTCATCTTAAAGGAAAAAAACACCTCCAGATCTTCCTCACAAATCTTAAATATCAATTTTACTCCCCTTCCTGTTTGGCGTGCAATAAATATTGAGAAATCATGAAGATTCACATCTTCAAGAGCTCTGGGGTGAAAATGGCGGAAAAATTAGGTGCAGTGATGCATAAATTGCTTTGTTGATTTCTATTTTGAATTTGGACCATCCACGTGGGAGATCCATTTTAAAATGGGAATACGGGTTCCCTTTTTCCTTTTACAACCCTTGGAAAAATGAAAAAAATTCACATTTTGCTCCGCACCTCCACCCTTAAAAATGGTTCGACACATGTCCTAAGGTGGGTCCCAAAGGAACCGCGGCCAAATTCTACTACTTCACCTCTTTTTTGGAAAAGGAAAATTTTCCAAGTTTTCCCGCATCTCTACCCTTGAAAAATGGGCTTGACACGTGTCCCAATGTGGGACCCAACAAACACGCTTCCTTTTGCACTTTTAACTCCTTTTTCCCACAAAAGGAAAATTTTCCAATTTTCCTCCGAAGGTCCGCACCTCCACCGTTGACTGGAGCAAGTTTTGACTTTTCTCTATTGGGCTCATGGGTCATTTTGATGATTTCAGTCATTTGAATATCAAGGGGAAAAAATCCAATTTTCCCCCGATGGCCCGCCTCCCCGCCTCTTTTCAACGCCAACCTTGACCTCCTTCTTATCGGGCTTGTGGGCCATTTTGAGATTTTAATCCTTTTGATGACAAGAGGAAAAAAATCCAAGTTGCCTTCGATGGTCCGCTTCCCCACCCTTTGAATTTTAAAACTACCACGTGTCACAATGGCGCATCTTGAGATGGTCCCCAAAAGTTGAGACTTTGAATGAGCGTTGGCTTTCCACGTGTCTCAGGACCTTTAAGAAGTTGCTAAAAATTCTAAGGAAAGAAAACCAGTGGAGACCTCCACGTGTCATTATGGCGCAACTTCAAAACCTTTAAGGATTCAAAATGATTTGGCGGGGGCACACTTCCATTTTATAATTTTACTCCATTTTTCCAGAAGGGAAAAACATCCAACTTGCCTCTGAAGGCCCGCATCTCCTGCCTTTAACCTTTTCTACATGTCCTTCAAATATGGGTCAAAGTGAGACTTTTTCCCTACCGCTTAAATTTTACTTTAACAAATTTCAAGCGGGGCCGTGGGGTAGGTTCAACATTTTTTCCAAAGTAGTCAAAAAAAAAATTTGAAAAAACAAACCCACCACGCCCCATCTAATTAGAAGAAGCCATATAAGCACCAAAAGAACCAATCAGAATTGAGCGGAGCTACGGGACCAAATTTTCCTTTTTGCCAAAAAAAAGCAATAAGTTAAAGCATTTTCCCGCCATCCCTTGACCAACCAAAATAAGCCACATGACTGCCAAATGCTAAGGAATAACTTTGTGAAGGAAAAGGATGCCTCGCGACCATCAAAAACACGAAATTTGCCATTCATTCCTGTAACTCGATTTTTCGCTAAGGATGAAATTTTTTCAAAACAAAACCAAGTGAATCATGGTTCCGAGCATCTTTCAACCATGGGTTTAGATTTTCAAAGGCATACAAATATAAATTGATCATTCTCGAGCTTCCATGGTCGGGGAAAGATAGGAAAACGACAAAGCCCGCGGATTTTGAAGAAATTTGGGAAAAAATAGGGAAAACTTGAAAACTTCTCCAAAGAAGGGCATGACAATGGATTTCAGAGACAATTCAAGGCATTTCAAATGGAGGTAAAATATTTGAGAACATTCACATCGAGAAACAAAACGTTTCACAACACACAAATCGTAGGAAATCAAGGCAAGTGGTGCAAGATCAAAACGAGCACCAACACATCCAAAATATAAAATGACCTTCGAATCAAGTTGAGCCTAATATATAAAATAATAAGTTTTTGTGAATATTATACTAGGTTTGTCACTTTCAAAGACACTAAAAATTAGGACTATTTTTTTCTTTTCATGAGTAAATTATTCAATATTTAAACCCCCAAAATCATAAAATAGATAATGGAAAATAGTATGTTAATCAAATAAATTAAATTGTTAATTTAATTAATTTTTTGAAAAAACCAAACTACCAAGCCCAAACTTACTATGCTTCACAAAAACAAAGACTTTATATAGAATGGAGTTGGTAACCATATTGTGCCTTCAACCATGTTGAAAAATCCTTTGACTGATATTGAAATGTCTATCCTTGGACGTGGAATGGAGTATGTTGTTGATAGTTGGACATTGGTCGGTTGCTTAACATATTTGGTGGTAATATGAATTGGAGTTGATAATTATTTTTTATTAGATAGGCTAAAAAAGTGGATAGGCTCCAGAGGCCGAGAACAAAATATTACATTGTTATAGTAGCAAAGCAAGAGAAAAAAAAAAAAGGAAACCCCGGAGTTAAACATACTTAACTCCAAAAGAAGGTCAAGGGAGCCAAGAAACAACGAGAAGGAGAGATTAAGCCAAAAACTAGAAAAAATAGAGGAAATTCCTCAAAAGTCCACAAACAAGTCAGATGAAGTTCTACAAGGCAACATTACTTTTATTTTTTCTTTTAGATGTATTATCCTCCCCGATCTCCTTTTTGGGCTAGAATCCAAATTCTCCGCTTCATCCGAGGGGTTTCTGATGCCCTCCTTAGTTTCCTCCTCATGCTCCTCCTCCTCCTCGGGCTCCTCCTCTTCCTCAAACTCCTCCTCTTCCTCCTCATCAAATCTAATCGGCCTTCTTTCCACTTCTCTTTTCCGTGGCATCCAGAGAATTTAACACCCAACTCACAAACCGAGTTGACCATTATGATTCATAATAATGTGGCCATTTTCATTCAAAGGAAAATACTTTAAAAACTATGGAATTCTAAAAATAACCAATGGGGTTGAAAATAGAAATCCACAAAAGGTATGGTGAATAATAATAGCGTAGGCCCCCTTCGACACAAAATTGGATCCCCCAGTGTTGGATCCCTAGAAAAACATGTTTTAGGTCTCACATTCAATCATCTCGACCTTAAAAGACCATAAATTCATATAGACCCATTTTTCCATTTTCACTCTTTCCCACTTGTTGCTACACACGTGCCTCCAATTTTCCTGTTGCACCCAATATTGCACATATGATATGTCCTACATATGACATTTGTTTTACTTCATTCAAAAGGCATTGGAAATATGACTCTGAGATATTTTGTAGGAAACATGTTGTAGGATATTTAGGGAACATCCAAAGCATAATATGGCCTTTAAATCAATAAACCAAGGGGAATCTAATTCCTTGTTCAAGTTGAGGCTAATATATAAAACTATAAGCTTTTGTGAATATTATACTAGGTTTCTCACTTTCCAACACACTAGTACATGAGGACAATTATTTTCTTTTCAAGAGTAAATTCTTCAATATTGAAACCCCACACAAATTATAAAAATATACTGGAAATTTGTATGCCAATCAAAGAAATAAATTGTTGATTTAATTATCTTTTTGGAAAAAACAAATTGCCAAGCCCAAGGATATGAACCCCAATTCATGATTTTTTATTAAAATTTGGTGAAATAAAAGGTAATATAACTTTTTCACCTCTAGATGTGTATGTAAACAAAATTATAAAAAAATAATTTTGGTTGTGATTTGTAGTATTAAACCATGATTTTGGTACTGATTTGTACTAAACAAAACCTATAATTTGCAAGGATATTGGTACTAAGTTGTAAAATAAATAAATTGTATCATAAATTACAAAAACATATTAAATTTTATACAAAATTGAGTCACATAAAATAAAAAAAAAAACACAATGAAACATACCTTTATAGAGCAAACCAGACCTTTAATTAGTGGACCAAACCTTGACATCGCACATCGGAGAAAAAAGAACATTTTTTTTTCAGTATGTGAATAAAAATTTATTGGGTTCCCACTTTTCATGGTTACGACCATAAAAATTAAAACCATAACTATTCAATGGAAGCCTAGTGGCACATATGTTTCAACAAAGATTGGCTTTAAATCATATACATCATTTTCCCCATGTATGTGTAACTTTGGCGCTTGTAAAAGAGGTTTTAGGACACTTTTATAATTTAAAAAATATGGGTTTTGTAGTTATCATTACGTAATATCTTTCTTTTTTATTTAATTTTAACATTTATTTTCTATTTTTTTAATTTCTCAATGACATTGGGGTTGTTTTTTATTTTCACTCTAATTTTTAGACACACAAATGCAAATTTAAATATAAATTATTAAATTTCAAAAAAACTATGTACCACTATGAAAAATGAGCTTGACACATCCATATTTATTTTACTAAATACTACTTTCAATTTTAAGATATTGAGTGTGTGACAAAAATAGTTAAATTCATATAAGTTTTGTTTATAAAATTAAATAAATATTATATTTTTATCAAAAATTATGTTGTTCTAAAACATTACAAATATAATGTATTTAATAAATCTTGTTTTAATAATTATTTCTCATTATCATACATGTGTGTGTGAATTTGTCACTCAATGTGCTAGTTTGCATAAATAAACTAGTGTGTTACACTTAAAGACCAAAACATATATTTTTACTTTTAAAAAACATAAGAGTATTTACACTCAAAATCCTTCATTTTGTATATTTACACTATTGTAAAATTTTAAATCAATGTATCACTTATCATCACTCAAACATGTGTGAAGTCTCATTTTCAAGAAAATGCATGTCACTTCTCTACAAAACAATCTGCCAAATATTTGCACACTCACCTTGGTAGCTCAAAAGATAACATATACACTATGTATGTAATCAAGCATAATGAGGAATTTTAAAGTATATGTAATGAAATAGTAACACTTTTTGTAGTGTGGGAGATGCCCCCAAATAATAATGTCAACATGAAGGAACTAAGCGAGCATGTGTTTTTGTGTGTCGTCCTATGTGTACCTTACATCACCCTCAATATACCTCATGAACACATGTGTAAAGAGTTTAAAGAAAATATATGCTATTTATAATGTGAAAAGAAACATGTATAAATTAACAAGCTAGATACTGAAACCATAAACATGTCTTGAATTTTAATAATGCAAATATGTGATTATTTGAATGTTTTTGAGTTGTTATGAAAATTGATTAACTATAAACTTAAAATATATTCTATATTCTACAGTTAATCTAACATTAAGGAAAATAGTAAAAATAATAGATAAATGTGTAAATAAAATGACCCAAGCAACTAAGAAAGTAGATATGTGAAACCCTAAAGTGTAAAGAGAGTTAGAAAGAACTCAGTTGATTCGACGAGCTTGTTGGACTGTGTTGCAGAGATGGCTGGAGAAACATGAGGAGGAAATTAATGTGTCAAGTCTTGAAAATCATAGATCTGGGCAATTTGAGTGGACTGGGATGCTTGGATAGGTAAACGGGCACTTTTGGGTGACCTAGTCTGCAATATGGGAGCCCAGGTCTCTGCCTAAAAACTCTATAACATTCCTTCGAGGTGTCACTTAATAGTTTCCTACCTTTGCTTCCTATCACACTAACTTCGTTATTCGGGGTGTATGTCACTTGTAATCGATGATGAAGAAGAGACATGTAAAACCCCAATGTAGGAATAAAAGCGCTTAAAATGAAAGATGCATATGAAGGGGTCTGACTAACCTAAACTACCAAAATGGTGGACTTCCTAATCGAGCATCGCACTCACATCCTAGACCTGATGTAGTTCTATGTGCTCATGTGTGTGCAATAATGCCCTATGTGGTCTTGTGTGAGTCACACTTTGTGAAAGTAGTGAGCTATAACTATGTGTAGAAATATAATAATATGGTGGATGGAATAGTATTAACTTCCCTCCTATGCAGCGTAATGAAGATGAACCAGCCTTGTGCCTTGTGATGGAGCTAGATGGATGTAAATGAAGCCTTTGATGGATGCAACCTTAGGTGATGATAGTAGGGCTTAGTTCTTGATCCCTCATTATGGTCTCATAACTTTATATTTATATGGTTCTCTTGTTCTAATTTCATAATTAACCAAAAAGGCCAACCACTAAAAATATGAGAAGCTCAAATGGTCAAAAAGTTCCCAAAAAGTGGTGGGAAAGTGTAGAAAGGATAAGGGCACCCCGAATGGGACCAAGGTACCGGGGAGCCCAATATTGGGATAGATGACCTATTCAAAGATAAAATGACACCAAACAACAAAAATAGACTGGGAAAGTATGTGTTAAAGGTCAGAAGTGATGACAGAAATCAAACTAAAATGGCCAAAAGACATGGGTTAATTAGTAATTTCTTCACTCAAAAACCATATGAATAGTAGTATGAGACCGGGAATAAATAATGTCTAAATTGCATGATTTTTTGACTACAAAAATATCTATGTATAGGAAAGGGGTAGAAAAATAAATACCTAATAAAAACCTAATAAAGAGACACATGACCCACAATTATCAAAAGAGACCAAGGATGCTCATGTATAATCTATGTAGAAGCAGTGACATGTGCTATAAAATACCTAGTTTGGGAAGACCTTTGATAAATAATATGCATGTATAGAATCCTTATAGAAATCCAAAGAAGAATAATTCATAACCTCATTAAAAAATTGTATAACTATATATAAATAATATGTAGGTATGTTAAAATGAAATCCATATGAAAACCATTAGTTTAAACACTAGCTAGAGTAGCCAACTTGAGATGAAGTATTATGATGGTTAAGATAAGCACCAAAAGATACACATAGAAGTAATGTGTATAAGACATAACATCACAAAGACCAAAAGGATTAATCATATGAATAAGAAAAGTCACTAGATGAACTTTATATAAAAGGTTGCGTAGATTACAATCATAACATATATGTTTAGCATTAGCTATATTATCATAGGTATTTTTGAAATAGCTATCAGTTTAGTTCTAGTTTCCTCATGGGTAGATATGGAAATATTGTGGGTATAGTCATGTTATAAATGTCTATGGGAAAATTTCTATGATAAAAGGATCTCGATGGTGCACAAATAGTCAATAAACATAGAAATATGGTGAGTATATTTGATAAAATACTAAGTAAAAATACAAGAAGATAATGACCACAGAGAATCAACATATGAAGTAGTAGAAGGTGTAAGATAGATGGATCCTCTAGGACTAACATGTAAAACAGAACACTGTGTAGAAAATCTAGAAGAGAGAAACCCACTGGAATTATCTAGTGAACTAGAAGAACTAAGGGTAGATGGAATCCACATAAGTGACCCACCATAATCAATATAAAAATCATAAATGTTATCCAAATATGCATGAGGGATAGGATTAGTGATTATCAATGTGATTACCCTAATAGTAACCAATTGCTGATTATGAATAAACTTGACACATTGATGTAAACTAGAGGGGATAGCTAAAAGGAATGTATACGAGGGTAGGATGAGCATATGCCATATTCAGGACTAGAAGAAGATACCAATAATGGAGTAGCGATAGTAATGGAACCAACTATGAAAGGAAAACAATATGCCCAAAATTCATGTCAACATCAAAGGTTTGTTTCGTTTACTATATATAAGAGAATTAAAAAATTGAGAGTGTATAAATATAGTTTAATATTATTTATAGTCATACTATTATGAATAGGAAACTGATTTAAAAAACACAAATGTAGAGTGTATTTGAAACAAAATAATGAGCCATATCAGTGTCATCAAAAGTAATAAGTGGTGGAGGTAGTAGAAAAAAAATTACTAGTGTACCAAAAGAATGTGGGATAGGAGCAACATGATAATTACGAGACCCAACTGATGAATATTTGACAATGTTATGTTCAGGTAATCGGTCATGTGACATAACACTAGTGTTAGTAGGGTGAGATTGTTTTTGTAGGTATTATCCTTTCAATAACACCAACATTAATAAGATCATGTATAATGTGAAAAATAATAATACATCCATTCCTAATATGACCAAGGCATTGATAATACTCACAATGAGCATTAACATCAAATTTTTTTCCATGAAGCATAAATGTATCAATATCAAGTAGTGGAGGGAGGTACAAAAGGTTGTTCTCAAGTAATTGTCTAAGCACTATTTTGTGGTGTACAAGAAAAATCTATTAATTTTTACTGAGAAGGTTACAATTTTTTACTCATGGGTTTTGAAATAGTTATAGGAGAGTGAGTGTAAGAATCCATAAATAAACCTTGGATCATCTTGATTGTAAAATTCTAGATTGCAAAGAGTGAACAAGGGAGTGAAGAGCTTGTGTGCTTCAAGAAAAATAATATGAATCACTATATACATATATAGGAGGCATAAAGTATGAATATGCATAAAAGTGAGAGAACTTAGTGTCAATAAACATAGAATAAGAAAATGGTTCCCCATCCACACATTAAGGAAAAACATAGACATAGTTTTATGGATAGTAGCTTCTACTAGAGCGAGCGAGAGAGAGAACCCTTTGGCTTGAGAGAGAGATGATGATAATGATAATGATCCATGATACTTTGAAACAAAATAAACCAAAAATATAAAGAGGAAACCCTAGGATCACTATGGTTTAAATAACATATTTTATGTAAAATTCTATCTTAACAAATGTTTACTCCCTAATTAAATTATGTAATGGAAATTACACAACATTAAATAGGATGCATGGTTTTATTACAAAATATTATTCTGATCTAATCAATTTATAATTAAGCATTTATAACTAGAATAATGCATTAATACTCACAAAAATTGATAAATGATAACTCAAATACACAAAAGGATATAAATACTTAATTGTATAGGACATAAAAGAGAATATCCAAATGTGCAAACATGTGGAAAAGGTAAATACAAAACTAGGGGTTCTCTGATATCAATTATTGAGCTGGAAAATAAGTAAGGGAGCAACCATGTAAATATTTTACAGTCTAAACCTAGAGTTGTATTTGAAAGTGTACTATTTTGGACCCTTTGACAATTAGACTATACAAGTTCCATTATGCTTTTGTTTCCTATAAATTCCCTTCGCTGTATGTCACTCTTGTTCACACAAAATTCATATGACTTGTAATCACTTGATACAAAGTAGAAACCATATAAACATGTAATAAACTTCATAAAAAAATTAGATAACAAAAAGGAGATATCATGTATGTAGTGAGGCTAGACTTCCTTGGAAATTTATTGTGCCTAACTAGTCTAAGTTTTAAACTACATTCACTTGTGTGGGATCAAGCCCCATGTAGTTCTCCTAAGTGTTTGTGTGAGTATGATAATGATCTAATCCAACCCCCAATGGGCTACCTCATGTGTATTGACACAAATAATAACAAAATAACTTAATAGTATATAATGTACCCAATTCGGTAGTAGTGTGATGTGGTGTTCTTCATCTATGTGACATAAATCTTTGTTCTTTAAAACCCTTTGTTAATTGTGGAGTGACTTTTATCTTTCCAAGACATAGAACTATCACCTTTGTGTGCTTGGAAATGGAGGAAGTAGAATCTCAAAATTATTTGAGTTATTCAAACCTGTAGTAAGAGATTCTCAAATTGAGGTGCCAGTTATTTGGGAAGATTTTGGAGAGCCTTGAATGCTTTTGAACTGGTATAGACAATAATATCTTATAAGATTTCTAAGTGAGTTATAAAGTAATATTGACTTACTTATATATCCTTCTATATAGGTCAAATATTAAAATATAACTAACATAAGGAAGGTGAAATGATAAAATAATGATATTCAAATTGGAAATAGAGTCATAACATACGACATGTTAGGAATGTATAAGCTAGATAGGACCGAATTTCACATCCTGACCAATTGCATACAATCCACAATAGTAGGATTTTGTTGCAGAACATAAAGTTATAGCATGTTGCATATGGAGAGTTTACTTCTTTGATTAATTAAAATTTCCTTCATTTTTGATAGTGTAACATGTACAGATGATTCAGTCATGAAAGAGCTATAGAGATTTACTTATTGAGCCTAGAATGTGAGTATTTATATTAGCAACGTAACATAGCCAAAATTTTCATTTCCAACTCATAAACTAACAAATGTTAGGGTCTACATTGATGAGAGTCATCAATCCTCGCCGTTAATAATGTCAATTTGGGTTGGTGTCCGAAGGTGTATGCATTAAGAGAAGAAAATCTTGGAAAGAAACTCCTTTAAACACAAACCAAACTTGCATAAAATAAATCACACTTACAGAAATAAAGGTTGCATGAAAGAAATGAAAATTTCATAAATGAAATTGTTGAATTAAAAATAACATAATTGAACGAAACACCTGCAAGTTCACAACAAACTAAATTTTCACAATACAAAGATAAAAACAATACAACAAAATGAATTAAAGACAAATGAATAAACATAAACATAAACATAAATAAAGATCCATCTTCCTTGGAATGAGTGGCCAGCTCATTCCTTGAATAAGGATTTAAATCATACTTATGAGATCTTAAAACTACAAAATATTTGAGAGGAAAGATCTTTATTGGGAGAAAAAATCTTTATTTAGTTTGGAAGGTTGCATTTATAATTCATGCATCCAACCAACTCCTTATTTTAGGAAATACAATCTGATCTTATATTTATTCTAATCCTAACAACTAAGATCTCCATCTCCACAAAATATGGAGAGAGATATATTATTGGAGTCAAAGTCTTATCTCACTTATTTTAGGAAGATTTGCTCCCAAATATTCTCCTTGCTTTTCGGTAACAAGAATCATAATGATTTTATTCCTCTACATTATTGGAAGGAGGATTTTCCTCAAAATATGATTTTGACTAAATACCTTTCTCGGATTTTCCATTTGACTTTGTTGTTTTTTATTGTGGAACTTTTGATGCTTGTCTGATACGCTTTTTCCTCGGATTGCAGTTCACTAAAAGTTAGATTTCTCTTCATTAGTAAAACTGTAACAAATATGAATGAGGTTTTTGTTAAACACATTTCTATGGACAAAAACCTCTCAGATTTTCCGTTTGACTTTTCTATTTCTATTTATGGAACTTTTAGTGCTCGTTTGATACACTTTTCCTCGGACTACAACTCACTAAAAGTTAGATCTATATTCATTGGTAAAACTTGTAACAAATATGAATGAGTTTTTTGTTAAACACATTTCTATGAACAAAAACCTCTCTCAGATTTTCCATTTGACTTTTCTGTTTCTGTTTATGGAACTTTTAGTGCTCGTCTGATACACTTTTCCTCGGACTGCAACTCACTAAAAGTTAGATCTCTCTTCATTGGTAAAACTTGTAGCAAATATGAATGAGGTTTTTTTAAACACATTGCTATGAACAAAAACCTCTCTCATATTTTCCATTGAATTCTCTGAGTTTTCACAATCCCTAAAAAATTGTCATTGATGCAAGTTGATGCAAGTTTAGAACTAAAGTTGTAATTCCTTTTATGCAAGTTCGAACGAACTAAATTCACGGAACTAAAGTTCTTTCCACGAATTGCAAAACTAAATATGATTTTTCCATGAATTGAAAGTTTTGGAACTAACTATCATTCAATTGATACAAGTTTTGGAACTAAATCTGTGAGTTTTGGAACTAAACCTGCAAGTTTCAGAACTAAACCTGCAAGTTCGAAACTAACTCGTGAGTTTCCGAGTTAGGAACTAACTCTACGAGTTCTACAGCTAACTTAAAACAACTACAACTTTTGCATGTGACCTCGGATTGAGATGATTCTTTTTTTGAACTTGCATAATTTTTCGAGAGGAATTTGAATATGAAATCATATTTTATTTTAAATGTACTTTTCATGATCAATTCCACTTTTCCCAATACTAGCATTATCTTTCCTTTATGGCCTGCATACACAAGACTTTGCATCTTTTCCCAAATAATCAATAGGATTAGTCAAAAAAATAGATAACAAAATATTTCTAAAGAATGAACAAGATATATATCATATATTCTATCTTAAGCAAACTATAAGTTCCTAGATTACATTTAAATCCACTTTCAAAGGTAACTTAAAGGACAAAATAATGGTAATTTATGGCCAATTTATGGCCTCATTATACATCATGGCACAAAAATAGGTTTTCAAAAAATCATTTCTTTTGACCAATATTTGACCTAGAAATTTTAAAACTATGTTGGCTAAAATATCTAAAAAAAAACCTAAAGAACAAACCATTCTTAAAATTTTGAGATATTTCAAATATTATAGCAAGTATATTTTTTAATTATATTCATGGATATTTTTTTAAAACCCAAATTGAAATAACTCCATGATCTCCTAATATGAAAATTCAACTTTGAGGAGGCTACCTAAGCTCCTTCTATAAAATATAAGAGTTAAAAATACATACATGTAAATCCCTCAATTACCAAAATTCATGTCCTTTATAAGTACATACATATTTTATTAGATGATTTATTTAACAATCAAAGGAAAATTTTAGTGGTGAATATTTTTAATTGCGGACTATGAGAACATTCCTTATTTGAAAAAAATCTAAAAAGATGAAATGTTTTCATTTAAATAATTTGAAAGTGTACCTTTCATCTAAATTGTCTAGTATAAAATTTTAGGGGCTATTTTTGCCTACTATTGAAAAATCCTTTATATAATCAAATTATTTTTATGATATTATTAACTTATAGTAAGGTGCCATGAGTATAATTAAGTACCATGTGAACAAGTGATAAGGAGTGTAGCAAGATACATGTGACAACAAAAAAATGTGTAATTAGCATAAAGAATGTAGATGTGCGACAAGAAAGAACTAAATTGCATGATAAACTTAGAAGTGTAGAATAAAGACTAGGGTGAAGGACGTGTGACTTGGGTCAACCACGCATAACCACGATCAAACATGTGACTAGGGCATATAAGTTTGCAAATAATAAGTAGATGTACAATTGTTTGTAGATGCACACAAATTTTAAGTGTCTAGATGGGTGACCATTTCCCAAATCAATGGGAATGGATCCATTTTTAAAGCCAAAATAAACCAAAATATCTTTCAATAAGGAAACATTGCTCAATTATTTTGGAAACTCTAAAGCTACCCATATAACTACTACTAGCACCCATACAACCACAACTAGAGTCAATCAGAATAATAAAATCATGGAAGGTTTTATTGAAGTGGACATGGATTCAACATAATCTCCACAAAATGATACCTATGATGACAACATGCCAAAACTTGAAGATATACCAAATATTCATGTTGAGATGCAACCAAGAGAGGATCAAGATATCTCAAATACTCAACAAACTATAACACCCAAATCAAATGAAACATTTGCTTCACGAAAGAGGAAACAAGATGATTGAGATGTTCTAAAAATTCTTGTACAAAGTCTTTCAAAGCAAACAAGAATATGTGGACACTTTAGGAAATATAAACCTGCAAAGCTTCCAAATAGAACCTATAGAGCCAAATACTATGAAATACAATGAATGTACATTACAATATGTACCTGGGAAACTAGAAAAACACTAAAAATGCAAACTAAAGTTAAATCACTTAAAACATTGTGGAAAATAATATGTTCTTTGACGCTCCCCATGAGGATGGCTAGATAACTAAAAACATAGATGGAAAATAAAAAAGAATTTATGCATGTTAAATACATACCAAAATATTAAGTTAGTAGAAAATAAATATACATTTCATGGAAAAGGGTGATATTTTCATATCGACAAGCAAGAATAATCACATCATAAAGTAGTAAGGTGAATCATCAAATTTGGATGCTAAAATCATACAATTCTTTACCATATTCCACATCCTTAAGAAGCCAAAGGCCTATTTATGATTTCATTTATTTACGAAAAAAAAATATCAATATAATGGAATGCACAACATTCCTCAATCACATTGGTTAGAAAACAATATAAATGGAAATGGATAGATGCTATGCCATGTGAATTAAAAGGAAGATTTGAAAGGGATGTGAAAAATGCAAAGTTTATATCTCTATCAATTGATTGAGAAGTAACAACTATGACATCATATCATGGGTATGCATCCATGTTTAGGACAAAATTTTGGAAATGATATAAGGCATTATTTTCATTGGATGTACAAAATATGGAAATGCTAAAAACCTATATAAAATAATTGTTTCCAATTTGAAATATATTATGGGCATGAATGAATATTAAATTGATACGAAGTTGTTTAGCGTTTGTTTGATGGTGCATCGCTTATAAAAGGTCATTGATATGGGATTTGTGTTCGATTATAAACAAAAGTAGCCCCTTATATGAACTACAAGAATTAATTGTATGGATCACAAAATGAATCTAATATATTAAATATTTGAACTTAGTTAAGATGTTAAAAGAGTAGAAGATCTTAGTTTTGAAATTCATAAATGTCAAATAGTCCAAAATGATTTCTTGAGTTCAAAAATTTCAATTAGAGTTATTAAAAGGTAAATATATTCTCAAAGATGTTTACAAGGTGGACACATATACGATCCAATGAAAATTAATGAGTATCCATCATCGGGCTGGTTTAATGCACAAATACAGTAAATTAAAGCTAAGGTCAAAATTTTCCGTTTAACGAGATCTAGAAACATTACTTACATTGGTTGGCAATTTACCAATGTTAAAGGAGAAAGAGGAAAGAGGAAAATCGCTAACCATAATATGCATGTTAAGGAAGAGGAAAGAGCATATAAGGTGAATGATAGATTCTGTCAAACAGATTACAAAAGTAACTGGATAAATCAAAAGCAAGAACGAGCATTTGACGGGGTCCTTTATCATCTTATGAGGAAAATATGGGTGATATGGCAGACTCAAGTGCATAGGATAGGACTAGGGCACCCACTAGTTGCACTCATAAGTAAAAATGTAACAACAACCCGGTCTAGGAAAAGTTTAAGAAATGGTCTTCACAAGTATGGAGATGACGGATAACCTTTTTCTACCTTTCGCATTAATTTTCCTTTATGCGTTAATGCTCCAAATATTCCAAGAGGGATAATGACCTATAAAATACTAAAAGAAGTATCAAAACCCTAAAAAAGAAATATGCAAATGAATGGGTCAAACTGACCTCAATCCCCCCACAAAAATGGGTTTACTAATTGAACGTTGTACTACATTTCAGACCCGAATGTAGTTCTAGTGAGTGTGTGCATGTCGTGCCCTAGGTGCTCTTGTTCTAGTCGCTCTTTGTGAAGTATCAAGAAATAACTAAATGTAGAAAATGTAATAGAATGTATGTATGAAATATAATAGAATCCCTCCCCTATGAAGTGTGATGCAAATCTCCTAGTTTGTTCCTTGATGATGAAGTTATGTGGATGCCCTGCCTATAGATGGATGCAACTCAAATATGAGTGATAGTGGAAGATGATCTAGGTCCCTCATTATGGTCTCATAACTTTATATTTATAGGGTTCTCTTTATCAATTTGGGTGGAAATTAACCATAAAAATTTTGACCACATTAGAAAGATAAAGATGTTAAATGGCTAGAAGAGGCCCAAAAAGTGGTGGGAAAGTGGAAAGGAACCAGGTATCGCCCCTAGTGGGAAGGGCACTTTGTAATTAATTCCTAGGCTAGAAATAATGTAGGATGTCATAAAATGGATAGAATATATGGGTTACTAGGTCAAAAATGAACAAATAAAATAAATAATATGGCTAAAGGATGGGGGTTAATCAATATTTTCTTCACTCAAGAACTTTCTAAATAGTATTATGAGACTGGGATGAATAAATTTCTAAAGTGCATGATTTTATTGACTATATTATTTATCCCACTTTATGTTGGTGAGTGGAAAACTTTTATAACATAAAGTAGATAGAGATATTACTGATGTCCAAGAAGAGTGTAGTATAAATTTGCAGTATTGCCTAGTTCTTTCTAGACAAATGCATGAATTGACTAAAAAGATGGAGGAGCTATTGAAAACTAAAGATGAAAATCTACAAAGAAAAAGTGATGAGAGTGAACCTAGGGCGGAACGCGTGCAGATCTGCATGGTTAGTAAAGTCTTGATTGTTATATTAATGTTGACACTATTTTTGTTGTTTCTTCCCCATTAACTCGATTATTTCTCATACGGCCGAAATGTGATGCACCAAAATTAGCAAAGGACAAGGTCATATGGTTGAGCTCTAGGTGTCCGTTTATTTTTAAACCACATGTTTTGATGAGACAAACACAACAACAATCCCCCTATGGGTCGAGAAAAATTTTTCAAGATATTTTTTCGGGCCCTAAATCATGCCATCTTAAGTTTTAAAATTAGGATTTAAGTTATAGTTCAGTTTTTCCTATTTTTGGGCATTAGTTAATTTTAGTCTATTAGTTGCATTATGAGTTAGAAAGTTGGAAATTCATCGTGGAAGTAGAACACTGTCAGATAGAACCTTAACCTAAATCAGTATACCTAAACCATTTTGAGTAGAAGTCCCCTAGGTAGTGTAGGCCAAAGTGGGAAGCGCCCGAATAGACAAAATTTTAGTAGCACTGCCAAAAAACTACTATGAGGAGAATGTGCAAACCGAGATTGAGATCTACTGCACGAATGAAATATCGGGGTGAGTTGGGTCAAGTACATAGACTCCTAACCAATCGCCATACGATGTAGGATCACAAAGTGGTGTGGTACACCCATTAAAATCCTTAGCCCTTGGTCATATGGTATGGTCATATGAGGGCTTAAAGCTTATGATTCATACTAGTAGGTGCTTAACTTCATCCCCCTTTAATTTTTTTGTGTGGTGAAGGCAACAACAATTTATTTTGTTTTAGTGGCAACTAAAATAAATAATAGAACACAATATTAAAAACCTTGTAACTTTTGATCGGTAACTCGGTTTTGAATGCGGTTTTTGCAAAAGTGATTGTTTTTTTGTGCTCTTTCCATTAGAAATATTTATTTTGAGACTTTCACTATGATTATAAAGTGCCAAATATTGAGGTGTGTTGTAATATATTGTGGATGCAATTTCAGCTAAGCCCGACGTCCTAAATTTTTGGGAGTTGCAGTTTGTACCTATCATGGATTCTAAGAATGATATGATTTTCTCTTAAGTATGTGGACTTCAAGAGGATATTGTAAAAATTTTGGAAGAAAATAGATCACTCAAGAAGTGAAATTCTCTTCTAAAATCACTCATTCACGATAAGGATACAATAATACACTCCTACAAAACAAACTTGGCTTAGCCTATAACATCGCCATCATATTGTGGACAACCATATCCATGCTCCTAGTCCACATACAATTGTTGCTCTTTGAACCCACCTTGACATTGATCTACCGGATTTGAGTTTGAACCACTCTTTTGATGCTTCAAAACCTGTGAGGCTTGTTACTGCATGCTCTTCCACATCTGTGCCTATTACAGTACCACATGTTGTGTATCCTATACTTCGCTCAATGCATGGCTTTTTAAGAAGCATACCACGCATTCAGGATCTCGCATGGGCTATTCCATATGGGTCTCACTAGAGGAGTCATTGGTAGACATTCATAGGGTATTGTTTCCTCTATTCCACATGTTAAGTGGAATTCTCATCATGACATTGGTTTTTGAGAAGATACTTCATTGGGATCACACATTGATAGAGCTCCTTTTTTGTTCACTCGACTCTTTCTGAGGATCATGAGCAACACATGAGTTTTGCACCTTCACTCAGGCTTGAGAAACCTGAGATTTTAATTTGCCAGCCATGATCAACCCGACCACATTCTGATGTTCTTTTGCATGCACCCATTGTGCATTTTACACCAAGTCATATGTAGGCATTTTCTTCATCCATCCGTGTTGATTTGGGGTGGATATCTGATCACTCATGGCGGTAACATAGGCATTCGTTGAGAGGACTCTACATGGCATGGATCCTCCAAAATTCAACCTCTTGCTCCACTTTCTATACTTTACTGCATTGTGATGCTTCTTGTTTTGAGCATTTTCTTTAGTAGGTGTAGTGTATCTCTCTTGTTTGTTGAGAGATTTTGTATATGTATTTTCGACACTTTTGGCATGTTGACAATATCTCTTATGGGGGATCTATTCTCAGTGCATTCAAAGTGTTATTTTTCGAGTGTTCGAGTGGTTTTTTGGGCAACTCATATAGATTTGTAACATCACTCCACCCATTCAATAGTATGGGAGGGTGTGGTGTTGATCCTGCTTCTTGAGTTTCGTGTCCTTGCCTTGTTACCTTGGCTTTTCTTGGATCATGACACTCTGGATTTTGTGTCCTTGCCTTGTTGCTTTGGTTTTTGTTCTTGGATCATGGCACACCTATTTGATTGATCAAATTATGTTTGATGTTTTTTTTTGCACTTTCGACATCACTCCATTGACAATCTCCTTGTATGGAGCTATTCTAGTGAAACCCAGTGTCAATTGTTTTTGAGTTTTGTGATCAAGAAGTTGATTTAGACCATAGTGCACACCAAATTTCTTCAGCATTGTAAGATTTATTTGAGCCGTGCTTCTTGGGATTCCTTGGAGTGGGTTTTTACTCTCTTTACTTTGTTGTTATTGGTTTTGGGTACCTTGCGGTGTCCCTTTTTCCCAATTATTGTACGTGAGTACCTCATCATTCAGAGCCTAGTTGATGGGACTACATATTGTGGACATGCCACATCTATTTTGGCCCCTAGCTTCACTTGAGGGGGGGTGTTAGAGTAGGTATTTACCTTAGCTCATGTTCACCTAGGTACTTTATTTACCTTTATTGTATTTATCCTCACCCACTTATGTGTGTGGATATTTCTTTTATCTTATTTAGATATTAGAAGATATTATCTAGTTGTTAGGTATAGTTATTTCCTTTATCTATGGTATTGACTAGTTCTTTCCTTGATCTATGGTATTGACTAGATCCTTGATGTCTAGTTCTCTCCTAAATCTATGGTCTTGACTAGTTCTTTGATGACTAGTTATTTCCTTGATTCATGGCTTGATCTACGACCTTGACTGGTTCTTAGATTGTTATTCCTTGCCTATTTAAGCAAGGCCCATTCTCAATGTATTGCATTGAGTTCCATATAATATATGATATTGCTTTGCTCATTTGTTTGTAGAGGTTTTATGTAAAGTTATTCGATGAATTGCTTTCATCTTATTGATCATGGTGTTTGATTAGCATTTGTGTTCTTGGCTTGGTATGATCGGTAATCGTTCCTTTCAATTCCTCTAATTTGGTGATGTAGAAGATGCATGGTAATTTTTGTGCCTATACGAATAAGCGTGCGAACTTACTAAGAATAGCGGAGTTCTAGTAAACCTGCTAAAAATAGTAATTTCCGCCACCTAGAGTAGATTTAGTCGAGTTAGAGTTTACTTGGCAACTCGAGTTGGGAGTTATTTTTCTATTTAGGAAACATTGTAATTCATTATTCAAGAAGAAGGAGATCTATTTTCTTTGGATTTCATATTATTTGCGGTAAAACAAGTTTGGTTAGAATTTGGCTACATTATCTGGTATCAGAGTTGGTTCGAGTCTTTAAAAAAATGGTAGAAGAGGAAGAGGAAGAGGAGGTGGTATTGCCTAGATGAATAGAAATATGCAAGATCTATAGAGGAAAGTTGTTGCACTTGCTGCAATGATAACCTAGAGAGGAAATCAAGGTGGAGATGACACAGATGAAGAAGTTTTTGAAGAGGAGGAAATGCAAGCGCCACCATTAGATTTTGAAGAAAGGATGCTTCACGCATTAGAAGGAAATAATGATGGGATAAGAGTTGATGTTTTAGAGTATGGTGGTAGTCTAAAACTAGAGGAGTTGATAGACTGGTTGACTAGCATGGGGAAATTTTTGAGTGGAAGGCTATGTTAGAAGAAAAGAAGGTAAAATTTGCATGCACGAAATTGAAAGTTCGTGCTTTATGTTATGGTGGGATAACCTACAGAAAGAGAGGTCAAGAAAGGGGAAAGAAAGAATTAGGACATGGAGTAAGATGGAGAAGAAGCTGAAAGATAAATTTCTTTCTATGGATTATGCACAAACCCTTTACATGAGGTTTCAGAATCTCAAACAGGACCTACAAATAGTGCAAGAATACACAGATGAGTTCTACAAGTTGTCCATTTGTGTAGATCATGAAGAAATTAAGGAAAAAATGGCTACAAGGTATGTAAATGGGTTAAAATTTTCTATTCAAGATGAGATAAGTATGCATAGGATTAAGAGCATGGAGGATGCCTATCAATTAGCCTTAAAGGCCGAGGAAAAACAAAATCATCAAAGTTTTAGGAGATCACCTGGAATGAATAGGGGGCCTCATCTTCCTTTGGGGATGATCTGGTTTCAACCAAGGTAGGGGAGAATCATCTCGCGGATTGGAAAAGCAAGAAGATACAAGACAAGATTTCTAGAATCAACAAAGAGGTAGAGGATTTTCTAGGGGTAGAGGATACGTTGGCGATAGAGGATGGGAGGCTCCACGAAGACCATTTTTTTGTTACAAATGTGGTGAAGAGGGGCATTGAGATTTTAAATGCCCAAATTCTTATACACATGACAAGAGGTAAGGAGATGCACCAAGAGTAAATCTTGTTGAAGCTGAATAAGTAGAAGATGAATAAGACCTAGAGATTCCACCAGATGTTGGAGAAAATCTAATGATCAAGAGGACGATGATTTCTCCAAGAAAGTATATCAAGGGGGATGTATGACTACGTACAAATATTTTGAGAACAAGATGTACTTCGGGAGGAAAGGTATGTAATATTATTATTGATGGTGGTAGTTGTGAGAACATGGTTTCAAATGAGATGGTCGAGAAATTGGGTCCGATTGTGAGAAGAATCCTAACCCTTACCGTATTGCATGATTTAAAAGGGTAATGAAGTTACTGTTGAAAAGATATGTTTAATAAGTTTTTCTATTGGGAAAAGTTACAAGGATGATATTTGGTGTGATGTTATTCCTATGGATGCATGTCATATGCTGCTAGGAAGACCATGAAAATTTGATAGGAAAGTTAATCATGACGGGGAAAGAATACTTATACTTTCTAGAAGGATGGCACAAAATTAGTTTTACTACCTCTCAAGGAAGAGGGGAAGGCTGAAAATATGATTTCTGCAAAGGAATTTGTGAAGGAGGCAAAGGCAACTAGTTTTTGTTATGCACTATTCGCCAACAAGGATGAACCTGCAAGTACACAAATACCTAGTAGAAATAACAGAATTAATTAATAAAAGAATTTTCAGATGTTATTCGATGAGATACCAGATGGATTACCACCCAAAAGATATATTCAACACCATATTGATTTGATTCCGGTTCTTCACTCCCAAATCAAGTGGCTTATAGGATGAGCCCGACATTGCATGCATTTGAGTTGAATAGGAAAGTGGCGAGAAGTTCGTGAGAAAGGGGTTCGTAAGGGAGAGCATGATTTAATGTGCAACCCCAACTTTATTAACACCAAAGAAGGATGGAACATGGAGAATGTGCACTAATAGCGAGAGAAATCAATAAAATTACAATCAAGTATAGGTTCCCAATTCCTCACCTTGATGATATGATGGATGTGTTTGCTTTGGATCTAGGTATTTCACCAAGATTGATCTTGAAGTGGTTACCATCAGATTCGAGATAAGAGAATGAGATGAGTGGAAAACAACATTCAAGACAGAATGGATTATATGAGTGGTTGGTGATGCCATTCGGGTTATCCAATGCACCTAGTACTTTTTGAGGTTGATGAACACCATGTTGTGGGAGTATAATGGTAAGTTTTTTGTGGTTTATTTTGATGATATATTGATCTTTATAAAACTAAGGAAGAACATTTGAGTCATCTAAGGGTGATATTGAAGTGTTAAGGAAAGAGAAACTATATGCAAATATGAAGAAGTGCACATTTATACAAGAGATTTTGGTATTCTTGGGATTTATTATTTCAACATGGGATAGATGGGTACAGATGGAATCGAGAAAAGGTAAAGGTAGTTATTGAATGGCCTACTCCATAGAGTATAATAGAGGTAAGAATATTTCATGGTCTAGCAACATTTTACAGAAAATTTATTAAAAATTTCAGCACTATTGTAGCACCTATAACATATTACACAAAAGGAAGGGAGTTTTTGTGGACAAAGGCAATTGAGGATAGTTTTCAGTTCTTAAAGAAGAAGGTGATAGAGGCACCCATTTTGGCACTACCAGATTTTGATAAAGTGTTTGAGGTTGATTGTGATGCCTCACATGTGGGTATTGGTGTTGTTCTAAGTCAAGGTGGAAAGCCAGTAGCTTTCTTTAGTGAGAAACTGAATAAGGTAAGAAATAACTATTCTACTTATGATGTGGAATTTTATGCAATTGTACAAGCATTAAGGCATTGGAGGCATTACTTAGTGCCTAAGGAGTTTTTGTTATTTATAGACCACATAGCCTTGAAGTATGTGAATACACAAAAGAAGTTGAATAGTAGGCATGCAAAGTGGGTATCATTTTTGCAGGGTTATACTTTTTCTCTAAAACATAAATTAGGAAAACAAAATCAAGTTCTAGATGCATTGAGTAGGTGTGTGACTTTGTTTACCACTATGGAAAATGAGGTGGTGGGTTTTGAAGCAATAAAGGGTTTGTATTCTTCTGATATTGATTTCAAGGATATTGTTGAAAGGTTAAATCATCCATTGTCAAAAAATATAGGAGATGTCTGGATGAGTACATTTTACAGGATGGCTATCTATTCAAGGGACGCCAACTATGTATTCTAGTTGGGTCTATGAGAGAGAACATAGTGAAAGAGTTGCATAACAAAGGATTGGCTAGGCATTTTGGTAAAGATAAGATGATAGCCTTGGTAGTAGAGAAATACTATTGGCCAAAGCTAAAAAGAGATGTGGTAAGATATGTGGAGAGGTGTCGAATTTGTCAAGTCTCGAAAGGCCATGCATAAAATACAGGGTTGTATATGCCATTGCATGTTCCTAAAGGGTCATGGATAGATTTGAGTATGGATTTTGTTTTGGGATTACCAAAAACACAATGAGGTAATGACTCAATTTTTGTGGTTGTTGATAGATTTTCTAAAATGGTTCATTTTATTTCTGTAAGAAAACAAGTGATGTGACATGTGTAGAAGATTTGTTTTTCATAGAAGTTGTTCATTTGGATGGTGTTCCAAAACCATTACTTCAGATAGGGACACAAGGTTCTTAAGTCACTTGCGAGCAAACTTTATGGAAGAAATTGGGAACTCAATTACTGATTTCAACAGTGCCTACCATCCTCGAGACTAATGGGAAAATAGAGGTGGTAAATAAGACTTTGGGAAACCTATTAAGGTGCATCGTTGGGGAAAAGCCAAAATAATGGGACTTAGCATTACCACAAGTTGAGTTTGCATATAACAGTTCCATAAATAGATCCACGGAAAGTCTCCATTTTCAATTATGTATGGGAGTAATCCAAATGGGGTTTTATATTTGGTACAACTACCAGTTGATGGCAGAGTCAGTGATGATGTAGAAGCACTTGTCGAACATATACAACAATTACATTACGAATAAGTGCGGAAGAAGTTGTAGAATAGTAATGATAAGTATATGAAAATATCAAGATGTGCATAGACGGAGAAAGGTATTTACAATTAGTGAGTTAGTTATGGTATATCTATGGAAGGAAATATTTCCAAAAGGCACCTATAACAAGCTGAAGTACAAGAAGATTGGTCCATGCAAAATCGTGAAAAAATAAATGATAATGCTTATGAGGTAGAATTGCCAGGAATTTGATATTTCTCCTAGTGTTTAATGTTTCAGATCTATATTCTTTTCATGGGGATGGTGTAGAAGGGGATGTTATTGATGAAGTAGTAGATGGAGGGAAGTAGGTTCTAGTAAAGAAGAAAGAAGAAGAGGATCAGATTCTAGATAAGAAAATAATGGACACGCGACATGGGACATACAACAAATATTTGGTCCATTGGAAAGGATTTGGAGCAAGAGGAAAATACTTGGGTCACGAGTGGGAGATTAAGAATTTGGATGTAGATAAATGGAAGGAGATTGAAGAAGCCAACTTGCAGGAGTTGTGTTTTTTTCAAGCAGGGGAGAATGATGCACCAAAATTAGCAAGAACTTGACAAGGTCATAACTTGAGCTCCGGGTGTCTATTTGAGTCCATTTTTTTAAACCACATGTTTCAATGAGACAAACACATGAGTAACTGTCCTACTAGTTGGAGCAAGTTTTGGCACATTTTCGGGCCCTAAATCTACCATCTTGAGGCCAAAAATTAGGATTTAAGTTATAGTTCGGTTTTTTCCTATTTTTGGGCATTAGTTAATTTTAGTCTATTAGTTGCATTATGAGTTAGAAATTTGGCAATTCCTCTAATTTAGGGATGTAGAAGATGTGTGGCAATTTTTGTGCCATACGAATAAGCATGTGAACTTACTAAGAATAACGGAGTTCTAGTAAACTCTGCTAAAAAAGTAATTTCCGCCACCTAGAGTAGATTTAGTCAAGTTAGTTAGAGTTTACTTGGCAACTCAAGTTGGGAGTTGTTTTCCTATTTAGGAAACATTGTAATTCATTATTCAATAATGAAGAAGGAGATCTATTTTCTTTGGAGTTCATATTATTTGCAGTAAAACAAGTTTGGTTAGAATTTGGCTTCATTAAAATGCAAGGAGAAAATGATCTAGTAGTCAAATATGTATGTATGTATGCATAAAACATACATAATGTAAAATATAGTCGTGTGTGTAAATTTAAAGTACGCTAATGAAAAATTATAACTGGAAAATGTAAATGAGAAGTGTAAATGGAACATGTGAACTTTGATCCTGTTGAAAGAGAGTGTAGAAGGATATCATGTGCTGCGGGTTTTTGGGAGATCTTGTGCCATAGGTCGAAGAAGTGTAGGGAGGAAATGCTCTGTTTCCTCCAAGATACAACTAATTCCCTAAAGTGAGTGTAGATATATTTGTATCCTCCTAATTTTGGGTGATCCGAAGCCACTTTGGAAAAACTAGTGTAGAGAGGAACACCCATTGTAACCTCAAGCTTGTAACTACTTCTTAAAAAGCTAAGGACACCATGTCCTATAAAATTTGTTGTGTATTGGGTTCATAGACTGGTCTTGAACCCACTCGCTATATGTAACCCACAATGCCAATGGTGGAAAGTGCACTCAACCGAATCGGTGTAAATGTGCTATGTTAGTAGAAACTCCTACATGATGTCCCCTCTTAGGGGGGCGCATGTGACATCACCGATAGGAGACATGTGGCCCCAAAATAGGACCAACCACATGTATGTTGTAACCCTGGAAAGTGCTTGGTAAAAACCAAGGCACACACAAAGAATAAGGCTAGCAAAAGACAAGTGTAAACATGCATGTAGATGGAAAACAATGTGTAAGGTACGTAAACAATGTACTAATGCAAACATGCATGGAGATAAGTAATCTATACATAGTGGGATGCAAACATGGGACATCACTCATGATGTTGCAAGACATGCAAGCCATCCGCCACAAATAAGAAAACAAGTGTGCACACCAAACATAGGAAAGACCCGCATACAATGTAACAAATAAGTATGGAAAATTGTATCCTGCATAACAAATGTTGTGCATGAAACAACCATTAGCATGTTAGAAAGATAACTAGTATGTCAAAATCGTGTATAAGCATATAATGTAAAGTGATAAGTACAAAATGAAACAATAACCTATGAGAGACGAATGTAGATGCCCCCAATCACTAGTGTAGGAAAGGTATGTGTCAAACATCCATGCCACATGTGGGAAACCTATGTCCATGATCACAACTAGAAAACGAGGCATGAACACGCATGTATGTATGGTATATATAGATGACCTACAAGTAATCAAACTAGCATGTGTAATAAAGTGACAAATAACAAGTAAAAGTAAGTAAGAATAAAAGCAACCATAATATGCAACATGTTGTGGATGGATGGAATGGAATGGAAGATAGTGTGATAGGATCCACGTGCCCCCCGAGTGGATGGAAATGTATGCAGTGAGGTTCATTTTCTTTACCCCCTCAGAAGTCAAGAATGAACCGTAAATGAGAGTGTGTCATCAGGAAATGGTCTAATAGTGTGTTTTGTCTAGCGCGTTGTGAAGAATGTGTAGGTGTAGTGATGAGATGTGACATATGGAAGAGATACATACATGGCCTTATATCCTAAGTGCATAACATGATGAAATAAATGTACAGTGATGATTTATCCTAAGAGTATATCACTATAAGGTGAATGGACGAGTGATAATTTATCCCTAAGCATATATCCTATAAAATGAAAAGAGAGAGTGGTGATGTAACATAAGGTGCGGACCACGCATTGAAATGCTATAATAGGTGATGATTTAGCCTAAAGCGTATATCACTATCCTAGGATTGTTGTATGATGAAATATCATAGGATAAACACTTGATGAATGTAAGGTCCATTTTATTTGTAAACCCTCGAAAGTTGATATGGGTGAGGAAGTAAAGTGCGTCATCGGGTGCCCTCAGTGAGTGTAGCACATAGAAAACAACATAGTATATGTAAGGATGAAAGACGACTATGTGATGAGTAGAATGCATAAATATGTGAATTGTAGAATATAATACAAAATATGTATAATGTGTAAAATGTAATGGATAAAGCAATATGTAATGTATGTAAATAGCCTAATAATGTAGTATGTAGGATGATGTAATCTTATACTCATATGTAATGAAGACTAGGATGATGTATGGTGTGTAAAGGCACAAATGTCAAAATGGTGTAAAGTAAATGTAAAATGTATGGTGTATATGATGTGTAATGTGTGATAAAATTCAATGTGTAAGACCTATAGTGTAGTGTGTGGGGTTCAAGTGTAGTAAGCCCTCAATAGTCAAGTGTGAACTGAAGCACAAGAGTGTGTCATTGGGTAATGACAACGCTATAATGTATGTATGACTATGAAATATGAGAGGATGTTACGCGTAAATGCTAGGAGAGTAATGTGGAACTATGTAAATATGCTAGAAAATGGGGGGTCAAGTGTTATGCCCCCCAAGTGTGTGTGTAAGTAGATCATGTAAATTCATCGAGAAGGTTGTCATCCTCCGGGTCATAATTGAATTGGTAAGAATTAGTAACTTGATAAGAAATGGTGTCTTATGGATCACATAATAAGCCATTGAGGTGTAAATTATAATGGTTCCTTGTGTATTCTTATGGATCAAGAGAAAAATGACTTGCAAAAGACCAAAATAAGTATCAAACCCTAAAAAAATAAAATATGCAAATGAATGGGTCGAGACTAACCTCAGTTGTCATAATAGTGGGCTTACTAACTGAGCATTGCACTACATTTTAGACCCGGATGTAGTTCTAGTGAGTGTGTGCATGTCGTGCCCTAGGTGCTCTTGTGTTAGTCACACTTTGTGAAGTAGCGAGAAATAACTAAATGTAGAAAATGTAATAGAATGTGTGCATGAAATATAATATAATCCCTCCCCTATGAAGTGTGATGTAGATGTCCTAGCTTATGCCTTGATGATGGAGCTATGTCGATGTCAATGATAGATAGATGCAACTCTAGATGAGTGATAGTAGTAGATGATGAAATATCCCTCATTATGATCTCATAACTTTATATTTATAGGGTTCTCTTCATCCAATTTCGTAATTAACCCCGAAAAGGCTGACCACAAGAGAGGTAAAGATGTCAAACAGCTAGAAGAGGCCCAAAAAGTGGTAGGAAAGTGGAAAAATGACTAGGGCGCCCCTGGGTGGGACCATGGCACCCATGGGAACCCCAATACAAATCTAGGCACCCCATCCAAGGCTAAAATAATGTAGGATGTCAGAAAATGGCTAGGCATATGGGTGCAATAGGTTGCAAATGACGAAATAAAATAAACAAGATGGCCAAAGGATGGGGTTTAATTAGTACTTTCTTCACTCAAGAATCTTCTAAATAGTAGTATGAGACTAGGATAAATAAATTTCTAAAGTGCATGATTTTGTCACTACAAAATTATACCTATGGTTGTGATTATAAAAAATGAGTATTTATGTCATTAATTAATAATGTACGCTTTTGCTCCCACTATTTGATCTGATCTATAATAGGAATAATAACCTCTTTGAAATGGGCTTCACAGTCATTAGCAATCAAGCTATCCAAAGAAAACTTAGTGAGCTGGTCACTTTCCAAAGAGGATGGATAAGATGGGGGGTTGAAGGATCAACATTTGAGGCTTCATGTATTTGTGTTGCCTCTCGGTTTTGTTGTGTACCCGATCCTATTTATGTGTTAAAATAAAAAATTATTTGTGATTGAATAATTAAAATTGATAATAAATTGATATAGAAGAATGTTAAAATAAATACGTTGAAATGGAAACAAACTTGTGTGCCTTGAATCATACCATGTGTATCAAAAAAACTTATTGGGTCATTTCTATCAATGCCCAAATAATCTTCATCTAAAAAAATTAATTTAAAACTGATTTACTGTTGTACTAGGCACGCCACCAAAAGAGAGATTGGGAAATTTAGAATGAATGTTTAGTGTTCCACTAGAGGTTGGAAGTGTCATGCATTTACCAAAGTGGTATTTATTCCTCTTATTAGAACTCGGACTTGGAATGGTGGTATTGGTGGAGGAGGTGGCATTGTTTTAATAGATGGTGACGAACACACTGTCAAAGAAAAAAACATTACTAACTTATATAAAAATTGTTAAAATTTTAAAAAATAAACTATTTTATACCTTGATGAACAAGAACTTGTAGTGGCCACGACTGAAATGGTTATGTGGGTAATTGGTGTGGTGGTAGAAGAGGTTTCACTTGCAACAATTAAATATATGCATGCGACTGAACTGATTATGTGGGTAATAATTGTATTGGTTGTTCAAGGCATGTTCATGTGAAGGAGGGTAGTCCAAAGTCCTCGTAAAATGTTAAATGGCAAGTGGTAAAATGTAAATGGTAAATTATAAATGGTAAAATGTAAATAAAACCAATAATGATTAACATTAGGGGTAGTAAATTATGTCTCTCTCATTTAACTAATTAAAATTGAAGAGGCTAAGGGGATGATTGAGCATCCATGTTGGATGTGAATCTTCCAATGCCTCGACATGTTGTTGACCTCTTCCTCTTGATGCTAATTTTTTCATGGAATGGTGGTCAATATTTTTTCTACATAAGGTAAATAAAACAACATAAGTGAATAATCTTACTAACATTAAAAACTAGTTTGGAAAATTGCTTCATCTTCTTGTTCATGCAAGTAGGAGTGGGTTCACCTTGTAAATTATGAAATGCCTTAAAATAAAGAGCAAGGATATAGTTTGTGGAAGAAAAACTTGGGTTTTCAACAACTCAAACATGGGTAATATCATATTTTATCCTATTTGATAAGTATGTGCACCAATCAAATTTTTTTCTTTCAGATCGTAGCAAGAATGTAGGCAACAACCCAATGGGGAATATCTTCCTTCCTACCCTACAAAATAATTCTCGCTTAAAAAATGTTATCATGCCTCAAAGAAAACTATGTGTAACTCCTTGTACATCGACTCCTTATCTTGATTTATTGAGATTTGCTACACAAAAAATTATTAAATAAAAATCAAGCACAATTTATATCAAAATCAAAATGTTAAATAAAACTGATAAATTCAGAAAAATTACAACACGTACCATCTACTTGGAAATTGTAATAGGACTCGAGGAAAATCTTATCATCTTTTACCAAAGTGGATTTGGTTGTAACAATGTTGAAATTTTTGAAAGGAAGTCTTACTAATCGATGAATATACATAGGATCAACACTAAATATGATTGCATGATCTGGAAACGTCACAGTGAATTTTCTGTCTATTGGATTGAATGACGAAAGGAGGTAGTTTAGGATGTTGTCATCTATCTCAAACTATGGCATGTTAACTAGTCCTTCAAACTCACATTCTTGTACCCAATCCTTGTATGTTTCATCCAATTGTAAGAGTATATTTCTATGGGCATATTATGTTCTTGTATTGTATCTTAGCTAGGGAAGTGGCCTTGCTATTTTGAGCTACCATGATGTAGTTATGAAGGCTACACATGAAAATCGAGAATTGAAACAGTTTAATCGAGACTTGAAACAAATGAATCAAGAGTTTGCATTTATTTTAAATGATTTGGAAATTTGACCTATGAGCATTGAGAATTGAATAGGAAAATTGTAGACTGTGTGACCAGTGAGCACCGAGTTAAATAAAAAAAATTGTAGGTGTGTGAAACTTGTGAGCCCCAAGTTGAAATAAATTAAAACAAAGTAACCTATGATTCTGAGCTTAAAAGGAAACCTAATTTGAGCATTATCATGACGTAGTTATGAAGGATGCATGTGAGAATCAAGACTTGAAACAATTGAATCGAGACTAAAACAATCGAATCAATACTTCAGAAGCAGCTTAAATCGAGAGCTAGATTTTATTTTAAATAGTTTGGAAAGTTGACCAATGAGAATTGAGAATTGAATAGGAAAATTGTAGGTTATGTGACCTATGAGCACTGATATTTGAATAGGTTGAGAGACTTGTGAGCACTAAGTTAAATAAGAAAACTATAGGCTGTGTGAAACATGTGAGCCCCAAGTTGAAATAAATTGAAACGGTAACCTGTGAGCACTGAGTTGAAAAAGAAACATGATCTGAGAACTGAGTTGAAAAGGAGACCTATGATCACTTATAAATAAGTTGTGAGAAGTGTGAAAAATGAGCACGGGATAGGGTATTTATAGGGTAAGGATTAGGGTTTGGGTATTGGGACGTGTGACTAGAATAGTTAAAGACGTGTGACATCAAGGCTTAAGATACGGGTGACAACATAGAAAAGGGACGAGTGACAGCAAAGGTTTGAGACACATGAAAAAGAATTTTAGAGATGCATGATATCAAAGATTTGACTTTCGAGACACACAATAGCAAAGGATAAATTTGTGTGACAGCAAACGCTAGTGACACATGACAAAAATTAAAAGAGATGGACATCAAAAAATTGTTGGACACACGACAATAAAAGCTAATGTCGCATGACGGGAAATTTGCTATCATACAACAGACATTTGTTCTTGTGGAGACAGGGGAATTTATTATTGTGTGAAAATAAATTTTCATCGCCACGATAGAAAATTTGTTGTCGCGCTATAGGATCATTGTTGTCATGCGAAAAATAAAATTATTTTAATTGAATATTGTATTCATAAATCCCACAAAAAAATTCTATGTCGCGAAAGTGGTTCTAGGGATATTCGCCAAGGATATTCCACCTATAATTTCCCATAGGCCTCTTAAAATTATCCCTAGTAACACCTAATCCCAATATGGGCTGACTCATTAGCCACCATAGTTGATTACATAAGTTACCTAATTTACCCCATATATTAAAACCATATAACTAAGGGAGATGTGTGCCACATTTTGGAGTCTTCATCAATCCATATAGCTTATACTATCATCACAATAGGTACATAACGACTTCCACTAAGTTTGTTAGACTGAAGATCTAGCTCTCTTGGAAAAAAGATACCCCCTAGATAAGATGGTCATTTCTTCCATGTTGGTTACTTTGAAGACTAAGAGAATTTAACTGAGAAATACAAGTACCCAAATAGGAAGGTATTCTTGTATTGAGTTGGTTATAGCTAAAATCAAGATATATAACATTCACAACGCAAAAATGGTAGGGGAATCACCCCACTAAACACATATTTGGGTAAAACCAATCCTTTGAGGTGAGAAATAATTCCTAGACATGATGGAAGGGTACATATTAATCAAATATTTTTAAGGCCAAGATTATAAGAAAATGAAGATTTCACAAAATCTTAGATATAATACTTCTTTGCACATGTAGATAATTCAAATTAACTTGAAGTACATGAGTAATGTGATTATTAGAGGATATGCCATATCATATGGTACAATTTTTCTATTCACCTAGGAACAAAGATTGGAATAAGAGTTATTTTTAAGGAGGTTTTGAAAAATAGAAGTTCATGGAGGTTAGGATTCCTTTCGAGGGCATTTGTGCGATGGATTGTAGAGAGACAACTTAAGTTGGAATACATAAAATATCAACCATTAAAATGATGAACACCACATGTTTCCAAAAATAGAATGTCATTTTAACTAATTAATGACTAAATTGAATGTAGTCCAAGTTTAAAAGACTAAAGACATGCAATGTGTATATGTAAGTGGAGAAAAAAGGGGTGGTATTTATATCTATCGAACACTTAGTGACAATAATATTTTAATATTTCCCTTCAAATTACGCTAAAGAGAATACTATAAACATGATACTATTAATAATATGAAGGAAAACTTTATTTACTTTAATAAATCTCTTTAATATGTATTTATGTATGTCAATATAATGTATACTTTGTATAGATGGTATATCCTAGATCCTCTAGTTGACAAACCTACTAGTTTAGATGATCTATCACCTCTTTGCAATGTTATTCATGGTGCTTGTGGTTGAATTTATTCATTTTTGTTTTTGTAAATTTCGGTCTTTGGTTGTTTATGTGTTATTTTGACTTGTGATTATCTGTACTTTTTCCAACATAGATATCAGATTATCACTCTTTTATAGTAATCTTTTTTATTGAAACTATCTTTTGTTAATGTGTTTGAATAAAAATAATTACCACATTTAAAATATGTAAATTGGTGAAGCTATTAGTTTTCAAACTAGCAAACACATGTACAATGCAATGTGAATGCCAAAGCGATATATGTTTTTTTTTAGAGGGATAGTTATTACTTTTGTAGTTGATTTTTTTTAAACTATGTGTAAATGATTTTGTAAGTGTAGAAATAGAGATGATGCACTTTATTTAAAAGCGCAAACTTGAGGTCTAACCCTACTGATAATTCAAAAGGCAAAAAAGTGATATAATGTACAAAGCTTTGGATGGAAACAACTATAAATTGGATGGAGACAACACTCTTTTATTTACTGCGGAAAAAGAGAATCACAAATATCCTACAAAAACGAAAGAAGAAAATAAAACTAAATGTATTTGCTAATTCAAAATGAGGGAATCCTCCATTACATGATGGGAACTAAACTTGAATTTTGGAATCATTCTACATCAGTATAATAATTTCACATAAGCATTACTTTTAGAAAGCCCAATATTTCTAGGATTTTCTTAAATGGAATTTTAGCCAAAAAAATAGAAATAAAATTAAAAGTCCCATATCCAAATCACAAAAGTTAAATTTAAGTAGACTTCCAGAAGTAGAACTTTTTTAATCAGGGCTCTTGTTGAGGATATTTATTGGATAGATGTCAGAACCACATAAAAAAGAAAAGAAAAATTGAACTTTGAACAGACAAGAGACACGAACCCCAAACTTCAATCTAGCTAAACATAAAATAGTTACTGTGATTTTGAAAAGAAATAATTTAAACAGAAAAAGTCGAAGTAAAACATTTGATTAGGGCTTGTTTATAAAAAAATAAAAAAGGAAAACAACTTTCGTATCGCTCTATTTAAGATTGCCATTGATTTAGAGAACATTAGATTGAAATATAATCTGCTACAAAAATAACCAGCTTAATTCATTGACAATCTCAATTTTAAACAAGAAAACATTATAATTTAAATCTTATCTTCATTTTCTATTAAATAGTCAATTTTCTTAATTAATCTTATATAATTTTAAATCATTATAATATTTGATGACCTTAAAACAATGTATTATTTATTTACTTTAAAGCAATTCAATTTTAAAGGCGGAGACTAACTAAATGGAGAATACTCTTATTTGGCACATGCATGCCATTGTTGGGGAATTGGAATGAATCTGGAGGTATTTTAGCGTGCACCATGCATCTTCGAGTACCTATACTAAACCGAGTCAAATGCCGCTATTTCCGTTTGTTGTAGAATAGGAATGTCGTCTAAAAAATTATATGTAAAGTGGTCCAAATAATTTTTAAATTTGAAATCCCATAAAAAAATATCATGATAAAAAGTTTGAAATCCAGTGAGGAAAATTTTGATTTTTTTTTAACAACAGCTCAAAGTTTATTAACTAAATATATGTCTCTTATTTTATGAGTGCGTATGTATGTGCGTCTAGGATGAGTCTTGGGTTCTTATTTCTATTGTATTAATTGTTTCATGGAGTTGGAAAAACAAAATTATAGAAATAAAATAAGATCTTTCCACTCGCCCTAGACTCTGCACCAAGTATCGACCATATTCTATTTAAATTTTATCAACAGACTGTCCAGAAAAACATAGATGTCCTAAAGATCATGGGATTCTTTTCTAAACGAAATTATTATCAATTGAATACGAGGTAATAATGCGTTGGAAAATATAAAATAATAAATATGTCAGCCAGAAAGTCGTCACAAGATGCAAACATAAAGTCGTCAGAGGTAAGAAGGAACGAATATAATTCTTAACAAATCAAGATTACGAGATGTAAACATAAACTTGATTTAGTAGCTTGATTTAGTCAAATCGAACAAAACCATATTGGAAGACAAAATACCTAAATGCAGTGCAGGCAGTCATATTTTGAAACTCTGCTTCTGAACTTGCTCCAGATGAAGCGAAACAAATTTGTGGAGACTTGATCTTACTTCAACAGTCTTTAAAGAATCACGTTGGATGCATGTATTTAAAGGCTATTGCATGTAAAAGCTAAAAAACAAAACTTAAAAATAGCAAACCCACTACAACATGCAAAATTAGAAAAGCAAAATTGTTAAAAATAGCAAATCTGCAAAAATAGGAGAAAAACTAAACCGCAAAATAGGAGAAAAGCTAAACCGTCACCATGACCATCAAATTTGACATAGTCCCATGAATGTCCGCAAAGTCCTTTCCCATAGGGGGAACACCTTTGGCGTAATTAGAATTTGTACATAATTTAGAATTAAAAAGAAAATACATCTACACGGACATCAAATTTAAAACATAGAAAATAAAATAAATTTAAAAATGCTAATGTTTTATTGGTTGGTTAATATTTAAATGAACCAATATTTTAACATTGCTTAGATGCATGAATTATCTAGAAAAAGAAAGTGGGAATGAGATTGGAGTCTTTTTTAATGTTTTATTTTCTCGGCTCCTTTCAATAACAGGGAGGAGAGATTATAGTTGGAATGAAGATATTAATTACATCACATCAATCTATGTGCGTGGAATACTTCTTTTAATAATGAACACGAAAAACCCTAAGGGAAAACCAGTTCTACAGATGAGGAATTATATTAACTTCAGAAAATTAAGAGATACAAAGATTCCTTGCCTCTTACTGGCATAACTCGAAAATCTCCCAACTTCTCCCATTGATATTCCCCCATTGTTATCCCCAACGCTATCACTGCACCCTTGCTAACACTGCAAGATTGTTTGCTATCACTGCAAACTTACAAACTCATTTGCTAGCACTACAAATGCTTCTCCAAACTTGTGTTCTCCAAATGCCCAATGACCTCCTTTTATACTACTCTCATTGGAAAACCAACGGCCGAGATCGATTCTCAATCGACGACTGAGATACATAACAACTTAACAACCATAACAAATTTGGTTGCAAGGTGTCACTAAAGGAAATCAATAATTAGAAAATAATTAATTCATTCTCAACAATAAGATAACTATTATCTAATCTTAGCAAATGGACAAACAACTATCCAAGCTAACAAACTAACACTCCCTCTTAGCGAGGAAGTTGTTTTACATGACACCCATCTTATCTCTGAAGAAGATAAATTTTTCCTTCCCCAATGCCTTAGTTCGAATGTCTCGCTACTCTCCTCTCGTAGGTATGTATTGTAGCTGAACAATACCTCGTTGTACACAATCCCTGATGAAGTGATACCTGATATCTATATGTTTAGACCTATCATGAAACACTGGATTCTCAGACAACTTGATGCAACTCTGATTATCGCAGTGTATCACAGTAGTCTCAACCTTCTGACCAAACAAGGCCACTAGCAACTTCCAAGCCATATAGCTTCACATGTCGCCATGCTAGCTGCAATGTATTCTGCTTCTGATGAACTCAAAGCCACAGACTTCTGCTTCCTATTGAACCAAGAAACAACTCCTGATCCTAAACTGAAACAACACCCTGAAGTGCTCCTTTTGTCTGTTGTACTGCCTACCCAATCTGTGTCAGTATAGCCTATCAACTTGATTCCTTCACCTCGAACATATCTGATCCCATACTCAACTGAACCACGCAAATAATGCAACACATGCTTAGCCATTGTCCAATGCACTCTCTTTGGCTCAACCATGAACTGACTAAGAGAGTTTACTGCAAATGCTATATCCGCCTGGTGTTGACCAAATACATGAGCGAACCAATTAACTAGCTTGTATAAGGTGGGATCTACATCTTTGTCCTTAGATGTATCTATCTTCCTCCAATTAGTGATCATAGGTGTAGACATGGCTTTGCAATCCTCCATCTCGAATCTCTTCAAGATTTCAATGCAATATTTCCCTTGACCAAGGAAAATCTCTCCATCTGTCTGCCACACCTCCATGCCTAGAAAATAGTGCATGAGTCCCAAATCCTTCATCTCGAACTCTTCTGCAAGGTCCCTCTTGCAATCCTCTATGAGCCCTAGTGTACCTATAAGAAACAAGTCATCTACATATAGAACAAGAATGAGAGCCTCACCCCAACCACCAAGTAGTAGAGGTTACCATCTGCCTCACTCTTCACAAAGCCCATTTCTTGCAAGTATGTATCAATGCACTCATACCACGCTCTAGGAGCCTGTTTGAGTCCATACAAGGCTTTCTTCAATCTACACATGTGGGTCTCTTTGTTGTGTGCTACAAAGCCTTCTGGTTGTTCTATGTATACCTCCTCCTTCAATTCACCATTAAGGAATGTTGTCTTGACATCCATTTGATGGATCTGCCATCCCATCTGCATTGCAAATGAGATTACAGCTCGTATAGAAGTATACCTGGCCACTGGAGCAAATGTCTCCTCATAGTCTATTCCCTCCTTCTGAGAGAACCCCTTTGCCACAAACCTTGCCTTGTATTTCTCGATGCTACCATCTGCACCGTGCTTTATCTTGAAGATCCAGCATGATCCAACTACTGCCCTATCTGTTGGTCTAGGCACTACCTCCCACACATCATTATGCATTATTGAAGTATATTCCTCAACCATAGCATCTCGCCATACCTGATGTTGTGCAACCTCTTGATAGCTGGAAGGTTCACTATCTACCAACTGGCTGACTAATGCCACATAGTCATTGAACTTGGCTGGTTCTCTCCTCTGTCTCGTACTCTTCCTAGGAGCTCCCACAAACTCCTGAGTATCCCTTTGTGTGTTTTGAACCTCACGGTTCCTGTTGCCAATGGTAGAGGATGAAATATCAACCTCTATATCTTCTAGATGCATATCCCCGCACTAGTTGCTCCATACTCTATGAATCTTCACTACCTGAGTCTATGCTTGTACTAGTAACTGTACTTGAGCTTTGCTACCCTTGACTTGGACTTGGAGCTTTTTTTGGCTGCTCACTTTGATCATCTGCTGGAAAATCTCTGGACCTTCTAAACACTTTGTCCTCCATGAACTTGACATCACATCTGACAATAATTCTTCTAGTCCCTGGAATAAAAATCCTATATGCCTTTGAAGTTTCACTGTACCCAACAAGGTACCCCTTCTCTGCAGTCTGATCTAACTTGGTACATGTATCTTCTGGAATATGACAATATGCCAAACTCCCAAATATCCTAAAGTGACCTACATCTGGCTTCTTCCTTGTGAAAGCTTCCTCTGGTGTCATCTTCCCTAGTACCTTGTGTGGAACCCTATTCTAAATGTAAACTATGTACTACATGCCTCTACCCATAGGTAAGTAGGGGCATGTCCTGGTCATGTAGCATAGCCCTTGCTACCTCCGATATAGAATGGTTCTTCCTCTCAACAACTCCATTCTGCTGTGGATTGTAAGGAACCATCCACTCTCTCTTGATTCCTTCTCTGGTACACAAATCCTGGAAGTCATTTCCTTTGTACTCACCTCCATTATCTGACCGAAGAACCTTTATCTTCCTTCCTGTCGAGTTCTCCACAAGAGCCTTGAACTCTTGGAAGTGACTGAAAACCTCATCCTTGGTCTTCAAGAAGTATATCCAGGTCTTCCTGGAGAAATCATCAATAAATGTAACATAGTACACATATCCTCTGAGAGACTTTATCGACATTGGTCCACATACATCTGAATGTACTAGATCAAGAACACCCTTAGATCTATTGTCACTCCTTGGAAAAGATGCTTTCACAAACTTCCCCAACACACATCCCTTACATACATCATCATGCTCTGTGCTCACCTCTGGAACACCTGTCACTGTCTCACGAAGCAATTTAAGTGCTCCATGATGAATATGGCCCATCCTCCTATGCCATAGCTCTCCAAGATCTCTAGGATTACTGCTGCTCATAAGTGCCTTAGGAGTATCAAATTGTAACCTATAAAGGTGACCACTCCTAACTCCAATAGTTATGGGTGATTTCCAATCCTTGTGCTTAATCAACACATGTGTCCCTCTAAAAAGTACATTATACCCTTTATCCTGAAGAACAGATACAAAAATCAGATTCATACCTAAGCCTGGCACATGCAAGACATCATGAAGTGGAACTATCTTTCCATTCTCCCTCTGAAACTGAACAGTCCCTTTCCCAACTGGGTTGAGCTTGGACAAGTTCCCCATAGAAATCTAGATATTGGTGTCCTCCTCCTTGTAACTGGAGAAGTACTCTCTAACTCATGTCATATGAAATGACGCCCCACTATCTATATACCAAACACACTATGAGGTTGAGCTGACCATACAAGCTATGAGTGCAAACTCATCCTCCAATCTCCTAGAGAGCTCCTCTACACTTGTTGAAGCCGCCACTGGTTCTTTCCCTTCTTATCATTCTTCTTCCTTTGTGGGCAGTTACTAACATAGTGGCCAAACTCGTGACAGCCATAGCACTTGACCTTAGACATGTCCTTCTTCTTCTCACTTTGAGAATTTGATCCTTTGCTAAATCCCTTCTTTGCTTTCCCTTTTCCCACTAGGGCAATGTTTTCTTGTTCTCCCTCACTTTTCTGACTCTTGTTGGCCCCATTGACAAGACTTAGTCTAAACTCCTCCTGAGTGAAATCAGTCCATAGTCGATCCCAACTCGGTAAGGTGTCTCATCCACTAACAACTTGAACAAAGACATCCCACTATTTAGTAAACCCATTTAGGGCTATTCTTACTAGCTCATCATCATCTGGCTTATCTCCAACAAGCTGCTAACTCATCCTTGATGAGTCTAAGCCTGGTGAGGTAACTTGTAACATCTTCTCCCTTGTTCATCCGGGTATTCTTCAACTTTTCTCTGAGAATCAACTTCCGATTAGTGGTAGCATTCTGGTACAGATTCAGAATGGCATCCCACATCTTCTTCACCGTATCTAACTCGGAGATGTGTGGAACAATATGATCCTTGACACCATCAAGGACAATCCTCCTCGCCTTGGCATCCTCTTTCTTGTATGCTGCAAGCTGTGTTGCGTCTATAGGTACAATTACAACAAAGTGGTAACATAATCCTTTATACCATTCTCTTCCAACAATAAAGAAAGTCTGGCCTTCTAGACACCAAAATTCGAGGCACCATCTAATATGTCCTGATCTCTCAAACCAGCTGAAGCCATCTCAAAGGATAAAAGTAAAAAGAATTTAAAGAGATCAAACTAGGTTATAGAAACCCTCAATTTCTTTCCTAGGGCAAACCTTTTCTACCCTTAACACAGCTCTGATACCATGTGAAAATTCTATTGTAGTCACTGATTATTAATCTCCTATCTTAAAAGATTATTTAACTACCGAAAACTAATTCACAAGCTAATATCGAAAAATAACACAACTGCAACTTCACTAATAAAAATACGGAAAGAAATGCGTAACACAAAGAACACAATATTTTCGGACAAATTGTCCCTAGAAAAACCCCTAAGGGAAAACTAGTTCTATAGATGAGGAATTATATTAACTTCAGCAAATTAAGAGATACAAAGATTCCTTTCCTCTTATTGGCATAACTCCGACAATCTCCCAACTTCTCCACTGATATTCCCCATTGCTATCCCCAACGCTATCACGCACCCTTGCTAACACTGCAAGACTGTTTGCTATCACTGCAAACTTACAAACTCATTTGCTAGCACTGCAAATGCTTCTCCAAACTTGTGTTCTCCAAATGCCCAATGACCTCCTTTTATACTACTCTCATTGGAAAACCAATGGCTGGATCAATTCTCAATGAGATCGATTCTCAATGGTTGAGGTGTCACGAGATACATAACAACTTAACAACCATAACAAATTTGGTCAAGCTAAGGTGTCACTAAAGGAAATCAATAATTAGAAAATAATTAAATTCATTCTCAATAATAAGATAACTATTATCTAATCTGGCTCCTCGTAAGCCAAAAGAGATGAGATTTACAAAAATTTCATGTTTTATCCCTCAAATTTCGTGCAAAAAATGGACAAATCCCCAGGTTTAAGGAAACCTCCAGAAGCGAGACAGGACTCGCACTCAATATTTGCAGCTGCAAGACAACAGCTTCAGAAAATGACAGTGTTTCCACAATGCAAAGTTCGTGCTCAGTGCGTCTCTTCCTTTACTTCCAAGTTTCGAACCCGCGCCCTACTGGAAAGTAGAGAACCCTTTGTCAGATGTATGTTAAAGTTTCAAACAAATCATTATGGTAAATTTTTGCTACAACTTAACCCAATCACACTCATCCATCCCAGATCCTGCATTCGAAACCCCTAGGATCGCAAGTACAATATTAAACCACGGTTCACGCCCTTATAAGACACGCGTTCGGCAATACGTTCTCCCGCAAACGGATTTCTTCAGTTATTTTTCATGCTTTCCAACTTCTAGGGTTTCAAACCCTCAATTCTTGCAGCTTTAACATAAAAAGCAAAGTAGAAGTAGCCACAACAAGAGCAACATAGAATAAAGCTAAAAATGCAGGTGCAAACATCTTCAGGTTATCATTAAAAAGCAACTCCAGGAGATTCAATCCAAGAGAAGCTTAAACAATTATTTCTTCATCAATACCTTAGCATATTTCCACACTTCTCCTCTATCTCTATATATACGATAATACTAATGTTAAATTCACAACAAACCAAGCATTCATTCATTAATAACAATGGCAGTCTATACACTAATTTTTCCCCGTTTCGCGAAAAAATATATTTTAGTGAAGGTTGTTGCGATAAAGAAGGAAGATGCAGTAGCTACAGGAGAAAAAGGCAATATTTTTGCGGGAAGGAATTTTATTGTATGCCATCAGATCGAGCCGGGGAGTGAGACTAGACTATCGATTCCCATCTACACACAAAAATATTCCATCTCTAGGATTGATGTTGATGGGACATGTGCCGATAAACTATGTTTTAGTCTATGTCTTGGTATGGAGAGGGGGTTAAAATAATAGCGTAATGCCTCTATGTTATAACTGGTTGTTTTGACGACTTCCACTTCCCCCACTGATTTGACCAATTTTAGTAGCGGATTAAAAAGGTATCAATTTTTTTAAATCATGTAAGTAATGTTAATGGTGGTAGTGGTGACCTGCATTGTTTAGGGTTTAGGGTTTAATTTGTGTTTGGGCATTTTGTTCCTTTTCCACTTGCCCAAGAGGAATTTTTAGTCAAAGATAAATCAATCCACTTCCGATACTAACAGTAGTACACTCTTATGTTGTTCCCTGCTCTAATTATATATCGAAGTATGCATGATGTGCTAATATTTGTTATAAATTGTAAAATGTTGCAAAAGTATTTCCTTCATGAGATTTGAGCTTATGGATGTGTTTGGACCTGATATGGCTATATGGTTCTAATCATAATAAGTATTAGCTATTAACTAACCTATTTTTATGCACTTTGTGGCCAATCATAGAAATAATCAAGAAGGTGGTGGATTAAAAGCTTAAGAATATTTTTCATCATTAAGATTCATTTACTTAGTTATATCTTGTGCATAGATTTTGTAGTCCTATATAATGAATTTGCCTATGTAGAAAACATTGAGTAACTGATCTTGATTCTCAACTCTTCTAGACCTCTCTTGTATATATGTGTGTGTGTGTGTGTGTTTGTCTATAATATTCTTATCATAGAAAAGTATTTTGTTAGGCCATATGTGTTCTATTATGTCTTAATCATAGCAATTTTTAGGCAATGTTTATGCAGCTGATATGTCAATTTAACATAAATCAGGAAGATGTAAAGCCTTGGAAGCTTGATTAATGAGATTTGGGCTCGTGGGTGTGAAAATATTGTAAAATTACCTCTATATTAATTTGTACCTTTGAAAATTGGTGCTCATCTATTCATTGATCAATTTATAATCTCGTCGAAAATAGGTTGTTTTTTATGTAACTAATTGAATAAGTATAGATATATTTAGTTTTATTAACTTCTTTTTCACTTTTTTGTAGGGTATTTGTGATTCTCATTCTCCATGGTAAAGAAGAGAGTGTCATCTCTAAACAAACTTCAGGTGGGTTTCAATATTGATTGAAGTATTTATTCATTTTTTTGTTTATTGCATGTTATGGATTAAAAAATTATTGTAGAGTGCTTTCATGTTATTTTCTTTTGATTGTTACATTTATATTTAGACTCCAATCCTTTTTCCAAAGTGACATGTGGGGCATGTGCCTTCATCAATGACATGATTGTTATGTGTTGAGGGGCTTGTTCCCAATGAGGCCATTTCAAAGCGTCCCAAGTTGGACGTTAGATTGATCATTGACAAGGATTTTTAAGCTTCCCGTCATACCTAAAAACATCTTCTAGAACTAACATACTTCTTTTCCCTCTCCAATTTAATATGATGTAGACTAGAAACACAATTCCCCTCCCTACAATGGGGTTGACATTAACTACGCCTCGCTTGCAGAGGGAAGAAGAGTTTAAACATCTTCAATGTGTTGTTAATGTTTTGCATTACAAGAAACCGAAACCACCTAAAACAGTGATAGCTGAAATGATCAGAGATCGCCTCCACCTGATGCCAACATCCCCAATTTTCTCTCCAAAATCAAACGATTGGAGATCATTCATGAGGCTTTTGCTTGATTTATGATTCTAACGAAGATGCACTGAAATATGAACCACCCCACAAATTGAGGAGAATGGGAATTCCAATCGAGACATCTCTGTTAGACAAAAATACAAGAAACGTGCAAAGAAAATTACACAAGCAAAAAACAAGAAATTTGATTTTAAAAATAGCTTGTAGTGGTTAGTTTATAAGTGTTTGTCTATAAGTGTTTTTGAAACAAACTGTAACTCGTTCCAAATAATTCCATGTATGTATTGTGGTAGTATATATCCGACAGAGAATCAAACTTATCAAACACATGTTCATTTTTTGTTATCCAACAACTATGCATTCCTAATTTCTTTATCATTGTGTCTCCATACAAATACCTATAGTTTTCTCACTTCAAGTGTACATATTGTTCTTATTGTTTTCCATTCTATTTGCTTAACATAATAATCTGTAATTTGTTTCAAATAAATGCATGTATATATTGCGGTGGAACATATGGAACACAAAATCTAACTTTTCAACAAACGTGTTCAATTTTTCCTTTATACAATTGCTAAGCTACTTTATGTAAACCAACAACAACACATTTTTAATGTGTTCTTCATTATGTCTTTCCTTTATACAATTGCTCACTTTTTTATGTAAACCAACAACAACACATTTTTAATGTGTTCCTCATTATATCTGCACACAAATACATATAGTTTTAAAATGCCGAGAAAGAATCATGTAAATTTTAGTTATTTTCATGCAAAGCTTTGTACATTATATCACTTTTTTGCATATTGAATTGTTAAAGGGTTAGACCTCATGTTTGCGATTTTTAGAAAATATAAATGAAAAAGGAAGCAAACTTTAAAGGTTCTCATTGCTTACAAATGCATGCTTTCTAGAACACATCCTTCATTTCATCTTTGATTGCACTACAAGTTTACATTTTCCACCATACATTTGCAGAACTCCCACTATCTCGAGCATCTTTTAGTTGCCATGGAAATAAATTTGACACATGAAGGCATTTCTCAATTGATTGAGGGTGGTTCCATTGTTGACCCCACATTTCAGATATTGCACTTGTCCTCCCTAAGGTCCATTCTCAACATGGTTTCCCAACATCGTGTTGACCTTTCAAATGGGATACATTTTCAGACAACACTTCTACCCTCCAAATTTGTAAGTATGTGTAACCAAAAAATCAATACAAGAAGGCTCCATTGTGTGCTTACACAAATCCCTTGCGTTAGAATGATCAAAAGTGAATTGTAAGCTTCATCTCCTGCTCGATTACCAATGTATATAAACTCCCTATATTAATTATAATTTCTTTATGTTTGTTTTTTTCATCCATTGCTCAATTCTAATTCTATCATGATTTTCTTTTCCACTACAGGACTATTCTTATCATTGAAATGGATATTGTTGTTGAAAAACATTTCATAATCGGTGCTCAACCCGAGTACCAAAAATTCTCTCCAAGATAGTCAGTTTCCTCAAACAGATGCAAGTTCCAATCAGGTTAACAAATATTTTGTGAGAACACCAACTAAAATAAGTGGATTGAATACATCTATGCATGTGGTCCATAGAGGGTCGTGCCCTAGAAAAAACAACCCTTCGCCAATATCACAATGCAAGGGAGATGGTTCCGTGTTTGGGTTTGATTTTGTGGATCAGGAAGGAGGGGAAATCCACATCACCTATTTCAATGAGGCCGTGGAAGCATTCTATGAGCAGATTGAAAATGGGAAGCTATATACAATTTCCAATGGGAGGATTGTGAGGATTGTTGATGCAAAGCTATGTTACAACCATTTGAACAATGCTTTGGAGATTTTCCTACAACCTTCCTCAACCATATCTCCACTCATAGAAAATGAGGATACAATACCTTCCCATCACTTTCACTTCACCAAAATCAAGGACTTACTGCAAGCGTTGAAGGTTCTACAGTTGATTTGATTGGCATTGTTCTTATGATGTCACCATGCTCAACAATTCGTCGGCATGACAAGTCTGAAACAAAAGAGAAAACACTACAATTAAAGGACATGTCGGGATTCAATGTAAGTGTCACATTGTGGGGAAAACACTTAGATGAGATAAGAAAAGAACTTGAAGACATGCTTTCTATACCGCCTCTTCCGGTCCTTGCCTTGAAAGTTGCTCGTATCTCTAGTTTCAATGGGAGCTCAATTGACACTATTTCAAGTACCAAATGTTACGTCAACCCTCTAATTTCATAAACCAATACACTTCATGGTTGGGTTGATTTTGATGACTACTCCCTTCCGGTACCCTCTATCACAAGCCAATTTATGGGCCCTCCAAAAAGCTTGACCTCTGTAACAATGATTTCGGAGGTACTACATATGGGGAACACTGAGAGAAATGAATGGGCCATGGTTATTGCAGAAATCACAAATATCAACATGGACAACTTTTTTTTACAAGGCATGTCCTCTTCAAAAAGGTGAAAAAATGCAGGAAAAGGTGAGAGAGAATGGTAATGGTTCATGGTTTTTTGAGTTGCAACGTACAACTTCAGAACTATGATTATAGATATGCACTCAGGATCGATCTAAAGGACCCAAATAGGAGAACTCTCATTTGTTACCACTGCTTTTGATGAGACAGTTGAGTCAATCATGGGTGTTGAAGCTAGCGATCTCCACCTATTGTCTATAGACGAAAGATGCGACCAGTGAAATTACAAGCAATGTCATCAACAATGAATACTGCTTCACACTTTCCTGAAAAAAGAGACATACTACGGAAACAATGATTGAAATGTGTCATCCTCAGTTCTAAGAAAGTGGATAACATTGCAACTCCTTCGTAACCTTCTTTATGCAAATACTTCTAATGTATCCATCCCTTCAAACTTTACACCCTCACCCATCCCATTCTATACTTTGAACTATCACCGCTATGTTGCTTATTTCATATCTATGTTTCGCCCTTTTCCCCTGCTTCAAAAGAAAACTTTTGTAGTTCCTTATAAATTGACATACTATTGTCACCTACTACTATGTGGATTGTAAGTAATTTTAAGAAAATAAATGCATTTAACTTGCACTTTTATTATGTACGTATTTTCATCCTTGTATAGTATTAGAACGTATTGTAACTTTCCATTTAACAAAAAATATTTTCCTTAGGCAACACATAAAAGTTTTTTATCCTCAAATTGTTACCTCTTATGATTAGTTCCCATTAGAACTCCACATGCATTTCAAATGTATATAGTTTATTGATTCTGACATACTATTGCCTCCTACTACTATTTGGATTGAAATATCTTTTAAGAAAATAAATGATAATTACTTGCACTTATATTATGTACGTATTTGCATCATTGTATACTATTGGATCCATATAATTAATATTAATTTCCTTAAGCAACAAATGCAGATTTTTAATCCTCAAAATGATACCTCTTACACGTAGTTCCCATTCGATCTCCACATGCATTACAATTGTATATAGTTTATTGTATAATGCAACATTCATTACTGACTGACACATTTTTTTCCCAACAGGTGGTTCTCCATAGGTGTGTCACTTCACAATCATGTCAAACTCCTACAAAACGAGCACGATGAAGAGAGAACTACAAAAAATAAAGTTCACATAAATTCTGAGCAAAGACATCATCACCTAGAGCGTAGAACAACAACAATCTCAAATATCTATCAACTTACATCGACCAACAACCTACCATTCCCTATCATTCCAAACTTTGCCAGAAAAATACAACTACTAAAGGATTTCAGCCAACATTCCACAAGTAACTTCCATGGAAACAAATTTGCATGACCATACCAATTCCTTCCGTATGAACCCATATTTGCTAACTACTGCCACGCCTCCCCATTTTCTTGTGCCACCACAAGAAACTGTCTCAAGTACCGAATTTGCTTCGGTTCCTCACACATGTACAACCAATTCCTCCTCTCCTTCTATCTACTTTCCACCTTGCAATCCACAATCGACCCAAACAGAACACCCCACCCCTTCCCATACACAGAGACTTCCCATATTTTTGCCCTCATCGTAGACTATTGAAGCCCAACATCGGTTTCACAAAAGAATAGATTTGTTGGAAAACATCCAAACTTGCTCAATCTATTTGGAAAATTACCCTGGAATTAAAACAATTTCCTTTGAAGGCTTTCCCTCCTGTAGCAGATGCAAATCTGAAAAACACGACCATCGCTTCTCTTCGTGGAACAACATGGACCCTGAAAAGTAGCCTACCATTCTTGCGTCTTTAACCCAAATAGAGGAGATGCTTATCGCATGGTCAATCCATTACTGCAGGTCACCCAAGTACGTGGAGGACAATACAAATACTCAGGACACACCATAAGTTTCCCACAAAACATTACTTCAATAGAAAACTACCTACCACACCGCCTTGGAGATTTGGACATAGTACTCATACAAAGGGAAGGATATAATTTACAAAAGTATGATTTCTACGTCAGTAGATCTCGTGTTTGGGCAGCCTTGCAATATAAAATCCAACACGATCCATACTACAAAGATGTCTTAATCGACCATGACGCCCTTTCCTCCCTACCATCTGAGTCATCAAATGTTTCCTCATCTCTTAACATAACCACAATGGAATTTCCCCAAATGCAAACTGCCTCTACAACTCATGGTATTGATGTTTCCACTGACTTGATGAAACATATGAACACTCATCGTATTTTGTGCCAACACCCCACAATTTAGGAACAAAAGAAGAGGAAATCGAACAGTTCTTGCTCAACCATGATGGTAACACCCCATTTACCATGTCATGGCCAGAGCTTGGCCTCTCACCTATAAATGAATACAATACGGAAGGGCATGTTCTCAATGGCCTTCCCAACTTTGTTTCCAGTTGGAAAAGCAATGTGGCAACAACCCCGCATAAAATAAGTTCCAATGCATGAATATGCTCTTCATTTGATGTGCACTACCATGATGGCTGCTTTGGTTCACACCCACGATTTTGCTACTTCCTTCTAAACCTCATAATGTGGCACAAAAGCCAGTCCACACTACATTTTCATGAAACAAAACATCGAATCTGGAATCCCTACAACAATTGGAGATCTGTGAAGACAACTATTGGAATGCCCCAAAGATAACCTCCCAGATAGTTTAATGGTTTGGATCGAGCCTTCGAGGGACGCGTTCATTCTGGGAAAAAAGTAGGAGTGAGCTTTAGATATGGTGGAACAATTGGGGACACCAACCTTATTCTTCACTCTAAGTGTTACAGACACTAAATGGCCAGATCTCCACAATATTATGTATGGTGAATGCCCTACTGATCCTCGAGCCACACAACATTGGAGAACACTTAACATTGTCTCAAACCCTCATCGAGTATCAACATACCTACATCACAGATTCACAATATTTGTGAAGAAATATTACAGAAGGAACTTGGAGTAGTAGACTATTGGTACATGTAATAAAATCTATTATTTAATAAGTTTTTTCCAGACTACATAGCTAATATTTATGTTCTCTCATCTCACAGGTATGAATGGAAACATAGAGGCTCCACACACGTCCATGGTTTATTGTGGCTCGAGAATGCACCTAAAGTTGATGCAATGGACTGGGAGGATACAACAGTTATTGAGGCAACAAACAATACTTTGATAAGTTCGTGTCTTCCTGGAACCCCCGTCCGGCTTGCAACCACTTGGATTTTGTTTGCATGTCACTACTAGATGACCCTTGTTTCTAGATACAACACAAATACTATCCTCCTCCCCACATGCAGACCTTGAAGAATTTCTTAATCGTGTTCAAGCACCACACAAAATGTTCAAAACAGACATGCCTACATAGAAAGCAATCATAGCTTTGCAGTGCAGGTACAACGCACCATGGGCCACACAACCTACTTCATCCCTGCTCATTGAAAGTGATGGGAAAATTAAGTACCTCCCTTTGAGAAACAATGATAGATTGAACATACACAATCAAACTATGATATCCATATGGAGAGCAAATGTCGATTGCCAATCGGTACTTTCCCGCCATGCGATTTGAAGTATATTGCAAAATATGCTTCAAAAGTAGAGCAACATTCAGAAACCTATCACCAAATGCTATCCATATTTTCAAGAGATGTTGATGTGGATTCACCAGCACACATTGTGATTCAAAAATGCTCACAGAGAGCATTGTTGAACATGACATAAGCGCACAAGAAACATGCCACATGCTACAAAAATTTCCACTTGTTATGTGTAGTTGTTCATTTGTATCATTAAATGTTGGCAAAAATCTTGAGACGTGTCGTTGAAAGTGACATCGATGTACAAGAAACAACCACTTTCTTGGATGCATATAGAGTTCACCCTGTAACCATGGAACACCTACCACTTATTCAGGTTGCTTGAGATTGGAGCTACAACAGGAACCGTAAAGGAGATAAATGGAAACTGTGGTCAACTAAAGCAATTGTTCGGGTGCACTTGAGATTTGTGGATGTCCCAACTTAGGATTCAACGTCATATGACCTTTTTGTTGGTTAGAACTCCTTTTATACAAGCCTTTCAGAAATATTGCCTCGAATTTGGCTCAAGCCCACATGACATCAACGACACTTGGGACATGTTTAAACACAACTACAGACCATGGCATGTTTTACGCACTACCAGACATAGGACATGAAACAGATGTTAGTTCTGACTCAGAGGTGAATGTAGTATTCAACACGAACCATTGCAAGAATGGAAAGTCTTCGCACAACTTCGTCTAGGAAACAACACGGGTCTTGATAGTCTTGAAATGTTGGGGAAATGAGATTTTGACATACACAATAATTGGAACATACATGGCATTCCACATGATTTGCAGATAATTGGTTCATCATTCATCGAGAGAGAAAAGGAAAACACAAATAACACCAACATGCAGGCCACACCACCATCTACCACACTACCTTTGTCTTCAGAACAACAACTAGCTCTTGATACCATACTGCACCATTCAACAAACAAAACACTTCTACCTCCATTAAGATTGATAATTCAAGGAACAATTGGCACAAGAAAATCATTTCTGATAAATAAAATCTAAAATTCATTTACAACAAAGCATCAACCACATCTCCCTTGCTGCTCCTTCTGCTTACCCCTACCGGTGTTTCAACATTCAACATCTCCGCACCCACAATCCATGCAACCCTCATATTCCAATCAAAGAATTAAAACCCCTTGAAGGCCAAGCATTATCATCTTTTCAAGAGTTGCTAAAACATATAGAATATGTTCTTATTGATGAAATGAGTTTCATCGGCCCAAAGTTGCTAGGAAAAATTGATAGTAGGCTACGCGAGGCTTTCCCACACTCAAAAACATCTAAATTTGGAAACAGATCAGTCATCCTCCTTGGTGACCTCGGGAAATTACCACCGGTTATGGAAAATCCTCTTTATGCAAGTAAATCCTATGGAGCCACCCTTTGGAAGGGATTTCATTCTTCCATTACATTACAAACTATATTTGACAACAAGGAACAACCGATGCACAAGTTTCATTTCGCAATTTACTACTCAACATGTGAGATTCAACCCCTCTTATTAAGGATTGGGAACTCCTAATGTCTCACACAGACACACACCTAACTCAAGCAAGAGCTCAAAATTTTTAAGGATGCACCACATTTGTTTGCAAAAATGACCTCGTGGACTCCCACAACCTTCAAATGTTGAAGGCATTGAACATTCCGATCACCCAATCCATTGCAGAAAGTAAAAGGTGGGTTGGACCAAGAAATCCGATGATGATCAGTTGGAGCACAAAGTTTCTATTATGCAAACAACAAAAAATCATGCTTATTGTAAATTTATGGGTTGGTGTTGGACTCGTAAATGGTGTTACAGGAACAATCATCGACATTGTCTATGACACATCAATGCCACCACCAACATTACCTTTATTTTTGTTGTCAAATTTGATAGATACAATGGCCCATGTTGGGATCCCTCCAACCTGTTACATATTCCGATACCCCCTATTTCGAGAGGGAATCGAAGACAATTTCCGCTTAAAATGGCCTAGGCATTAACTATCCACAAGTCCCAAGGACTTACTATGCATAGAGCAACTGTTGACATTGGAACCAATGAAAGGCAGGGTATGACATTCACAACTTTCTCTAGAGTTGCCTCGCTTGCAAATCTACTGCATTTCACCTCCTTTTTCATTCGAAAGGTACTAAAAAATGGCGCACATAACAACACTTGGAGCAAGAAGAAAGGAGGAAGCAAGACTATTATCACTCAACCCATCATAAATACTACACTCTACTTTGATAGCACCTCCGCTACTACATTACTCAACACTTCTTCTATCCTAGATAGATTTCAAATAAAATAGTCCACAAAATGATACCACTCATGATATGAGATTTGAAAATGTATATGTACGAATTTGTAACAAGTTTGAAATGAAGAGACAAAACCTTTAAATGAAGTGGTTGCTCTATATATCTACACTTACAAAATTACACTTTTCAACATACATGTTTGATTTTTCCTTATTATTGTTGCTCGTTTCTTTATGTTAACCAACAACAACACATTTTTAATGTCTTCATCTGCACACAAATACCTACAGTTTTAAAATGTTGAAAAGGACTATGCGATTTATAGTTTTCAACCAAAACTTTGTACATTATATCACTTTTTGCATTTTGAATAGTTTTAATGGTTGGACCTCATGTTTCATGGATTTTAAATGAAGTGACTCATCTATATTTCTACACATACAAAATCAATCACCCATAGTTTAAACAAACACAACTACAAAAAAAAACTATCCCTATAACACAAATAACATATACCATTTTTGTTTGCAAAATGCCTTAAAGAAATGTGGTCTCATGGAATGTTATGATTGTAAGATATGCACAAAATAGCTCTTATAATGATGCTCTCAAACTCGTAGAGGTAATAAAGAAATTTGGAATGTACCATAACCATTTCAAATTTGTTTATATATAATTGCATATTCAGTCTCATTTTAGTTTCATAGAGAGATAATATGTTAAAGCACTTAGTCTTTCTTTCAATCTACTTTGACAACAACACTTCACATTCACAACATTCTTAAGAGTGAGTATTAGCAAACTTACATGTCTCACTTACATTTGTATTCAATTATTACACAACTAACTATTATCTAACATCCCTTCTAATGTATTTCACAACATTTGTTATGGGTTTAATAGAAAATTAGTATTGTCAATCACATCCCTTATCAACATCAACCACAAAAGTAAAAATGTCTTTCTAAATATAATAAAATGATTTGAAATGTAACGACCATCAAAAAGGTTTTTTTTTTAATGGTTAAAAGGGTGGTTATTTCAATATTTCTAGAGTACGTTATGGAAAATGAATCTTGATTGAGATGGTACCTACTTTTCTCTTTTTCTTATGGTTTCTTTTCGAGTGGCTTTTATTAACTTGGATATTGACTTGCTTTGGCGTTAGTGGTGGGAAAGAGCATAAATCAAAGTTTCTACGAAAAACAAACTCTTTACCATGCGCAGAGAAAATAAGGTCCAATGATTCCAATGGAAATTATCAGTGAGTTCGGGCTTGTCTTCATTTTGCTTGGTCTTATCATACTATCTTCATTTTTCTATCTATTACAGTCTTTAATTTTCTATCTTTCTTATCATACAAGAAAGAAAATTTCATTGCAATTGAGTGGTGAGTAACGATTGTTGTTTTTTTCTATCATATCGTACTATCTTGAGTGCGAGCTTGTCCACCGTAAAGAAAATAAGGTCCAATGATTCCAATGGAAATTGTATGCGGTAAGTGCGAGCTTGTCTTTATTTTCCTTGGTCTTATCATACCTACTATCTTCATTTTTCTATATATTACAGTCTTTAATTTTCTATCTTTCTTATCGTACAAGAAAGAAAAGTACATCACAATTGAGCAGTGAGTAACGAATGTTGATTTTTTCTGTCTTATTGTACTATCTTGAGTCTTTAATTTTCTCATCTTTCCTATGTTCGATAAGGCCACATTCCACACACAACAATAATAGTCTTCTTCCTTGAACACAACTTGATTACGATGGTGGAAAATCGAGTCAAGTCAAGTCAATTTCACTATATTTGTTATCAATTCAAATAAGAAAATATGGTGGGTTTTATTATTGGGTAATCGAGATTGTATCAGAATGAAAAATATTTACCACACACGAGAAAGAAAAGTCCATTGATTGCAATGGAAATAAGTAGTCTTATTTTTTGAACTATGGCCATTGATTGCGATGGTGGAAAATCAAGTCGAGTCCAAATAAGTCAATTATAGAATGCTTTGTGTTATTCACACAAATTCACAGCAATAACAGACAATTTATTATTAGGTAATACATTATCTGACGGGTATTATTATTGTGCAGTTTAGATTGTATCAAAAGAAAAATAGTTACCATGTACAACAAAGAAAATTCTATTGATTGCAAAGGAAATTGAGCGGCGAGTTCTAACGATTATTTATTATGATGGTAGAAAATACATAGAAACGAGAGAGAATAAAACACATTGTGTTATTTTCAATCTTCGATTTTAAGTCAGTGGTTGGGGTGACAAATCCGACAGTCTTCTGCCTTCTCTGTTTTCCATGGTTGCGACTGCAACCTAATTTTTTCAGCTTCTTGTTTTGCTCAACTTTTTTGGATTGATAATGGTACTTTTATAAGGGTTTGTTGTAAACTTCTATTTTTTAAGGCCTATGCAATATGCTATGTATTTTGTTGTAAATTGACTTCTCTATCGGTTATTGAAATGCACCTTTAGGTATTGATTCTAGTTAATTCTCTTATATAAAAATTTATGAATAAAATACTTTATAATATTATATATAACATTGCACTATTTAACTTCTTCACTAAGTATATGTAATTCCCCTTTTGTTTTCGCCTTGTCTTTCCAAACACCTTGATTTGGTGTTTTATGAATGAAATTGCTCATATAAGTTAATTGAAAAGAAACCAAATCCCATGAATAAAAGAACATGTTTATGCAAGTAAGTCGTAATATTCATTTGAGATAGTGTTTGGTCTCCCAAAGTACCGATCTTGGCTTGCAATGTGTCTTTGCAATTCGAGTTAATGATCAAATAAATTACCGATAACTAAAATAATAAACATTATTACTATTTAGCATTCATTAATGTGTTACACATGTCAAGTCTAAGGTCAAATGCGAGTCTTGTTATGCCTTACGGACCTACGAACCACGTTTAGATAATGATAGCAATATATTAAACAAATTAAGATATTAAATAAATAAATTTAAGAAATTAGGCTTAATGGAAAGTAGATTTCTTGTAGACATCTAAAATGTCAACATAATTAATTCGATTAATTTGTCCCATAAATATCCTAACATCATCATTATCTAATTAATCTCTTTCCTATAAAATACCACATGTACCATTTATCCCGATTAAATAATTTATCTAATATTTCATCATTTCATCATTAACCCCTTTAATTCATTATTATATCCCATCATCCATCTTAATCATTATTATCGGTTTCTCGGAATTTAATATTCCTACACCCACCTACTCGCTTCGGAAGAATGTGACAAAGATCCGGAGGGAATCCGTGAGCATCAAAACTTTGCACTCAACCACAAAATGATGTAGCTTCAAGATCAAAGCAGAAATCACCCATGAGAGAAATGTGCATGCATTAAGGAGAAAATGGATCAAATCTCATACTCCATTCCATTCCATTGTATTGCTCAAAATGAAAGGGTGTACATATAGTAGTGGGGTGTGTAACTCCCCCACAAATATAGCCTTCAAGAGGTGGGAGTTAAATTCTCATAATAGTCGGTCTAATGTAGCTCATATGATGCTTTATGACGCGTGTAAGGCCATAATGACTCCCTAGGACACCTAAGCATGGTGAATTACCTATGTCGAGGAATCCCATGTACTTAAAATTTATACATGGTAAATATCCTACACCAACACCCCCCTGAAGCATAGCTTAGGTGGACACATAGATGAAAACAAGGAGAAATGGGTCGCGACAACAAACCTAATGAGGTACCCACATACAAGAAAATATTGAAAATTGAGTAAAAGGAGAAAACCCAATGGGAAAAACTCCCCCAAAAGAGAGACAAGTCCACTCTCTAATCTAAGAAAGATGACAAAGATGGGACCCAAATTGCCACATACAAGCTGTTAAGGTACTCATGTACAAAGAGGAAATATCTTAGAAAGAAGAAGAAGAGAAAATAAGAGGGAGATGAGAGGAACACAAAGATGCCATCAATGGATCTTTGTAGCTCAAGTACGTGTCCCGGAAGAATGTTGATCACGATATCCTCTACCTGCGGACTAAAGAAGAACCACCCACACTTCGGGAGACCTGTGTGTGCGCCTTAGAAGGACATAAATGACGTGTTGGAAGTTTGCTCACTCATGAAGGAAACTCAAGAAGGTAGCATAATGAAGAGCTCTAAGTCTGGTCCATGAAAGTGTGACATAGATCTAAGAGAGCCAAAGAACCGAAGATAATGCCACGTGTGTAGAATGTGCCAAAGTGAATAAGGGGAACACATGTAGAAAGGATATCCAACTGATGTGAAGGAAAAAAACATCCCCACAATAGAAAATGGATCCACAAGCAAGGGTGGATCAATGAAGGTCTCCAGAAAAGTGGAAGTAGTAAGACTCCCAGAAGAGGCACTCCCAACAACGAAGATGTTGAATCGCTCAGAAATACCCAGATTGATGACAACTCCTGTAGTAGATCACAAGTGTACTCTACAAAAAGTTGACTAAGATCAAGAAGATACTGCCTTAATGAGGGGGCTCAACAAACAAGAGCGAATGACGTCAAATAGGTATGAATCATCCAATGAAAGTAAAGGAGTGAAAGGGGCCTCACACATGAAGGTGGAAAAGAGGAGGGTGTGATGAAGTATGAGACGAATAGGAGAATTTTCAATATCTCGATGAGATGTTGGATGTGTCAACAATCTATGGAATAGTGAGAGAAGGCAGAGAAGAGTCCTCTCGTAGTAATCTCAACATCGAACTAGGTGCACAATCCTCATCATCGAAGTAGAGTCAAGCGAGTCTCGTGTTAGTGGAACTGTCATCACATGAAGAATTTGAGGAGACAACTAAATCAACATCAGCAACAACGACGGCAATATGTGAAGGGTCTCCATAGAGGGACTAAAGGATGCTCCAGACATGATGGGGTGGATCTGAGTCTGCCACGTGAAATTAGAGAGATGTAGAGACATGCATCGTCATGTGACCAAAAACATGGTCAGCAAGTGTCAAGAAAGTCCACCGTCAAAAACGATGAAAGTGGGTTCAGAATTGGCCTAAGTAAGAAGGGTGAAACACCCTCATAGGAAAATTAGTGTTCCATGGAAGCACACTAAGCTGAATAGTTCTCTCTCCCAGTAAGAAGTGGCGGAGGCTGTAAGGTGATCCTACAATGCTCAAGTCTAGATTCATACAAGAGGGAGATAGATTTATAGATTGTGTTCTCTATCGGTTATTGAAATACAAATTTAGGTAGTGATTCTAGTTAATTCTCTTATATACAAATTTATGAATAAAATACTTTATAATATTATATACAACATTGCACTATTTAAATTCTTCACCGAGTATATATAATTCCCCTTTTGTTTCCGCCTTGTCCTTCCAAACTCCTTGATTCAATGTTTTATGAATGAAATTCCTCATATAAGTTAATTGAAAAGAGACCAAATCCCATGGATAAAAGGACATGTTTATGCCAAGTAAGTCGTAATATTCATTTAAGAGAGTGTTTCATCTCTTTCGGGAAAGTACCCATCTTGGCTTGCGATGTGTCTTTGCAATTCGAGTTAATGATCAAATTTAATTACCGATAACTAAAATAATAAACATTATTACTATTTAGCATTCATGAATGTTTTACACTTGTCAAGTCTAAGGTTGGTGCAAGTCTTGTTATGCCTTGCACCCGAACCACGTTTAGATAATGATAGCAATATATTAAACAAATTAAGATATTAAATAAATAAATTTAAGAAATTAGGCTTAATGGAAAGTAGATTTCTTGTAGACATCTAAAATGTCAACATAATTAATTCTGATTAATTTGTCCCACAAATATCCTAACATCATCATTATCTAATTAATCTCTTTCCTATAAAATACCACATATACCCTTTATCCTAATTAAATAATTTATCTAATATCTCATAATCTCATCATTAATCCCTTTAATTCATTATTATATCCCATCATCATCTTAATCATTATTATGGAGTAAAATTTAATATTCCTACACCCACCTACCCACCGCTTTCTATCGGAAGAATGTGACAAAGATCTGGAGGGAATCCATGAGCATCAAACGTTGCACTCAAACACAAAATGATGTAGCTTCAAAATCGAAGCAAGAAATCACCCATGAGAGAAATATGCATTCATTAAGGGGAAAATGGCTCAAATCTCATACTCCATTCCATTCCATTGTATTGTAGAGGATCTCAAAATGAAAGGGTGTACATATAGTAGTGGGGTGTGTAACTCCCCCACAAATCTAGCCTTCAAGAGGTGGGAGTTACATTCTCATAATAGTCAGTCTAATGTAACTCATATGACGCTCTATGACGCGTGTAAGGCCATAATGACACCTAGGACACCTAAGCATGGTGAATTACCTATGTCGAGGAATCCCATGTACTTAAAATTTATACATGGTAAATATCCTACACCAACACCCCCCTGAAGCATAGCTTAGGTGGACACATAGATGAAAACAAGGAGAAGTGGGTCGCGACAACAAACCTAATGAGGTACCCACGTACAAGAAAATATTGAAAAGTGGAGTAAAAGGAGAAAACCCAGTGGGAAAAACTCCCCCAAAAGAGAGACAAGTCCACTCTCTAATCTAAGAAAGATGCCAAAGATGGGTCCTGGCCACAGATGAGCCTGTTAAGGTACCCATGTACAAAGAGGCAATCTCTCGAAAAGAAGAAGAAGAGAGAAGAAGAGGGAGATGAGAGGAATGCAGAAGATGCCATCGATGGATCTCGATCTCGCAGCTCTCAGGAGGTCTCCCAAAAGAATGTTGATCACGAGATCCTCTACCTCTGGATTGAAGAAGAGCCACCCCGTCTTGAACTATGTTTCTACCCTTAGGAAGGACATAAATGACGTGTTGGAAGTCTGCTCACTCTGTGAAGGAAACTGAAGGCAACATAATGAAGAGCTATGAGTCTGGTCCATGAAAGTGTGACATAGGGCTAGCAAGAGCGCAAAGGAATCGAAGATAATGCCACATGTGTAGAACTATCAGAGTGAAGAAGGGGAACACATGTAAAAAGTATGTCCAACTGATTTGAAGGCAACAAAACATCCCCCACAATAGAAAATGGATCCACAAGCAAGGTTGGATCAATGAAGGTCTCCAAAAAAGTGGAAGTAGTAAGAGTTAAGAAGGGTCACTCCCAACAATTGAGATGATGAACTCCTCTCGAAATACCTATAGATGGATGACTAACTTGTAGTACATCACAAGTGTACTATGTGAAAAGATGACTAAGATCAGCGTAGATACTCATCCCAATGAGGGGGCTCAACAAACTCGAAGAGCGATGTCAGATAGGTATGAGTCATCCAATGAATGTAAAGGATTAAAAGGGGCCTCACACACTGAAGGTGGAAAAGAGGATGGTGTGATGACTTTATGAGGACCGAATAAGAGACATCAATATACGATGCGATGTGGGATGTGTAACAATCTCTGGAATAGTGAGAGAATGAGGAGAAGAGTCCTATGTAGTAATCGGACATCATTAAAGGTGCACAATCCTTGTTATAAGAGTTAAGTAGAAAAAAAGTGAGTCCTATCGTGTTAGTGGAGCTGTCATCACATGAAGAAATAGAGAGAGACAATGAATCAACATCGAAACAATGGTGGAAGTGTGTAATGTGAAGGGTCTTCATAGAGGGACTAAAAGATGCTCCAGGACATGATGGGGTGGTTCTCGAGTCCATGGGCATGTGAAACCAAAGATATCTAGAGACATGCATGATCACGTGACCAAAAACATGGTCGTAATTTTCAAGAAAGTCCTCTAGACGATGATGATCGAGTGGGTGAATTCTTGGCCTAAGTAAGAAGGGTGAAACACCCTCATAGGAAAAGTAGTGTTCCATGGAAGCACACCAAGTTGAATAGTTCTCTGAAGAAGAAGTGGTGGAGGCTATAAGGCTATCCTACAACGCTCAAGTCTAGAAAGAGCACCCTCCACGATCAAGAAATCAAAAGTGCAAGGTGCACAAATGCAAGATGTAAGACTCAACCGATTATGTTTCGTGTGTAATAAAAAACCAAAGTGTACTAGTGACCCCCGAATGTAGACCTTTATAAAGCATTGTGTTTACAAAATTTACAATGTCATCACGAAGTGACAAGACATCATGCAACTTTGACTAAAGAAGTGCTAAAAAGCAGCGGTGTGGCTGATCAAAAGTTATAACAAAAATATGATTCCCACAACGGATGGAAAATGCGGGTAAACTTTGCAAACTAATTAAAAAAGTGCTCAAAATTCTAAAATCCCAATCCATGACAACCTACCATCTTTTGAAATTGTAAAATCGTAACCTACCATATTTTTAAATCACAATAGATTTATAAATTGTGTTCTCTATCGATTATTTAAATGCACCTTTAGGTATTGATTCTAGTTAATTCTCTTATATACAAATTTATAAATAAAATACTTTATAATATTATATACACCATTACACTATTTAACTTCTTCACTTGATTATATGTAATTCCCCTTTTGTTTCAGCCTTGTCTTTCCAAACACCTTGATTTGGTGTTTTAGGGATGAAATTGCTCGTATACGTGGACATGTTTATGCCAAGTAAGTCGTAATATTCATTTGAGAGAGTGTTTCGTCTCCCAAGTACCCATCTTAGCTTGCGATGTGTCTTTGCAGTTGAGCTAATGATCAAATTGAATTACCGATAACTAAAATAATAAACATTATTACTATTTAGCATTCATGAATGTCTTACACATGTCAAGTCTAAGGTCAAGTGCGTAAGTCTTGTTATGCCTTGCAAATTTTTGAACCACGTTTAGATAACGATAGCAATATATTAAAAAAATTAAGATATTAAATAAATAAATTTAAGAAATTAGGCTTAATGGAAAGTAGATTTCTTGTAGACATCTAAAATGTCAACATAATTAATTCGATTAATTTGAACCATAAATATCCTAACATCATCATTATTTAATTAATATATTTCCTATAAAATACCACATATACCCTTTATCCTAATTAAATAATTTATCTAATATCTCATCATTTCATCATTAACCCCTTTAATTCATTATTATATCCATCATCCATCTTAATCCTTATTATCATTTTCTTGGAATTTAATATTCCTACACCCACCTACTCTGTCGGAGGAATGTGACGAAGATTTGGAGGGAATCCGTGAGCATCAAAACATTGCACTCAACCAAAAAATGATGTAGCTTCAAGATCAAAGAAAGAAATCACCCATGAGAGAAATGTGCATGCATTAAGGGGAAAATGGCTCAAATCTCCCATACTCCATTCCATTCCATTGTATTGCTCAAGATTAAATGCTTTGTACATATAATAGTGGGGTATGTAACTCCCCCACAAATGTAGTCATCTTGAGAGGTGAGAGTTGATCTCGGAATAGCCGGTCTAATGTAACTCATTTGACTCTCTATGATGCGTGTAAGGTCATAATGACTCCCTAGGACACCTAAGCATGGTGAATCACCTATGTGGAGGAATCCCATGTACTTAAAATATATGCATGGTAAATATCCTACACCAACACCCCCGAAGCATAGCTTAGGTGGACACATAGATGAAAACAAGGAGAAGTGGGTCCCGACAACAAGCTTGATGAGGTACCCACGTACAAGAAACTCTTGAAAAGTGGAGTAAAAGGAGAAAACCTAGTGGGAAAAACTCCCCCAAAAGAGAGACAATTCCACTCTCTAATCTAAGAAAGATGCCAAAGATGGGTCTCGGCCATAGACGAGCCTGTAAAGGTACCCATGTACAAAGAGGAAATCTCTCGAAAAAAGAAGAAGAGAGAAGAAGAGGGAGATGAGAGGAATTCAGAAGATGTCATGGATGGATCTGATCTCTGCAACTCTAGGAGGTCTCCGAATAATGTTGATCATGAAATCCTCTACCTCCGGATGAAGAAGAGCCACCCACACCGAACTATGTTCCTACCCTTAGGAAGGACATAAATGGCGTGCTTTGGAAGTCCGCTCACTCCGTGAAGTAAACTAAAGGCAATAGAATGAAGATCTCTGAGTCTGGTCCACGAATGTGTGACATAGGTCTAGCAAGAGAGTAACAAGGAACCGAAGATAATGACACGTGTGTAGAATTTTCAGTGTGAAGAATGGGAACACATGTAGAAAGGATTTCCAACTGATGTGAAGGCAACAAAACATCCCCCATAATAGAAAATGGATCCACAAGCAAGGGTGGATCAATGAAGGTTTCCATAAAAGTGTAAGTACTAAGAGTCCCGAGAAGGGGCACTCCCAACAATGGAGATGATGAAATCCTCTGAAATACCTATAGATGGATGAGGAACTTTAATACATCACAAGTGTACTCTGCCAAAAGATGACTAAGGTCAGGTAGATACTCGTCCCAATAGGGGGCTCAACAAACAAAAGAGCGATGTCAGATAGGTATGAGTCATCCAATGAAGGTAGAGGAGTGAAAGGGGCCTCACACATTGAAGGTGGAAAAGAGGCGGGTGTGATGACTGTATGAGACTACACAATATCGATGAGATTTGGGATGTGTCAAAAATATCTCGTAATAGTGAGAGGAGGAGAAGAGTCCTCTACGCAGTACTCTCAACATCAGAACTAGGCGCATAATCCTCGTCATCAAAAGTAGAACCAAGCGAGTCTATGTTAGTAGAACTATCATCACATGAAGAAATAGAGGAGACAAATGAATCAACATCAGCAAAAATGGTGGCAGTATGTGAAGGGTCTCCATAGAGGGACTTAAGGATGATCCAAAACGATGGGGTGGCTCTCGATTTTACCACGTGAAACCATAGAGATCTAGAGACATGTATCATCATGTGAAAAAAATATTGTCACAAGTGTCAAGAAAGTCCTCAAGATGACGATGATCAGTGGGTGCAGGAACTTGCCCAAGTAAGAAGGGTGAAACACCCTCATAGGAAAACTAGCGTTCCATGGAAGCATGCCAATATGAATAGTTCTCTCTCCTAGTAAGAAGTCGTGGAGGCTATAAGGCTATCCTACAACACTCAAGTCTAGAAAAAGCACCCTCCATGATGCGGAATCAAAAGTGCAAGGTGCACAAATTCAAGATGTCGACTCGACCGATAATGTTTTTGCATGTAATACAAAACCAAAGAGTACTAGTGACCCCAGTAATTCAAACCTTTATAAACAATGTGTTTACAAAATTTACAATGTCATCATGTAGTGTGTGTGACATCATGCAAATTTGACTAAAGAAGTGCTAAAAATGAGCAAGTGAGTCAAAATTTATAGCAGAAATATGATTCCCACAACAGATGGAAATTTTCATAAACTTTACAAATTGATTTAAAAGTGCCCAAAATGGGTGTAAAGGGTGTTGTGTGGGTACTTGTTGGAAATGGTATCAAATTTTAGATAGGTTTTGTTTTTCTTGTGAGAGGATTAGCCTCCGCCAACCCCTGCACCTCGCCTCCGTCTCTTCAAAACACGGATGTAGGACATTAAATACAAGCAAAATAGGAGCCCAAAAATATTACAATGCCAAGATAAGAATGTTTTTTCCTCAAAAATTAAAAAAAGGATTGTTTTAACCTTGTAAAAAATTTCTAAAAGGGAATGGATGGGGTGCCACATTGTCAAGCCATGTGGTGGAAGTGGTGCAAAAACTATCCATGCCCTGGGTTGCTCTTGTCCCAGTCACACTTTTTGAAGTAGCGAGCAATAAATACATGTATAAAATGTAATAGAATGTGTACATGAAGTAGAATATAATCCCTCCCCCTATGAAGTGTGATGCAAATATCCTAGTCGTGTGCTTCGTGATGGAGCTATGTGGATGCAAATGATCTCTAATGTAATAGATGGATGCAACTCTAGATGGATTATAGTAGTGGATAGTGTTTGGTCCCTCATTATGGTCTCATAAATTTATATGTATAGGGTTCTATTGATCTAATTTCGTAATTAACCCCAAAATGGTCGACCACCAAAAAGATAAGAAGCTTAAACGGTTAAAAAGAGCCCAAAAGATGATGGGAAAGTTCAAAAGGAGATGGGACGGCCACAGTCGGACCAGGCGCCAATGGGTGCCCAAGTACTAATATGGGTGACCCATTCAAGGCTAAAATAACATGGGATGATACATATTTACTTGGGCATATGGTTATAAGAGGTTGGTAATGACGAAATAAAATAAAATAAGTTGGCCAAAAGACGGGGTTAATTAGTACTTTTTCACTCAAGAACTTTCTAAATAATAGTATGAGACCAGGAATAAATAATGTCTAAAGTGCATAGTTTTTGTCTACAAAAGGTGGTTTTTGGTCAAGGTTGAATTCCTAGAGGGAAAAGTGTTCCCTATCTTTGAAGACTAGTTTTAGGCCTAAAAGGGGTAATGTTGAGCAAAGTTGCACATATTGACTTTTCTAAAGGCCTTCAACATGGAGTTGGAAGGAAATATAAGATTTTATAGAAATTATATTTAGATACATTTCATATTATGTATGCTTTGTCTCTTGATAAGGTGATTTGATAGGTGAACCAACTTCATTTGTGAAGAACAAGTATGTGTGTTTTAGGACAGATTGCATTGGCTAAGAAGATAAATGTAGAAGACTCATATTTTGGCTTAGTTGATGCTTGATATCTATTATAAAGTGAAGAGGGATGAATTTTTTTCCTATTAAAGGAATTTGGAGGTCTTAAAAGTGTCAGCAAAGGTGCAAACTAGTTGAGTTTTTAAAACTACTTTTTGGGTATATTAGTTTGGTAAAGAGGAAACGAGGTGTGGTTTACATTGTTAGATGTTTCATGAGGTCCAGAAAGCATGGATGTGATCTACAGGTCAGTTTATTTCAAATGATTGGTTACATGGCATAGTTTAGGTGTTCTTGTGTGGTCTTGAGCATGTTTGGTGAAGACTAGTTCTTGGAAGTAATTGTTTTGAGTAGGAAATGGTCCTACTTGATAGAGTTATGAAGAAAATGATTGGTGAAAGATAATGTGTTAGCATGGATGATTTTTTTATGATGTATTTGACATGTGTGGATCCTTTGGAGGCTTTACTAATCATGGTGATGTGTTTTGCAGTCTTTGATGAGCTAGTTGGTGGTGTTTTGAGCCTATTTTGGCTTGTTTGGTTGTCTTGGAGCATGGCCGACCTATATAGGTCCATTTTATGAGTTGTTATATTTTTAAGTTATAGTGTTCGACATCCTTGGTATGGAATGACTTGTGTTATGTTTTTAAATTGAAAGGCATATAAAAGTGTGTGTTTGGTTCAAATTTGAATTAGTGAATCAAGAGGGAAAAGTGTGAGTTGCTTGAGAGAGTGTAAGAGGTTTAAAGGCATAAAATCATAACTGAGAGAGTGTGAAAATATTTGAGGAGTGATAAAGAGATTGAGTGCAATATTTTATATTCAAATAAGTCTAAGTTTGATCGAGTTCAAGAAGAAGATGTGTTTGAAGGAATTTAGAGCTGAATTTTGTGATCACCATCAGTTGAGTGTCAAAGACATATCTTTAGTGATCTTCTTATCAAAATATTGTGTGATGAGTCATATTCATGCAAGTATCTTGTTGTGAGTAATATCAACAAGGGTTTATGGGTTGGTTCTCCTTGTGGGGTTGGTGCCTCACTAAAGAAATATCTTGTGATGTGTAATATTCACTTGAGTACTTTGTTGTGAGTAATATCAGCAAAGGTTTTCAGTGGTTTTTCTTCCTCTTGAGGGTTTCCCACTTATATCTTGTGTTCTTATGTACTCTTGATTATGCTATTGTGGATGGTTGTTGCTTATTGTTAAAATCTTATTAATGCATGGTTGAATGTTAATGATGTATAAAGTTAATTTGAAAGTATTTAAGGGTTATTGAAGGATTGTTTCACCCCCCTCAGTATATTTTTCTTCCATCTCAGTGTACCACGGATTCTCTAAAACCTGTAATGTGGTTACAGTTATTCGTAGATTGTATAAGTCTACAGGAAACTATGGTAGTGTATTGTGGAGTTGAAAAACCCATGGGACACTGTTATAGTGTACCTCTCATGAAACTATAAAATCTATGGAACAAGTGTTTTTATATGCTAGCCTAAATCACTTATTAATTTATGGATTGTAATTCCTTTTGTACCAAAATGTGACTTGACATGAGGCACAAGCTTTGATATATGAAACCAGATAACATTAAGGGTGATTGTTGGGTTTATACTATTAAGCGAGAAAATGCTTATTTAGAAACCTTCCAAAGACTATATTTTTTTGGATTATGGATTATATTTAAAATATAAGCATGACACATCCACTATTTCTATCACAGTGTTTAAAATATAAGAGTGATTCCCAAAATGGGTCACCTACCTTTTATAAAACAAGGCGATCTCATTAGATATTGGTTACATAATAGATATGATAAATATCAAGTGTAACATATGAATGCGAACAATATGTGTGAGATGATCATAGATATATGAAGCGAATGATGTAAAACTCATGAGAGAATGTATGAGGCAGGTTGTAATTCCTTCTTGAAGGTGTAACTGTAAGTGGATCTGTAGAAATAGCTAGAGTTCTAGGTGAAAGTTTATTCTCAATAAAGATAAGTGATTTTCAGTGGTTTTTTACCTTCCAAGGTTTTCCCACTTATATCTTGTGTCACTATGTTCATTTACTTTCTGTTTATGGTATTTACATTTTGTAATCTGCATTATAAACATCTTAATCTATGGTTTTAATTACTATACTTCATAAACTATAATCTTTGGCAATTTATATTATCAATATCTAATTTGTAACATTATTCATCCCTTAAAATTCCTAACAAAGATATCTCAATTTTTCGATTAACTTCTCCAAAAATGGAAAATTTTCTTATTAATAGTTAGATGAATAATAAATTTAAGATTAAAATTTAAATTGATTATATTCACAAATATTACATCCCACCACTCCCCGATGTCCATTGTAGAATCTCCCGTGATGTTTTTTGTTTTCCATAATAAAAGTATAAAACCACATAGACACTTTGATAGACCAATATACGATGATCTTTTTAAATTGGATATTTGTATTTTCATATTAATTATTTTTATCTTTATGAGTACCTTGCAAATTTAATTGTCATTTATGACTAGACAGGGGTTACAAATTGATGTTGAAGATATGTTTGAGAAATGATGTTCTAGCTTGTGGCTTCTATGGGTGTTTGTTGTTGAATGATAATTTTAACATATGTTGAATTTGATTTCATATGATTATTTTTTGTGGTGTTCTTTACCGTGTAGATTTTGTCTTCTATAAATTTTATTAATGTTCATCTCATTGATTATTCGTGTTCCATTATAAGAAAAAATGTTTATCTACAATAAATGTTGACTAATATTATGAAGTTTCATTAATAATCCATTTTTAAAATTTGTTGTTGACCAACTTTTTAATATTTTAAAGAAACACAATTAGTGTGCAAGTTTGTGTGCAAGAATATAAATTATTATTGGTAAATTTATATATAAGAAAAATAATGTTCAATTTGTATATAAGAGAATCAATTAATTTGCCGGAGGCGTTTACTATGAAGTAGGCTTTGCTGGAAAGTGTCAAATTCCGGCAACATTTTCCGGCCTACCTTTCCGGCTACCCACTTTGCTCTTTCCAGCTACCCAATCTCATAAATTGTAGACAAATCAGAAATCTCATAAATAATATTTTTTTATCAATATTTTAGTCACATCATATAACTCTATTTTCTTCTTAATGATGAGATACAATCCAAAATATTCGTTCAAACATCACATAATTTCTTTTGAAAACCTTTTTATATATACTATGGGCTCTAGAAGCGTGAAATCTCTAACTAATAAACTTATTTCTCCAATTTAGCGTCATGGTTGACTCTTAACTTTAAAAACAACTATATTCTAATAAATTATGGAACAGTGGCTTTTTTCGGTTTTTTATCAACTGGACTTTAATTCTGCAGACGTAATCAGAGCATTTATTTCTGCGTCCACGTAGGAAATGGAAAGAGCGATAACCATGAACAGCTTCAGATTCATTTATAATGATACTTTTAAACTTATACACCAAGCGGCTATGTTCGTGGTCGGTGGTTTTCTGGCTGCCACCGAGCATAAATACGATCCAAAATGCCTGTCCACCGGTTCGCAATAACTCCGTTGGCATCTGCACACTGTGTATGCATCAGGCGAATAAAAGCTTGTGAATAAAATATACGTGCAATTCTGTAACAGTGCAAAGCTGATGTTAGAAACAGTGTGCTGGTGCGATATTTAGAGGAGTAATTGCATTTCTTGCAGGTCGGTCATTGTTGTCTACCTGTTGTCCTCCTCTTACAGGCTGCTTAAACTATCTCTCTCTATAAATACACCCCTGCATTTTTAAATTTACATCCTGCACCATCTCCGCTTGATTGTTATTGCCAGCGCTTGCAACACCCTCTCACCTCATATACGCCACAGTTCAGAGCTATAATAGGTTTGCAAAGTATTGTTTTATGTTTCTCCTGCTTACATTCTTCTCAAATTTTATTGCTCAGTACCTGTTGTCCTCCTGTTTTATAATAACACCGTAAACCTGGATAAAAACGGCTTTGCAAAGATCTTACAGGGCTATCATATTTGTGGTTTTTTATTTCAGATTGAGAAACTTCGGCATCTGAACAATTGTGGCATTTTTATTCCAAGTACGTCCAAGAATTTAGGTGTTCGTAACAGTTTTTAAACTTCTATTAGGTCGAGAAAGCTAGGTATATGAACAATTTGCGGTTTCTTTTAATTAGGCCTCGAAACTCGGGTATTTGATCAAAGTTTGGCAATGTTTCTAGCCGATCAGCATAAATACATACAATTTTTATGAGGATATCAAATGTGCAGTTATTTTTTAAAATTTCAATCAGCTAGACAAGCTTATGTATTTGAACCGGTCTCAGAAATGTTTCTAGATGATCGGTATAAAGAGCTTTAATTATTACAAAACTACCGAATACCCATATCCGACATGAAACCTCTTGAAGGCCAAGCCCTAGCAATCTTCCAAGAGCGTATGAGTCCCATACATTACATACTCATAGATGAAATGAGCTTTATAGGTCCTACAATGTTACACAACATCAACAAAAGACTTCGTGAGGCATTCCCCCAACATAGTAACCACGCGTTCGGTAACTGCTCAATGATTTTGGTGGGAGACTTAGGCCAGCTCCCTCCGGTCAACGATGTACCATTATATGTAGGAAACAAAGTAGGAAGCTCCCTTTGGCATGATTTTGATACCGTGATCACCTTGGACACAAACTTTAGGCAACAAGGATTAAACTCGACACAACTTGAATTCAGAGAAATGTTGACCAACATCAGAAACGCAGAAATAACCATTAAGGATTGGTCTCTTCTCATGTCACGTACCAAGTCGTGCATGTCTACCTCAGAGCAATCCATGTTCATGACTGAGAAGCACCTATTTGCAACAAAGGACCTAGCAAACAAGCACAATAAACAAATGCTAAAATCCTCCTTGCACTAATCGGTGCAATGAGCATCGCAGAACAAAGCAAACATAACTCGACTCGGACATCAACGACACTCAACTAGACCCGGTAGTTTTCCCATGCACAGGACAAGAGGTCATGTTGACATCTAACTTATGGGTTAGCTCAGGATTGGTTAATGGTGCACTCGGGCAAGTGATGATATCGTGGTACAACCCGAAACACAACCACCAGACCTGTCATCCTTTGTTGTTGCCAACTTCAAACACTACAAGGGCCCCGTGGGACATACTCAACCCAACACACTTGCCCCCTACCTTCGTCACACGTGGAAATCGTCGCCAAATCCCACTAAAAATGTCTTGGGGCCTCACCATCCACAAATCATAGGGCCTAACTCTTGACAAGGCCACAGAGACATCGAAACGCGTTGACCGTCAAGGACTAACATTCACAAAGAATGTCAAGAGTTCGTGCCATCAACGATCTACAAATCCAACCAGATTTTACGTTTGAGCGCTAAGCGACGAATGAGATATACCAAGAACATAAAATCACGCAGGAGGAGGAGAAAAGACTTTACAACACAAAGATTGGCACACGGCGGCAGACAAGGCATGGAAATACTCCTTCCCCATCATGCGCACACAAAACAATACCACGATCTAGGATCCATTTGCAAACTCCAACATTAAATAAGTAAAGAGTTGTACATATATATACGTAAACCCCACTTGTAATGTAATACAAACACAAATCACCTTCACCTTGTACCCATACTATATTGTATACACAAATCTCATTCCCTCTCACGTAACTTGCAACTCATTTGCAATTGCTAGTATATAAGGTAGTCATTCAAATCAATTTGTATATAAGTGAACTCTGTAAGTAATTGACTTGACTTGACGAGTGAATAACACAACGTGTTCTCACTGTCATTTTCAATGTTCCACCATCATATCAATTCAATTTCCGTTGGATTCAAAAAGAAATTTATTTAGATTTTTTCGCACCATTGATTGATTTGATTTACGTTGTATCCCACAATCACGAATCCCCGTTAGTGAAAGACGAAGAAAATAAAGCATAGTAAAAAGGGCAATGTAATCGCATGGGTATAGATATAATAATACTCTTTGACATAATTTTAAGGAAATATTGAAACATTATTATTACTATAAAATTACTCGATGGGTATAGATACCGCCCTTTTTCTCCACTTATACATACACAACATGTCTTTGGCCTTTCAAGTTTTGGTGCATGCAATTTAGTCATTAATTACTAAGAATTACCATCTCTTGTGGAAACATGGTGCTCTCCATTACAATGTTTGTTATTATGTTTTCCAACCTTGACCCATGTATTTGCAATCCATTGCAGAAACTATCTTTAAGAGGAATCCCACCCTACAATAACTTCTAATGTTCAAACCCTCCGTAGATGATTCATATGTCCATCTTTCTTTTCAATGAATGGAAGTGACTATTACACCATGTAGTATGGCATATCCTCCAATAATCGCATTAATTATGTAGTTCAAATTACCCTAAATTATATACATGTGTAACCAAAAGTTATATACTTAGAGTTCCTACAATATTCAATTAATTACAATCTTATTATTCAATAAAAATGTCTTATTATTCGCCCTTCCTCCATTCCTATGAATTGTCCATCACCTTCAAGGTAGTTCTTTACACAAAAATGTGTTTAGTGTGATGATTCCCCTACCATTTATCACCTTATGAGCCTTAGATATCCTCATATTAGATATAACCTACTTAATGCAAGAATACCTCCATGTTTGGGTACTAATATTTTCATTTAACTTCTCTTAGTCTCGGAAGTAACCAACTTAGGAGAAAAAACCAACTCTTCTAGGGATCTCTTTTCTCCAAGAGAATTAGATGTTTAGTCTAACAAACATAGTGGAAGTTATGTACCTATCGTGATGCTATTATAAATTGTTTGGGTAGATGGAGATGTCAACATGTGGCACACATCCCCCTTAGATATATGGTTATAATAGATACATGGTCAATTAGGAAACTTAGGAAATTATGTTTATTGGGAAATGAGTCGACGTATATTAGGATTAGGTTTTACCCATCCATTAGCGAGTAGTGTATGCTTATATAAAGGACATGAATATCGTATAAGGGATGTCATTTATGTGTTGAGTTTTCTACTTTGTAGGAGTTGGAGGTATCCCCTCAAAGTGGAATTACCATAGTGGGAGATCATGGACTTATTCCTTCTTGAATGTATGGTGTAACCCTACCTTAAGTGTTTTATTCTACCGTAAGAGTGCAAAGTATGGATTAGGGGAAAACATCATTTGAATGAGAATGAGACATAACAGAAGAGTATCATGTATCTTATTAATAAAGTGTATACTGATATCATCATCACAACTATAATCATGTAAATAATATGGAAGATGTGTAAGAACAATAATAGGTGGAATTGATAGATCATTAGTAACATCAAAAGAAACAAGATCTTGAAAGTTGAGGCATTTAGGAACAACTAAGAGCACATGAGAAATATCAATATGTGAGTTTATCAGAACACATTGGAGAGCCTTGCCAAAAGATGATTGATATGTGTAAACACCCCAAAGGTATTGCAAATAACTAACTAAAAAGACTAATACCTAATAGTCTAGAGCTAAGATTATGTTTAGAAATGAATCATCAAGATAAAAGCTTAAAAGCATGCATAACATCTAATCTATGAGCATCCTTACTAAGTTAATTGATTACTACTTAACATGAACCTAATTAGGTCACTAGAAAATCAAATTATGGTTGTTGCACTTCACAAATGGTGAAAGGACCTCTCTAAGAATGGATACAAGGCCATATTAGATATTCCTTTAATAACCAACATGAAGATTGCACGAAAAGATTGAGCAATTATTCCAACAAGAGAAGCAAAGCTCTTTGATCACATGTATTATGTAATTAATGTTAATCAAAACATGGTGTAAAGTTGGAAGGTAGTACTTAGTCCTTTTTATGCTTTCTATTGTTAGAAAAATTTGCATCTTGGTGCATGTGGGACTAAAAGTACAAAGTAGATTAAGGCTTGCTAATCATGATTAGTGTAATTAACAAGTGATTAACATATGAAGTGCCTTAATTGACCAATTAGGACCAATTAAGAGGCTATGATAAGATTTTGAAGCCTTTTGAGATGTCTTGGAGGGAAATGGGGTGATTTTGAATGGTTGGAAGAGGGGTATTTAGCCAATAATAGGGTTTATTGATCAAATACAAGGGTAAATAGGCTTAATTAGCTAATAAACACTAATTGTTTGCTTGGAAGAGGATAATAACTAACGATGTGTCATCAATTGGCATCCAAAATGTGATAGAGGTTAGTTAATCAAAAAAGCGTCGTTAATTAACAAAAATAGAGGGAAACATTAGTTAATTAGCGGAAATCACTAATTATAACGGAAATGGTAAGAATGAGAGCAATTAGTGCACTTTCAGCAATAAAACGTGAAAGTGGATTTTAGGTGTCTACATTTGCCCTGTTTGAGGTGAAGTAAGTGATGTCACTTCAAACATAGTAGACAAGCATAAACAAGTAAATTTTTGAATAAAAATTAGTAGAATTAAGGATGCCCCCTCGAGTGTTGATGAGGTGATAGAAGAAGTCAATCGAAGATCGAAAATTTGATGGAAACAGATAGAAGAAATAGGGTAGGAATAAAAATTATTTTTACTACCCCAAGTGTTTTGGAATAAAGATGAATAGTGATAAGACATGATAATGAAGAATATAGGAATAATTTTATGCTTCTAATTGTTCAATAAACAACTTTGTTTCATCATGTTGCTCATGATCTAAATCATCGACCCTTATTAAAATAAACAAAAGTGTAAAATAACATGAAAAGATATAATACTAACATGTGTTCATTGCTAAAAATGTGTAACTCCATGCAAGATACATAGGTCAATGTAATACAAGAAAGTAAACCAACTATCCTCACATAGAAACAAGTACCATCACACATACTCAAACAAACAACGTTCAAGACACTTGTCCCAATATTTTTGTTATCAAGCTTCAATTCCCAAATGTTCATGTTTTAATGACAAGGTTTAAAAGTGGTGCCCAAGCAAGGATACATGCGAGGGGAATAACGGAGGACTCAAGTGGTCCTATGAATAATCATTTGTGCACTATGGTATAACCTCTAAGAACTCAACCTGTTACAGGAGTATCGACATAGTAAACAAACTAGATTTGTTAATGGAGGTAAATCACAATGATTCACGAATCGTTTGACAAAAAAATAAGAAATGACCTCGAAAGATGTTTTTAGGAACAATTTTCATGTTTGAGGATAATGTATTTGATATAGGCTTCAACTACGTGTATGTCGCTTACCAATTTTGAAAGAATTTAAATTTTTGCAATTTTTGGATTTTGGAAAAATTATATTGGTTTGAATTTTTGAATGTTATAAAAGAATATATTGTTTAAGAAAAGAAAAAATCATGGGACATCTCCGAAAGACACCTTTGGAAGACAAAAATATGCCCTAGGTAGTAGAAAGGGCACCGGAAGTAAAAGCATGCCCCAATGTAGCAAAAACTAGCGAAAAATGATTATTTAATAAAAATTATCATCCCGATGAGTGCTAGAAGAATTTGGAAGAATCACGACGGTCCTGGAGCGGTTTGGGGGCAAGAAACGCAATGCGGGTGGTCAAAACGGACATATAAGCCAAGCCATGGGGGTAAAAACCATCGTAATGAAATATTTACCACATACACTTACCACTTTTATTGTTGATTGTGCTCTAACCTACGAGAGGAAATGGTGAGGGTATAGAACTATAAACACCATGAAAATTGAGTTTCGAGTACATGCGGCTTCTAGGGGATGACCTACATGTGTACACGAAGCAAAACCTTCACCCTTGTCATTTTTTTAGCATTAAATCACATGCCAAAATCTGAAAACGGGTCAATTGGTCAAAAGATATGACCCAAACTAGGAGCACTAAAAATTATATGAACAAATCTGGATCAAACAGAGATACATGCGCACCCTTCAAGGTGTATGTGTGTCATTTTAGGTATGTGCACATGAGTTATGGTGCATGCGCCCCTCTGTGTAAACCTAAGCCAAAGTCTCCCAGGGTGCATGTGATACTCGAGAGATGCCTTTGCTAACATAAGTGTACCTGAAATTTAGCTGAAATTGTAAAGTAGGATATGACAATTTTGTTTTGGTTGCTGAGGTCTATGGAGGATTTTTTTGCTTACGTGTGTATTCGTTTCTTTTTGTGGACACCTTAAGTGTAAAATAAAATGCCACGATTCTTTATATCTTCTTTGGTAAATTTAGCAGAGATTTTAGTGTAGGAGACGAAAATTTTGTTTTGGTTGAGGTATTTGGAAGGATTTGAGTTGATATTCGTCTTTGTTTTGGTTTAACTGTAAATTCTTTTTCTTTTTTTCTCTATTATTGCTTGTATTTTGTAATTTTCTTTGAGAGAGATGTTTGCCTATGAAGTGTAAAATTTGTCCTGGATTTAGCATGTATATTAATTAGTGCCTACCTTTGTGTGGTTTTAGGTATTTGTAACTATTGTTTGGTTTTACGCATTACCACGCAGACACAGTAACATGTTACAGATGTTAGTTTTGACTCTAAGGTTGAATGCAGTATTCAACATGAACCATTGCATGAATGACAAGTTTTTGCACAACTTCGTCCAGGAAACAACACGGGACTTGACAATCTTGAAATGTTGGGGAAACGAGATTTCAACATACACAATAATTGGAACATACATGATGTTCTACATGATTTGCAGATAACTAGTTCATCATTCATCGAGAGAGAAAAGGCAGACACAATTAACATCCCATACGCAGCGACACCACCATCTTCCACGCTTCCTTTGTCTTCGAACAACAACTAGCTCTTGATACCATACTACACCATTCAGCAAACAAATCCCTTCTACCTCCACTAAGATTGATAATTCAAGGAACAACTAGCACAGAAAATCATTTTTGATAAATAAAATCTAGAATTCATTCACAACAACATCAACCACATCTCCCTCACCTCTCCTTCTACTCGCCCCTACCGGTGTTTCAGCATTCAACATCTCTGCATCCACAATCCATGCAGGCCTCCATATTCCAATCAAAGAACTAAAACCCCTTGAAGGCCATGCATTATCATCTTTCAAGAGTCACTAAAACATATAGAATATATTCTTATTGATGAAATGAGTTTCATCGGCCCAAATTTGCTAAGCAAAATTGATGACAAAAGCTTTATGTGAGGATTTCCACATTCAAAAACATCCAATTTGGGAGCAGAACTATCATCCTCCTCGCGACCTCGACCAATTACCACCAGTTTTGGGCAGTCCTATTTATGTAAGTAATTCATACAGATCCAACCTTTGGAAGGGATTTCATTCCTCCATTACATTGTGAACAATATTTTGGCAACAAGGAACAACCAATGCACGAGTTTCATTATGGAATTCATTTCTCTACATGTGAGATTCAACTCCTCTTATTGAGGATTGGGAACTCCTAATATCTCACACGAGATAAACACCTAACTCAACAGGAGCACAACATTTTTAAGGACGCACCACATTTATTTACAAAAATGATCTTGTGAACTCCCACAACCTTCAGATGTTGAAGCCATTGACCATTTTGATCACCCAATCCATTGCTTAAGGCGAGGCTAGACCAAGAGATCCCGATGATGATCAATTGGAACATAAAATTCTTCCGTGTAAACAACAAAAATCATGCTTATTGTAAATTTATGGGTTGATGTAGGCCTCGTAAAATGGCGCTACGAAGAATAATCACCGACATTGTCTACGACACATTAATGTCACCACTAGCATTACCTTTATTTGTTGTTGTCAAATTTGATAGATACAATGGCCTGTGTTAGGATCCCTTCAACCCATTACATATTCCGATACCCCTATTTCGAGATGGAATCGAAGATAATTTCCAATTAAAATGGCCTAGGGACTAACTAGCCACAACTCCCTGGGGACTTACTTTGCATAGAGAAACTGTTGACATTGGAAACACTTAAAGGAAAGGTCTTACATTCATAGTTTTCTCCAAAGTTCCTCGCTTGCAAATATGTGCATTTCACCTCCTTTTTCATTTGAAAGGTACTCAAAAATGGCACATGTAACAACACTTAGAGCAAGAAGAAAGGAGGAGTCGGGACTAATATCCCTCAACTAAAACAACCCATCGTAAATACTACCCTATACATTGATAACACCTCCACTACTACTTTACTCAATACTTCTTGTATCTAAAGTGGTAGTGTCGTTCAAGGGGTATTAAATGTATTCATGTTTAGTGTAAATGAAATTGGCCACAAAAGCATACTACTCATGATATAAAATTTGCAAATGTACGGAGGCCTTCATGTATACATGTTTAGTTTAGATGTCATGATATAAGATTTACAACTGTATGTGTACAAGTTTGTAACAAAATTAAATTTACACATAGACCATTTCAATGTAATGTTACATCTATATTCCTACACTACCACTATCAATCACACCCCTTATCAACATGTTAACGACTCTACAAAAAAAGTTTTTCAACAAAAAACCAACCACACAACCGATGCAACACTAACACAATTTCCCTGAAATAATTACAAACCACATCAACTACAAAAGTAATTAACTATCCAAAACCAGTATCAAATGTATTCATGTTTTTGGAAATAAAACACTCATGATATAATATCTCGCACACAAACGGAAGTCTTCGTGTATTCATATTTAGTTTAAATAAACTAGTACACAAAACACTACCACCTATAACATAAGATTTGCAAATGTATATGTACAAATTTGTAACAAGTTTGAAATGTAGAGATAGAACCTTTAAATGAAGTGGTTCATCTATAATTCTACACTTACAAAATCAAGCACACCCCTTATTAACATCAACTAAAAAAGTAATAAACTATCCAAAATGGTATCAAATGTATTCATGTTTAGTGCAAATAAACCACTCATGATATTTTGTGCACACATGTACAGAGGTGTTCATGTATTCATGTTTAGTTCAAATAAACTACTCCGCATAACACTACCACTCATGATATAAGATTTGCAAAAAAATGCCCACAAAACACTACCACTCATGATAGAAAATTTGCACATGTATGGAAGTCTTCATGTATTCATGTTAAGTTCAAACAACCTACTCCGCAAAATGCAACCACTTGTGATATAAGATATGCAAATGTATATGTACGAATTTGTAACAAATTTGAAATGTAGAAATAGAACCTTTAAATGTAATGCTTCATTTATATTCCTACACTTACAAAATCAATCACACCCATTATCAACATCAACTACAAAAGTAATATATATCCCCCTAAAACAAATAAAAATACGATTCGACATTCACATTGCATTGTACACATGCGATTGCTAGTTATTAATAGTTTTACAAATTTAATTTGGTATTTTTATTTACATGAAGAATTATAATTTATAATTTTTAGAAAAAATCTCTCGTTATGCCGAAAGGCGTGTTCCAAAAGTGAGTGTGACATTATATGTCCGACATGCATGACAAAGTCAATCGATGGTTTTGTCACGTCGTACATTGATGCACATTGAGGGAGGTTGGCTACCCTTGATATTGTTGAAACCATGTGTATGTTAAAAGCACCTGTGACCCTCACCCTACTGCTCACTTTGCAACACGTCGTAAACATCCAACAATATGCCCATGACTTGCATCCCCGAGAAGTGACACAGTCATTCCATGTTACGAATTTGCTAATGTGGAAGTAGAGATAGTTGTTGAAGTTCGCCATTTGCATATATAAAAGAAAAGATGATTGTGTAGGCCACACGGGAATCTCAAAATCACTTATTAGCATGGAGAAAATATGTGACATCGCAAGACGTAGCTGCGGGTGGCTTGAGTGCAAAGAAAGGAAATCATAATCTCCTTCATCATTTGGTCATTTTTGTCATACTACCCTTTCTATCTTTCATTTTCATTGGTTTTGGTGGGGGATAAAATAGACACCACTCGTTTCCATTTTTACTTCAATTTTTGAATTTTTTTAAATGTGTTTAAAAGTGGCATGAGGTAATTTGGTTTTTATTTCTAATTTTATTGTGTGGTATATATATATGAATTATGAATTAGATTTGTGTTATAATTGAGGTCTAATTCATGTAACAAGATGAAAATAGATTTAATTCTCTTCAATTTTAATAAATAGTTATAATTAGACATAAACATGGAGACAATTAGCAACATTGTGGGACGTAGTGATGGGGCAACTTGAGTGCAAAGAAGAAATTCGTAATCACCTTCATCATTTGATCTAACAATTCCTAAAACATTGTTGCTTCCGTAATGTATCCAAGATTGTATTATCAACCAATTTGTTATGCCAAAAGGCATTTTCACAACTAGAAACTCTTCCCCCTAACTATGTCAGGCTACACTCAAAAGTGTGGATCATAGATTTTATGGATTGTATCAACGTCCTCTACATGTGAATCTTGACCATAGGTTTTATCTATGCCCATCTAGCTGGAATTGTTGCACCTTTCTCTACCACAATAGTGTCGACCACCTTGCAGATGTCGGCCCACGTCTCCATCACTGACAAGTCATCCGAGCTACGATCCTTTGCCGAATTGATTTGTAAAATAGAACGTTTCACTGGTAAATGGAAACATGAACGTCGTGAAAGATAGCTAGAAAATGACACCATTATAATCATTATTCCCATATAAAAATTCATCATCGTAATCATTATTATACAAAATTTTTCCATTTGTAACCTACTCTAAAGAGACAGGAAAAATGGCCAAATATCGTCTCTAGTTTATTGATAAACCAATCAGGAGAAAGGGTCATGGAAATAGCTACCCCCATTGAGGGGAAAACTAAAGAAACTATTACAAACTTAGTAAATTATCATATCTCTAGGTTTTCACTAGGGAAGGCAACACATGAAGGTGCCAAATAGGATGTTCAAGTGGCCCTTGGAAATTTGTTAGAGAATTATGATAAAGATAAAGCTTCCAAAGATGAATTGAAGTCAAAGGTTGAACAACTCATTGCTCTATTAAGGAAAGTAACACAACCCACTCCAACTACTGATCCTTCAACTACAACTGCTCTAACAATTTCTTCCAGTTTGGATGATATTTCATATCATGAAATTGAGAAGATAGGTCAGAAGGGAAGATCAGTGGATGGATGGATAGAACGTATGCTTCAAGAAGCTAATCCTTTGATTAAAACAAGCTGTTGAATTGTATAATGATTTACAAACTAAAATAACTTCCATTCGCAAGATAGATGAAGTCCTCTTTGAGGACAATAATAATTTGAATCTGAATTTGACTACATGGGGAGAGATTAGAGATGTGGACCTAGATAAATACTCCTATAAGGAGTAATTGATGATACTTATAAATTGTTTGAGTTTCAAAAAGCTGTGGAATTTAGATCCTATTTATTGCAAGATTTGATCAAGAAGCTGAATGATTAGCACATGGAAATAATGGATGGTCTAAATGATATTTCAGAAGAGTTTGATACTATCAACTACAAATTTTTCAACAAGAATATTGATGCTCTTCCGGTTGACCAATTAAATCAAATTTCAAGGATTTTGTGAAGAAAGATGATGAAGTAACTAAAAAATTTAATAGTGATTCAATTGACAAGTTGGTCTCGTGCGGAATTTGATAAATCAGTTGAAGAAAGTGGTGAATAAGTTGAAAAGGTTTCCGACCAAAGTTGTAAGAGAGATTGTTACATCAGACGTGGTAAATCATTATGCATGTGGACCAGAGGAAGAAGAGGTACATGGAATCATCAAATGTTTCGTTGATTACAAACACCAGATGGCTATGTGGGAAAAAGATCAAGAGAAAACGAAGCGGGAAAGAGATGTGCAGGTCCAAGCTAAGGCAAAGGCGACCATGATTGGTACACTTACAAGCTTTGAATCAATCAAAGTTGTAGGGTTGACTTAGTCAAACCTTTGCAACAACTTTACTATTTTTATGGGAGCCTGTTCCCTTGAACTTAATTATACTCTATTTTTAGTAACTTGTTAGTTAAGGTTCAACTGTAATGGCTCAACCTCTGGAACTTATAAATAGTTAAATGCATTAAGTTTAAAGTAGACTTTTAGATCATTGGAGAAGTTACTCTTCAAGCTTGGAAGAGTGCTTTGAATACTTTTGAGCCTTTCAATTATATTCAGAACAATATTTTTCCATGAAATATCTGGTTTATTGTGTTAATTGTTGATCAATTCATACCTTGTGAATGAGTAATTCCTTAGTGTGAGTGATTAATATACCTTTATCTCAGTTATCTTATTTCAATCATGTGAAGAATGATGTGGTTACTTTGAATATCATTTGTGGAAATGTTATATCCCTTCTGTTATGAAGTTACATTATTACTAACTATCATAGAAAGGAAAATATGTATGACATGTGCATATCATATATTATTATGAGGTGTTGATTGTGTATTTGAGTAGGCTTGATCTATCTGTTAAATATACTTGGTGTCTTACAAGGAAATACATGCTCTTATATCGTGGTATTTTATTTCCCTATCTAAACAACATAAGTGAAGAAATTTGGATTGTGATGTTTTATCCTTTCCGAATTAACCCTTTCCAATGTGAAGATCAGAAAATTATCTAGTAATACTCTCTCTTGGTGCATCACCTTACTTTTCATTTGTTATTTCTAACTTTGAACCCCATGAATTGAGTATATTAGAGTTATTTTTAAAGTGCTTTATCCCGCACACTGGTCTTAAATCAAGTGCTCTAAGTTCCAAAGGAAGTCAGCCTTCTCCGGATGTTCATCCCAAGGCAACAAGGTCCCACACCTTGGGGATGTTCCAATGTTGCATGGGATCACTCAAAGATTCAACGGGTGGACGATCCATGTGACAACAAAGATACCATACTACACCATTAAGCAAACAAATCCCTTCTACCTCCACTAAGATTGATAATTCAAGAAATAAATAGCACATGAAAATCATTTCGATACATAAAATCTGGAATTCATTCACAATAACATCAACCAAATCTACCTCACCTCTCCTTGACTCGCCCCTACCGGTGTTTTATCATTCAACATCTCTGTATAAACAATCCACGTAGGCCTCCATATTCCAATCAAACAACTAAAACCCCTTAAAGACCATGCATTATCATCTTTTCAAGAGTCACTGAAACATATAGAATATATTCTTATTGATGAAATGAGTTTTATCGGCACAAAGTTGCTAAAAAAAATTGACAACAGGATATGCGAGGCTTTCCCACATTCAAAAACATCTGAATTTGGGAACAAATATGTCATCCTCCTTGACGACCTCATCCATTTACCACCGTTTTGAATAGTCATCTTAATGTAAGTAATTCATATAGATCTAGCCTTTGGAAGGGATTCCATTCTTCCATTACATTGAAAACAATATTTTGGTAAAGCGAACAACCAATGCACAAGTTTCATTACGAATCTAGTGCTCCGGATGCTAGATTCAACTCCTGTTATTGAGGACTAGGAAATCCTAATGTCTCGCATGACACACACACATAACTCAATAGAGCTCAAATTTTTAAGGACGCACCACATTTATTTGCAAAAATTGATCTCGTGAACTCCCAAAACCTTCGGGATGTTGAAGGCATTGAACGCGTCCGATTACCCAATCCATCATTCTTTGAAAGTAACAGGCGAGGTGGACTAGGAGATCCCGATGATGATCGAGTTGGAAAAAAATTTCTTCTTTGTAAACAACAAAAACTACAAGCACAATAAAACTTACAATAACAATTATGGATCCTAAAACCTACAAAATTGTGATTCCAAATATTTGGTAGACTCGATGATGATCAATGTTTGTCCTCCACCTTTATGTAGCAGTTTCATGCTCACTTCCCCTCATTTTCCATCAAAAGAGACATAAATTATTTAAAAATATATCAAAAGAAATTCTATTCGAGAAAATAGTGGATATACTTAAGAAGCGTCTCAAAATTTTGAAAAAAATTCTTGTTTACACCTTGATCTGAAAATGCCCCTAAACTGCTAAAAATCAACTTATTTACAAACCACTCTTTTACAAAAAATACACCTATAAAAGCAAACTCACTCTTTTATAGTATATTGAGCACCACGTGGTCTAACGACAAGCTTGTATGTTTCAAGGAGAAGGTTTGGCGGTCGAATCTCTCCAACTCCATTGAGCCGCATTTTATCTTTATTCGGAACTTTATCCCAAATCGGAGGGATGAGAACTATTTTAAGCCTTTAAATAGGCTTCCACCACGCTTTATTCTCATGGTTGCAGCCACGTCCTTTGTTTGTTTTACAACTTTGGGAAAACCTTACCGCAAACTTGTCAATGGTTAGTGAGTTGGGGCCTCACCGAGTTATGTGTACCATTACCAAGTGAGAGAGTTGGTGGGCTGTTGTGGTTGTTAAGGCTAGAATAAATACCCAAGTTAGAATGTAGGCAGTTGGAATATTGGTTATGCATGGATTTATCATCGACCATGGGGTTGATAATATTAGTTAGGTCCATGTTTTGGTTTCGCTTATGGTAAAAACGCCGCCGAGTTGTTTGTGACCCTTTGTAAGTTGAGGGTTGGTGTAAAGGACTAGACATTGAATTGAGAGGATTGTTTGAGAACTCATTCATCGAGTGGCAAGATTGGTTGTTCAAGTAGTGATGGCAGGCCACATGGTGGCATGAGGAACCACCACGTGGAACTATACAAATTCATTATAAATAAATCCCACATGTACCAAACAATTACAATATGAGGCATATACATGCAAAAATGTGACAGTGTAAATATGAAGAAAAGGAAGAAAATTCACCCCTCCTAAAAAAGAGTGTCTCAACCCTAGATGAGGGCCCCAAGCAAAAAATAATGGGGCCCACTTATCCGAGCTTGAGTGTCGAAGACCAAAGGTGAAAACCAAAACGCCATTTTATTTTTTTACTTTATCACGTGTCACGTTCCAATTGGTCTACTTCTACTCATTTTGTTCCTCCAATGGGAACTTTTATGGATGATATTTTAATCAAAAAGAAGTCCATTTCACACATTAAAATAGGCATTAGAAATCTCTTGGATCCCTCTACCGTGCATTATAACGATTTTGGGAGATCTAGGAAACTCTTTCCACTAAAATGACTTTGTAAGCTAACACCTTGTTCACATGTGGATGTTGATTTTTAATTTATATCAAAAGCATATTAATTACAAAGCGGGATGAAGGAGAGCTATAGGAATCTTAGAGTGATTCGACAATGCAGAGGAAGACATGGTATAAGAACACCTAATTGAGTACTAACTTTTAGGGAGCTAGTGGCTTGTGCAGGTAAAATGATGATGTGATATCATTTTAGGATGATGCCATAGTATGTTTAGTAGGTATATAAATAGCGAATAACATCGAATGATGAATACAAGAGTACAAGAGTTAAATTAGTAAGACTAGCTTAGTTTAGTAGGCCTAATCGCCGGCCTAGTCAACAAGTTATCCTGGAATGGTGGAAGGAGAGAAGAATACTTGGTAGTGAAGCATTGTAGAGGCATGAGGAACATGACTAGGGCATGTTAAGGAAGGTACATGATGAAAATAGGGTAGGTTCATGAGGTATGAAGTGAAACTAGCTCAATTAGGCCTATTTCAAGGACCTAGGATGGGTGTATGAAGCAAAAAAGCTATGACAAGAAAATTCAAGAATGAGAAGAGTTTTAGAACATTTTATAGAGAGGTTTTATATGATGTTATACGTAATTTATCATATATTCGAGGGATGTTTAAGGTCCTATATATTCATCACTTTCATTGAGGATAAGCAATATTAGTAGGCACAAACCATGGTGGTTAATAAATTACATGTCTATTTATAAGGAAATAAGTCTTTGAGAATGTCAACATGGGTACTCCGAGTGTTATGGACAAGATTTCATGCAAAGGTGAAGAAGAATTTTGAAGAACTAGATGGTTTTTAGTGCTATCGAGCTTTGAATTGCAGTTCTCATCTCAAGGGTCATCTTTGAAGAGATCAAAGGTATGTAAAACTTATACATGGTTCCCAAACCTCTTAACTAGTGGAGCATTGAATCTAGAACATTATAGAGGTGGAATCAATTAAAATGATGTCTTAACCTTTATGAATGAAGTTTAACGAGTGGAAGTCACTTGAAACCCTCTCAAAACCCACCTTTGAGAGTGATAGGAAAGAACTAAAACATTTATCTTCAAAATTCATGATCATGTAAAAATGATGATTTGAACTCATAAAGGGCTCCTTCTAGATCATGTTTGCATCGGTTTCATCCTTCAATTGTGACTATACGATATAGTTTCAGCTCTGTTTTGCAAAGATTTGATGGTGCGAGTCATATAGAGAAATTTAAATCTTTGACAAGTTTAGTTTAGGAGAAATCTTAAGAGGTATCCTAGGTCTTTATGAATAAGTTTTAGATAGGTGTAATGTAAAAATTGATGATTTGTGTCACACAAGGTAGATTTATTTTTTTATTATTGGCAAATAGTTTTTTGAAAGGGACTATACCCTTGTACACCAAGGCTCGAAGCTTAAGTGAAATTTAAAGCATAAGAGATGGATAAAAATCCAGATAGACCAAGTAATCCCAACTACAGAGAACTCGCTGCTGCAAAGTAAAAACCAACAACCGACAAAACAACAACAAAAAAACAACTGATGTACAACAAACAAACAACAATGGCAAAACAGCACCATTGGAAGCAACCTGCTATCCGGCCAAGAAATATGAGACCAATGAAACCCAGCCAGCCAATAGCAGAGAAAAGAATCAACAAGGCGAAGCGTTACCCTTCAGAGTGGTAGATTTTTTCTTTTTGTTGACCGTAACCCACCCTGATGGAGTCTTCGCGGTTGGAGAAGAAGACAAAGGAGGAGTATTTTCCTTAGTCGCATATGTCCCATTTGGAACAGCCATGTTGTTCTCCTGAGAGATATATTTTTCATTTTCCATGCTGCCCTCAGCAGCTTGTGTATTTTTCATGTTTCTAACAATCTGAGTTTCGGATAAAGGGGTTTTTGTTGACTCTGGTTCAACTACTGCTTTAGAATCAAGATCCTTTCTATCCACAAAGATCAAGTGCTCCGGGAGTGCGTCTTTCCACCAGTTGCGCTTCTCATGTTGACATTTTTCCATCCCACAAGCAGTAGAGGTGTGTCCTAATCCAAAACACCTTCTACATCAAAAAGGTAGACCTTCATAATCAAGAGTTTGTGACCAAGTTCTATTTTTCACTCTAAGGTCTATGGTAGCAGGAAGATTTTTATCAGTGTCAAGTTCCACCAGGATCCGGGCATAGGTAGTATGGGTGTAATTAGTTGTTTGAGAATCTATGTGGAGTGTAGTACCCAAGGTATTGCCAATGGTTGTCAGACATTCATGACACAAGGTAGACTGTTGCTTAAGGGCTAAACAAGTCAAAACCAAGACCGTGTTTAAGCTGATAGGATGTTGGTGTGAAAACCTCGATGATGGAGTAAAAATTAATCATGAACAATGGATATAAGTCCTATATGACATGTTCAAGACCAATAAGTGACAAGGTGAAGTGTGTTTAGGTCTAAGCTCAAATGGTCCGACTTTTCATTCTAGGATTATCGGGTAACTCTAAGAAACAAGAAGGTAAATGCACTTTTCTCCATGTAAGTCTTGAAAGTAAAGGTATGAAATTCTTGTAGAGGTCATTTGAGAAATTTTTCATGCATTAAGTTTCCGAAAGTGATATTTGAAATGTTTGAATCCAGCAAACCAAGACTGGTTTTTGTGTCTTAAAAACTAGAGTTAGCAGTCCCAGAGATGCAAGTACATTCTAGCTAAAAACCTTGAAATGGTGCAAAATATGGACCTAATGAGATGCCCAATGATGTGTGACTTCTAGAAAAGTGGAATAGGACCCATGAACAAGAGTTTGTATAAAAATATTTCTCATTAGCTGAAGAAGGCTTTTTGAATGCATACAAAACCATCAAGACCTTACTCCAATCAGTGATGCATGATGTGAATGATGAATGATAGTGCTACCCCAGGTGCATGGTGTTGTTGTAGACCTCTTGAAGTATACTCCATCCTTATATTGGTGCATGACATGAATATGAAAGTTTGTTATTTCACCAAGTATAGGACTATGTCGAAAAGATCATACTTTTAGGTGTGCATACAAGCTCTAATGGATCCTTAATGAGAAATAGTGAGTTACATGAATTATCAAGTGTGTAGAGGACAAGGAGAGGAGGTGTGTAACTCATAATAACATTCATGAAACTTGTTACCTTGTATGGTGTGCTAGAAGCCAAGAAAGAGTCCGTTGAAAAAGAAGACAAATCGACATGGTAGTTACACAAGAACATGTTATATTTTAGTTTGTAAGAGGAACATTTTTAGTTATGTCATAAGGTGCAACGTGTCCAAGAGTGTTATCATGGTCCTCATGGGTCCTATAACTATTATGAAAACCTCTCGAAAGGTATGATCTTGTAGTTATTCTTTCATATGATTAAGATATAGATCTGGTTTATGCATTGTTATTTATGTGGTTATCTGTTATGGATCTGAAATATAAGTACGATCATGCTAACATCTTGAACAAGCTTACATAAAAGAGGGACTGGTACTATACGATGGAAAAGTGAAAAGTGAGCATGGGAATCTACAAGTAACTCTTCCTCACACATGACCTCCCGAGTCAATCTTATGTCTTTCGACGCGAACTAATGGAATCTGAAAATCTAAGGCAAAGAAGGCCCTCCTAACCTAAACTGGCGTGATAGATCGGTCGGTGAGGATGAATGCTCGAAGGCTCCAATCAATATTGAGCTCTGGCGTGATCCGATCTATAGGTTGTGGGATACGGGGAAAATGACCTGGGATTGTTTCGTGTATATCTCCAGATAGGGTCATAAGATGGATGATGGATATAGTGGATTCTATGGTCGATTCTCGGTCTAGTCCAGAAATCCTTAGCTTCATTAGCTGTTATATCTAACAAGGATAACTGTGTGATAATGGTTGGTGGAAGTGGAGTGGATCTAAATACTAATGTGTGTAAGCCAACATCTACATCTGATTGACCTGTGGACTCGTTGGGTTGTGGGATTTGTGGATCACAACCGTAGATTCATGGTTGTTGTGGACCTACTATGGTCATATGTAGAATCAATCTCTAATCCCTAATATCCAGTAGTCGTATGCCTTTTCGGCCTCTATATTTAGAACTGCAAGTTGTGCAATCTTCTCAGAGTACCTTACAGGTGTTCTAGCAACCTGAATTCTTAAGCTAGTGTCTATGTCAGTGAAAATATCTCCTGCGTCTGGCTGTGGGACCAAAGGGTCACAACCAAATGTTTTCTCTCTTTCAAGCCCTTCTACAGTCATGTGGATATTTATCTAGGGTAATCTGTAGTTTGGCTGGTTTGACCAAAATGTGTGTGCTTGGTCGTCTTCTATGTTTAACCCTCTTAACTGTGAGCTGATCTGTTGTAAGTCTGTTGTTGTTCGGAAGACTTGGATTCTAAGATTCTGATCTATATCAGTTATTTCCGTAATGAGATTGGGTTGAGGCACTATTGGCTCGAACACGTATTCTCTGGGCTCCCTAGGTCCCGTGATTGTCATGCAAAAGGAAATGATATAATTCTAACTACAAAAAGTAAAATTAACTATGTAAAGTATGTTTACAACATATATAATTTCTTTATTTTTGTGTTTTTCTGATGAACTATTTGAACGATCTTGAAAGAGCAACTATTTAAGATATCTAGAAATTGACAACTAAACTAATAATGAAATTAAAACAAACAAAGCAGCCGAGTATAGCTACTTTTATGCGAGTTGTAAATCTATTCTAAATAACCAGATAATTGATCTAATCTATTTGAAAGACTCTCGATCCTACCTCAGAAGTGAGGAGTGAATCATAGTTTCTCAAAAACTATCAATCCCCATAGCTTCCCGGAAATATCGAAAGTGAGATTAACTGAAATGAAATGATTGACTACTCTATTTGATATGTTTTAACTAGAACTTTGAAAGCTTGAACCTGGATTTTGCATAACAGTGGCGAATCCGGTTGTGTGTGGCTTTGTCCCCTCAGTGTGATCTCTTCGTTCCTTTGTGCTCACGTGAATCTAGAAAAGTGTGTGATGTTAGCATCAACAAGAAGTAGGTATTGGGATAATGGTAGTTTAGGATGCAGACTGAATACAATGCAAGTAGGAGAGGGATAGCACAAGAGAACAGAGCTTGGCTTATGTAATTCCTAGCGGGATTTATTGTGAGTCATACAACATAAAATGTTTAGAACCTGAAACTATCCTATTTGATGAACAAGACCTACTAACTTTAATGGCTTCCTACTAAAAATCAAACTATCCTATTCCAATGAATTGCATGAAATAAGTAACAACACTAGCACAAGAAGATTATGTGGCTTCCTAACAACTAAACAACACTAACCATGCATGCAACAAATAAAACTATGAATCCTAAGCAAAATTGAAAGACTAAGCTATTGAAATGAGAAATTGAGAGGCAAATTTGAGGGGCCATTTGCTTGAGCACAAGCCAACTATTTATAGAATTCCCATTTACCCAAAGGTGAAAACCAAATTGAACTCTTTAACCATAAACAATGCAAAAACACTATTCAGGGAACCAGAATCATAAATACAAGCAAAGGTGGTGAAAAAAGCTGGTAAATGTTGAAATTTACGTGAGTCGTTAAAAAGAACATTCTGGAAAATGCACGTGAAGGACCGCCGCCTGAGCAGGGTGGTGGTTACAGGACCGCCGCCCTGCTGGGTGGTGGTCACGAGACCGCCGCCTTGAGCAGGTGGCGGTTTCATCACGAAGACCAAAACAAAGAAAAGGAGGGGAGAAGAGAAAACAAAGCACGCAGGGGCTAAGCGGGCATGTGGGATGTTAACACATACTTGGAGAGATTTTCGGATCCCGAACACCTTGCGAGGAGACCTGTATCATCATTGGGGCATGTGTAACTGTGTTCCGGCGGTGCAGTACCCTACAATTTTGGGTATGTACATATTGCCCCCTCGGAGAAGCATTTTAGCCATGAAGAGGCGTAAAATGGTGGGTCCGAGTATGGTAGTCCCGAAATGGGAAGTTAAAATTTATACCTGACACGTGTGTGTCGAAATGATGCCCTCAAGATTCCCGCTACCTGCAAAATGAAAAGAGGACTCAAGTGCAGATAGATAAAATAGATCGAAAAATAAATACTAAAATAATATGAAATGAGGATGTACCATTTGTGTGGGGATAAGAACTTACCTCGTCGGCGCTCCAAACCTGCGAAAAGGGCATTCAAAACAAGTCAGGATGTTATATATATAAAAGTGGGCCCATTTTCCTATTCATTTGCGCGTGTCGATTTGATTGATTTTGAGCTCTGGGACCCACGGTGATGACGGTTTTTGATGAGAGCATAGTCAAAACGTTCGTGACGAGATTGTGATCATGCCTCGCGAGTGGAACACCGACCTGCGAGATCACAGGTTAGTTTTTCGATTTACCGTTTTTATCCCCAAAATGTTAAAATGATGAAATCTTTGTCATGGGGGGATTATTTTTGAAAATGTCAGTTTTAATAGGGTCACTTAGGGGGCGCCTAATGGGTAGGCTTTGTTTTGGTCAAAATAGTCATTTTTGGTGTTTTTAGGTGTCATTTAGGGCATGTGACCCACGTGGAAATTCGGGACACGACCACCGCCCTGAGCAGGGTGGTGGTTACATGACCACCGCCCTGCTCAGGGTGGCGGTTCAAGACCGCCGCCTTTAAGGCGGCGGTTATGGAACCACCGCCTTGCTTAGGGTGGCGGTTCTTCACAGAATGCTAAAAGAATACTTGTTTGAAATTGTTTTTACATTTCTAGCATTCTTATATGTCTTAATGATTTTTCTAATGTCATTTTGAATACTAACTTACTCCTTTTTGTATGTTTTTGGGTGTATGCAGGCGAAGGAGGAGTATATCAGATGGAGTCGAGAGAGAGAGAGAGTGTGATTGGCTTCAGCAGTATTGGATGCACTTTCTCAGGATGAGCAGGACACTCTTCAGAGGGCCGGTATATTGCGTATATCACGGGTCCCGCATGTTGCACCTTCTAGTCACATACTTTGTGACTTGTTTTCATATTGGGATGTTGATCGGAACACTTTCTAATTTCCAGGAGTCAGGGGTGAGTGGACCATTACTTTGGAGGATGTTTACCACATCTTGGGGGTCCGATCATCGGGAGATGGCTCACACTTGAGACAGTAGGGTCACGGGCTCAGATAGCACAGTGGGCTTCATATATGGGAGATGCAGTTATCTCCACTGGTTTGAAGAAGGGGTGAGGGTCGATCTATTCCTAGCCTGCCTATCCCCTTGATTTTCCAGGCCATTATGGGGATCCTTGCCTCGAGATTGATCGGGGACAAGGGAGGGGACACTTTACTTTATTGTTGGTCCCCCATCATTGCATAGATTGAGGGACATGGCCGGATTTATGCCTGGGGAGCTGACATACTTGGGACCACCTATCATGATTTATATTGGGTGGTTCGTTTATAGGGGCAGTCATTGAGTCATCCGACCCTGGTTATGAGTTGGGTCTATGAGCATTTCATCCCTTATGGGAGAGGTGTAGAGGTGGCGGATCCCGAGAGCTGTGAGGGCAGCCAGATGGATAGATATGTCGGTGCTCAGAGCACCCCACCAGCCAGTCACCTCCTTGACTACTGATGATATGGAGGCCACACCCTATCAGGCCATGGTAGGGTTATGGGGCGAGGAGGCCCTTACTTTGATCTCTTGCTCTACCACAGGGCAGCTTGTGGATAGGACGGGGAAGGTGGAGACACATCCTTTTGCTCGAGTGCCTCAGCAGTTTGGCCTTCCTTACATCGATATGCTTCCCCAGTGGTGCCAGTGTTTAGATCGGTCCGGGAGGCTAGAGGAGGTCCTAGAGGCCGGGGTTGGACAGTTGTTACTCCTGGCATTCCTATTGTGCAGCTAGGTGAGTGGTACGTGCTCGAGGGAGAGCCGGTGCTCCTCGAGCACCCTTACTTCAGATTGCCACCGGTCCCGCCCATAGTAGTGACGACCCCATTGATATAGACTCTGAGTCTGAGGAGTTCACGGGGGGAGATGGAGGAGGAGACCGAGGCTGAGGTCAGTGAGTCGGGTGGAGAGGAGGACAACGATCCTGAGTGGCATGACACTCAGGATATCTTACAGGTGGAGAGGGCGGAGTAGAGTGCGGAGAGGGTGACCCTAGCTTCAGAGGAGCCACTTTCTCAGGGTTTGGGTGGAGAGGATGAGTCCGTAGTAGGATGTTATGTGGCTCCAGGCATAGGAGGAGTGCATCAATCAGTCAGTGGTGGCATCTGTGGCAGGTGCTGACCCTAGGATCCATCTTGGAGGCCGGAGATCCGAGTGAGTTATCATCCTTCTCTTTAATGTTTGTTTTTAGCTATGATTGTCTTAGTTGCTATCTCTCCTTTTGTTTACTTTTGTTTTTATCTTTTGAGTATTTCTAATTTGTTTTCTCCTTTGCTTGCAGAGACTGCTGATGAGTGGCGAGACCTGATTCGTCCGGGTATGCACTGATACCCTGATGATCCCCATGGAGAAGACCCATGCGGAGTTATCCGTGGATGCAGGGGAGCCCCGGCGGCGGTAGGTAGGCATACCAACATTTTTGCCCCCTATCGGCATGTGGCGGGATGGTGACTACCCTTTGCAGAGTTGGCAGGATACAGGACAGTAGAGCGTCTGATGAGGAGTCACTCTCATGGCGAGGCCACAGCTGCTCCGGGATCGTGAGCCCTCCATGCACTCAGAGCGCGGCGTAGCCGGAGTCCTAGACATGGGTGTGCACCTTTGAGAGGGATCTCATAGGGGTTGAGAAGCCACTTGGCTCTCTTAGATTATTTGTATGATGTATTTTGTATTTCCCGGGCTCTTTGAGCATTTTGACCATGCTTAGCGCATGATGGCATTACAAACATAGGAAATATTATATATATATATATATATATTCTTTTTGGATCAGACTCTTGGTATCTATGATTTTGTGATTCATTTCCACATGTAAACTATAATGTTGTTTTTATATGCTTTTCAGAATGTATGCAATGGAGAACAAATGATACAAGTGCTTTCTTTCTTTTTGTATTTTGTGATGCGTTGATATATGATAATGTAGACACAATGTGATCTTGAACTTTAGTTTCTATAAGCAATTTTTGGTACTTCATATTTTTGTGACAAAATGAGATGATAAACCGGTATGATGAGTAGATGAACTTGCCCCATTCCTAACTCCACGTAACTAGTAAGATGCGAGGGCTCATCACCGAGAGCTAGAAAGGGCACAAGCTATGAAATTTGTTGAATGGTAGTGATGAGAGATAGACAAAGATTTGGTGGAACCAAATTAGGATGCTACAAACCTACTCTACTCGAGTGACTCCATAGTTTAGAATGCTACTTGCTTTGTGGTTTATCTAGACTTAGATCCGTAGATGGCCACATGGTAGACAAAATCTGGTTTTCGGGGTTTTGAGCTCTCTTGGAATTTTGGACATCTGATTCATTTGTTTTTGACTCAAGATTTCAAAGGTTCATTTGAATTGTTTGCTTATGACCTTCAACGTTTATTTGTCAAGAGGACCCCCTACACCTTGCCCCATGCTACTAGTAAGAAGCGTGGGCTTATCACCATGGACAAGGTATAGGTGAGTAAGGGCATTCCCATCCTTTCCCAACCCTACGTCACTAGTAAGAGACACAAGCTCATCACCGAAGGTTGGTAGGGCAAGGAAATGTGTAAAAATAAAATTTTCTGTTTGATCTACATTTGATTTATATATTTGAGCAAAATGTCAGTATGTTCTTATTTCCAAAGAGATATGCATACGGGATAGATGTGACACGATGAAGCTTCTAGAACAGACCATAGGCAAGACACCTATCCTAGGAAGAGACCAAAAGTGAGAACAAGCATGCAGACCTTGGTATGGTTACCGTTAAGACTTTGTCATATCTAGCTTTATTTGATGAGATGATTCAGAAACAGGTGATGTGATTATGAAAGTGAAGAAGTATGATTTGCATGATTATGCCAATACCATCAGAAGTTTGTAATGAATTGCTTTGAGAATAAGTTCCTTGATCACAAAATTGTATGAAACAAGTGGACAAAATGAACCTAACTACATGAAGATGCAATGTAGATATAATTATACAAACAGTGCGGGTTGCTTATGCATAGAATCGTTTAAGATGCAAGGAATTGACTGTTTCATTGAATTCCTCGCCTTCCAGTGTACATAAGAGATATGCACCATTTCCATAGTCTTTCGTGACTCGGTATGGGCCCAACCATTTGGGCTGGAATTTCCTTCCTTCACCGGTCTTTTTGTCAATCCGGTTGTCTAGTCTTAGAACTAGATCTCCTTCATATATATCTCGTTCATAGACCTTTTTGTTATACTGCCGGCACATCGGTCAGCATAAACTCTATGCCGTTGTTCAGCATCTAACCTGGCCTCATCTAGGCTTTCTAGTTGGGAGAGACGTGCTTCTCTATAAGCGTCTTCATCTAGAATCCCTTGTAATGAGATGCGGAGACTGGGTATTTCAACCTCAAGTGGGAGAACTACTTCTGCTCGAATACCAATGAGAAAGGAGTTGCTCCTGTGGGTGTTCTTATTGAGGTTCGGTGGGCCCACAAGGCTAGGTATAACTTTAAATGCCAATCTCGTTTATTTTCTTTTACCGTTTTAAGGAGAATAGCTTTTAATGTCTTGTTTGTTGCTTCAGCCTGTCCATTGGCTTGAGGGTAATACAGGGAGGCTGTATGATGGTTTATTTTAAATTTACTGCATAGCTCATGGACTTCGTCATTCTTAAAAGAAGTGCCATTATCTGAGATAATGATTTGTGGGACACCGTACCTGCAAATGATCTGGTTCAAAATGAACTTGGTGATCACGGCACCTGGTACAGTGGTAAGAGGCATAGCCTCTACCCATTTAGTAAAATACTCGGTGGCCGTGATTATGAAGTTATGGCCATCTGTAGATGAGGGAGAGAATTTCCCTATCAAATCTAGGCCCCATGTAGAAAAGGGCCATGGAGTTGCGATTGGTTGTAGAGCTTGTGCCGGCATGTGAATCTCGTGGGAAAATTCTTGGCATTTATGACACTTGCGTACAAACTCTACTGCGTCGTGCTCTAGAGTGGGCTAGAAATAGCCCATCGATGTATTTTGTGAGTGGTGGCATGACCACCGAAGTGGCCTCCACATATTCCACTGTGAGATTCGTGGAGAATCTTCTTGGATTCTTCTGTGTCAACACACCTTAGAAGCATTCCATCGAAAGCCTTACGATAGAGCACTTGTTCTATAATAACGTATTTAGCTACGATAATGTAACCACCTTCTTTGTTGTGGTGTAGCACCTTCTGGATATGCATGGCCCATGATATAATTAATAATATCAGTATACCAAGGACATTCAGAGATGGGAGGTCTAGTTTCGACGTAATATATGCATTCATCGGGAAAATCTAGATCTACTAGATCGCCTCCATCAATGGGTTATCAGCTAACCAATCTGCAATGATTTGTCCCTTAACGGACTTCTGGTTTACAAAAGTTAATTTGAATTCACCCATTAAGGTTATAAAGCATCCAACCTTTTTAGACAAAGATCCTTGCGTGAGGAAAGTTCGTAAATGGTTTGTTTTTACAATGACCCTTGTTTCTTGATTTAGCATGTAATGTCTTAAGCATTTGGTTGCGAAGACTATGGCGAGGCATTCTCTCTGCTTGCTTGTGTATAACGTGTCTCATAATCGAGTAATGTTCGGCTAATAAAATAGATCACATGTTCTCGTTTGTCATCATCTTCTTGGGCTAGCATGCAGGCTAGCGAGACATTGGTAGCTCGTGAATATAAGATTAAAGGGTGGTCTGGCTTAGGAGGCATTAGCGTAGGTGGTGACAACAAGAAATGCTTAACTGCTTTGAAAGCCTCATTGCAGTCTTCGGTCCAATCGATATTGTACTCTTTCTTGAGTAGATTGTTGATTGGATGAATGGAAAAGCTTAAATATGGGATGAATCTTCGGATTGCACTGAGTTTCCCAAGAAACGACCTGATTCAGATTCATCTGACGGTGGGATCATTTCAAGAACAACCCAGATTTTAGTTGGGTCTACATCGATCCCTCATGATGATATAATGTAACCTAGGAGCTTCCCTCCTGTCACACCAAATACACATTTTTCTGGGTTTAGTGTGACTCGTATTCTATCAAACGTGAAAGAATGATATGGAGCACTTCCGGGTGATCACAGTGCTTCCTGGCTTTAGCTAACAAGTCATCTACATAGGATTCCATGATTTTGTGTATAAGATCATGAAATATATACGTCATTTTGCCCATTGGTATGTAGCGCCAGCATTCTTGAGACCGAATGGCATAACAACGTAGCAATAGGTTCCCCAAGGAGTTATAAATGTGGTTTTGGCTTGGTCTTGTTCGGATATTCTGATTTGATTGTATCCTGAGAATCCATCCATGAGAGACAAAAGCTCAAATCCGGTTGTTGCGTCAATGATGACGTCTATGGATGGTAATGGGAAGTCATCCTTAGGGCACGCCTTGTTAATGTCTCAGAAATCTATGCAAATGCGTATCTTCCCATTTTTTTGAGAACGGGAACGATATTAGATACCCACTGAGAGTAATCGACTGGTTTGATGAATCCCACTTGGAGGAGTTTCATTACTTCTTCTTTCACCATGAGAGCTACCTTGGGTTTCATTGGTCTCGATTTTTGTTTAATTGGCTTTGCATCTGATTTGGTGATGAGGTTATGTACTGCGATGTGTGGTGTAACCCCTGTCATTTCTTTATAATTAAATGCAAAAGCCTTTTGATGTTCTTTGAGGATTGAGTGTGTATTTCTATTTCTTCTGGAGTTAACGAAGATCCTAGTTTCAAGATCTTTGGTTCTTCTTCCATTCCGATGTTAATATCAATCGTTTCTTGATTAAAGAAGTGTTACCTTCTTCAAACTCAGGCGGGGCTGGAGGTAGTTCCAGATCTTCTCCATTCTCTACCACGTATATGTGTCAGTTCCTTTTTGGGGAAGCTCTATCATGGGATTTCGAAGTAAGAAGATGAATGTGGGATTAAAGACAAATCTACCACGTGATGGGTGAGATGTAACGCTGCATAGGCATTTAAGTAATCAAGAGTAGCTCTATCACTATCAACGTGATCTAAGCTAGTAGACTTGTTCTCAGCTATGTTCGTTAAAAGGGTTTGACATTTTCTTCACTAATGGTTCAGTGTGAAGGGATACCATGAAATGGGTGTCCTCCAACTCACTACTTGGAGTGAAATGTGAAGCTGAGGTTGCTATCGAATCTGCGAGAAGATTTTGTTCTCGTGGGATTGCTTCAATTGATATGAAGTCAAACTCTTTGCTCAAATCTAATACTGTTATTTTGTAGAGTTGTAAGTGTTTAGCTCTAGTCTCATACACCTCAGAGACTTGGTTTGCTATTAATTGAGAGTCTCCTAACACCCTGATGTCATTAACACCGAGCCTTTTAGCTAGGATGAGGCCAAGGAGGAGGGCTTCGTACTCAGTGCCATTGTTTGTACATTGAAATTTAGTTTAAAGGTGAATGGTAGGATTTTCCTTGGGTGAAGTAAAGATCACACTGCCCCACCCCATAATGACATCTAGCTCCATCGAAATGAAGAGTCCAATATTTAATTGGGAAGATGGATGTTGGGACATTTGTTCCATCTATTTCATCCACTTCGGTTACTTCTACCATGCAGAGTTCTTCTGCTGGAAGAGAACCAACTCCTAGGGTATATCCCATGCCTACAAGAATCAAATGGTAGGAAAATTGGTAGATCTGTTCTAGCAATTTGACAATTTTTCCGTAGTTCCTAATGATATTGTTTCTACAGTGTTAGCCTCTTCCTTGAGGGCTGGGATATTCTTGATTAGGTTCGTAACTTCTAACTCCGTTGTAGGTACCAACTTTCCTTCCGGTTTCGAGTCGGTTGGCTTGTTAAGTTGGTTTGTTGGGAGTTCAAACTTAGAGTGAATGCCTGGTCTTTTCTTCAGGTCTGCTAGGTGTATATCGAATGGTTTGGATCACCTTTTGCTATGAATACCTTTCCTAAGTGCAAGAATCTTACTTCTTGGAATAATGTAGAAGGGATTGCCTTCATACGGTGTATCCACGGTCGGCTGAGGATCATATTATAGTTGGTTTCCGATCTATAATATAAAACTCAGTGAGGATTGTTTTGGGTCCTAAGGTGACTGGTAGTATTATAGTCCCAATGAAGTGGCCTTAAGGCTATCATAGCCTCTTAGCGTATTCTGAGTCATGGAACAATTTGTCTCTCCATACCCTAGCTTTTGAAGGAAAGAGAAGGGGAACTATGTTAACTGCTGCCCCATCATCAACCATTGCATGTTTAACGTAATTGTTATAAACCCACACTTGCAAATGTAAGGCTGGATCACCTCTGCGTGTAATCTCAGTGTCTGTTGGCATTTTGTTTATTTTGAATATAAACTCGGTATCCCTATCCGGCTGCCCGGAGGGTGGATATCAAAGTCTATATGGTTTACCTATGTTTCGGGAGGTGGAGTGATGTTAATTAAATGACCTAAACCTAATGCTTCTAAAAGAGCAGCCATGTGGGTAGGAGAGTTCTTCAATAAATCCAAAAAGGAGATATGAGAGAAGGTCTTTGTTAGGTCATTAATTAAATCATAGGCACCTACGGGTTTTACTAATGGTTGTTGAATGTTATCTGTCTCTAGCGGGTAACTTGGACTTGGCTGAGAGGAATACTCTCGTGTCCTTGTTCTAGCTTCCATGGGTAGCTCAGTGTCTAACTCCACCAAACTGACTATCTTGGGTCGTAGCTGATTTCCTAATTGTGGTGCGATAGGTGGATTTAGTGAAGTCGAGGCTTCATGATCATTGTTTCCTGTCATTACGCTCTTGTTCATCCCATTTGGATTTAATTTGTTGTTATTGTGATTTGGGAGTGGATCGTTGAAGATCTTGAGGGGTGCATTTTGAGGGGAAATTGCTCCTGTGAAGGTATTTGGGGCAGGTGATGTAGGATCTGCTAAGAACATATCTATGAAAAGTTGTCTTTGTTCTTCTGGCAGACGTTGCATGAATTTATTGTAATCACGGCAAGTCCTAGTGTCGTGGCCTCGAATTTTGTGGAAACCACAATATGAGTTAGGATTGTAATTCCTAGGTTGTTGGTTTGGCGCATATTGTGGTCCAAAACTCTGATTAAACCATTGACCATTAGGATTTTTGCATTTGTTGTCTTTGGTTTTGGTTTTGGTTCTGATATCCAGTTGAATTTTGACTTGGACCGTGTGTCTGGGTCTGCCTTTTTTGTTGTTGTTGTTGTTGTGGATGATTAAAATCCACTGTATTGATTGTCGGGGTAAAGTTGTTGTTTCGTTGATTGTTAATCGGCGGTGGAGCATTTACAACATTTTTTTTTGTTTGGTGGTTACTCCATCTGTGGTTTGTTGCCGATTTTTGTTAAGGATTTTAGGTCCTTGATTGACGTTTGCGGTAGTAGGATAAGTCGTAGTATTCATTTGGGGTGATTAGCCTCCCATTTGTTCCATACGTCTTGTGACCACCGCTATCTATTGCCGCTTGATCTATTCGGAGAGCGCTCTCAAGTACTTCATCGTAAGTCCTTAGTGGGAACTTCTGGACTTCTTCCTTTACCTCTCTGCTGAGAGAATGAAGGAATAAATCACATAGTTCCATTTGGTCCATATTTGGAGCACTTGCCAGAAGAATAAAGGACTATACGCCATCTTTGGATGAAGTGAGCAACATATTCATTGTGTTCTTGTTTAATGTGCAAGAACTCCCTGATTCTGTTCTCAACAGTTTGTTCATGTCAAATGCCTTGATGAACTCTGAAATGAGTTGTTTAAATGAATGTATGGAAGCTTTAGGTATTCTGTAATACCAATCGAGGGCAATGCCCTCTAACGTTTTGGGAAATATTTTAGCAACAACCCCGTCCCAAGGGAGTAGTTCTCGAATAGTTGTGGCGTAGGCCTTGATATGTGCATTCGGGTCTCCTTCCCCTTTGTATTTGGGAAAATCGGGAAGAGGTCTTGGAAGCATGATGCTTCGTATAGTGAAGTCTAAGGGTTCTTTCAAATATTCTGAATAAGTCCCTATCGCATAGGTTTCGACCATCGATGGTGCCTGCTGAGGGGGTGGAGGTGGGATGGTTTGTTGGTATGGCGTGGCATATGCATTTGCAGGGGCATAAGGAAATCCTGTGGTTGAGTGAACATGCCGGGAGAAGAGAACATATCTCCTTGCGGTGATTTGGAATATATGTTCAAGTATGGAGGAGTATTGCCCAGGAATGGATTATTTTGTACTAGACCAGGAGGTGTCATATTTTCCACTGGAATGGTGTTAGAAAACGCGGTTCTAGTTGGGGTTTGTTGTGAATACTGAGGAGGCATGCCCAATGTGCCTATTCCTGTGAGGAGGTCTACTTGGCTGGGATGATGCGGAGGATTGGAATTTCCTACTGCATGAATTGAGAATTTTGACTTGCTTGAGCAAGCTCTAACCCTCTAACTTTTTCTACTAAAGTTGAGATGACTTCATCTGGTGAAGTCATAGTATTTTTCCTTAGTGGCATTTGTTGTATATCCTGAGGTTGTATAGGCATGTGGTACCCCGCTATGAATTGATCGTTGCCCTGCCAAGTTTCACATGAGGGTATTTCCTATAGGTAGCGGCATGGAGGTGTTTTCTTGAAACGAGACCTCGGGTTGTGTTTGTAAACTTCCTATAGGTGGGTACATACTCGAGAGCATTGTTCATTCCTGGCATAATGCACTGAATGTTCATCATCTAAAAATGGATATGGATCGATTGTCTACTAATTTGTGGTCTAAGCAATACTATGAGGAGATGAACCAGATTCTCCTGTAAACGTCATGGTGTTCGAGCCTGAAGGCTCTGGGTGTTGCGTTTGAGTGAGCTGATCCAACTCCTCTATTTGGAAAGAAGAACTATATCTAGTCCTTGGGGGGAGTTTGTGTTGACAATTGGTTAGTTGAATAGTTGTCACCCCATGCTGAGAGTGAGGGTGATGGTTGTCTATTCAGTTGATCATAATATGCTTCAAGACCTAGGAGAGGTGCCATATGCATCGAATCGACATATTGGGGTATATGAACATATGGGAAAGGGGGTATATGAATACCCACAGAATAATGGGAAAGAGCGAAGGTGGATGGAAGAAATATGAAACACTAAATGGGGAAAGGTAAAAGGGAAGGAACTGTTCCTTTCACGTTGGGTTCACCAATTTTTATACGATGGAAAAGTGACAAGTGAGCATGGGAATCTACAAGTAACTCTTCCTCGCACCCGACCTCCCGAGGTCGTGCCGAGACAGCTGGTGGGGATGGACTATACGTGGGATGTAGACAAGCTAGTTAGGAAATCTTATGTCTTCGATGCGCACTAATGGAATCTGTGAATCTAAGGAAAAGAAGGCCCTCCTAACCTGAACTGGCATGATAGATCGGTCGGTGAGGATGACTGCTCGAAGGCTCCAATCAATATCGAGCTCTGGCGTGATCCGATCTATAGGTTGTGGGATACGGGAAAATGACCTAGGATTGTTTCGTGTATATCTCCAGATAGGGTCATAAGATGGATGATGGGTACAGTGGATTCTATGGTCGATTCTCGGTCTAGTCCAGAAATCCTTAGCTTTGTTAGCTGTTATATCTAATAAGGATAACTGTGTGATAATGGTTGGTGGAAGTGGAGTGGATCTAAATACTAATGTGTGTAAGCCAGCATCAATGTCGATTGACCTGTGGACTCGTTGGGTTGTGGGATTTGTGGATCACAACCGTAGATTCGTGGTTGTTGTGGACCTTCTATGGTCATATGTAGAATCAATCTCTAATCCCTAATATCCAGTAGTCGTATGCCTTTTCGGCCTCTATATTTAGAACTGCAAGTTGTGTAATCTTCTCAGAGTACCTTACAGGTGTTCTAGCAACCTGAATTCTTAAGCTAGTGTCTATGTCAGTGAAAATGTCTCCTGCATCTGGCTGTGGGACCAAAGGGTCACAACCGAATGTTTTCTCTCTTTCAAGCCCTTCTACAGTCATGTGGATATTTATCTAGGGTAATATGTAGTTTGGCTGGTTTGACCAAAACGTGTGTGCTTGGTCATCTTCTATGTTTAACCCTCTTAACTGTGAGCTGATCTGTTGTAAGTCTGTTGTTGTTTGGAAGACTTGGATTCTAAGATTTGATCTATATCATTATTATTTATAACAAGATTGGGTTGAGGCACGATTGGCTCGAACACGTATTCTCTGGGCTCTCTAGGTCCCGTGATTGTCATGCAAAAGGAAATGATATAATTTTAAGCTATGACAAAGTAAAATTAACTATGTAAAGTATGTTTCTGACATATATAATTTCTTTATTTTTGTGTTTTTCTGATGAACTATTTGAACGATCTTGAAAGAGAAACTATTTAAGATATCTAGAAATTGACAACTAAACTAATAATGAAATTAAAACAAACAAAGCAAATCTGAGTATAGCTACTTGCCTGTGTCAGTTGTAAATCTATTCTAAATAACCAGATAACTGATCTAATCTATTTGAAAGACTCTCGATCCTACCTCAGAAGTGAGGAGTGAATCATAGTTTCTCAGAAACTATCAATCCCCATAGCTTCCCGGAAATATCGAAAGTGAGATTAACTGAAATGAAATGATTGACTACTCTATTTGATATGTTTTAACTAGAACTTTGAAAGCTTGAACCTGGATTTTGTAGAACAGTGGCGAATCCGGTTGTGTGTGGCTTTGTCCCCTTAGTGTGATCTCTTCGTTCCTTTGTGCTCACGTGAATCTAGAAAAGTGTGTGATGTTAGCATCAACTAGAAGTAGGTATTGGGATCAGTGGCAGTTTAGGATGCAGACTGAATACAATGCGAGTAGGAGAGGGATAGCGCAAGAGAACAGAGCTTGGCTTATGTAATTCCTAGCGGGATTTATTGTGAGTCATACAACATAAAATGTTAGAACCTGAAACTATCTGTTTGATGAACAAGACCTGCAACTTTAATGGCTTCCTACTGAAAATCAAACTATCTATTCAATGAATTGCATGAAATAGTAACAACACTAGCACAAGAAGATTATGTGGCTTCCTAACAGCTAAACAACACTAACCATGCATGCAACAAATAAAACTATGAATCCTAAGCAAAATTGAAAGACTAAGCTATTGAAATGAGAAATTGAGAGGCAAATTTGAGGGGCCATTTGCTTGAGCACAAGCCAGCTATTTATAGAATTCCCATTTACCCAAAGGTGAAAACCAAATTGAACTCTTTAACCATAAACAATGCAAAAACACTATTCTAGGGAACCAAAATCATAAATACAAGCAATTTTTCAGAATCAAGACCAAAACGCAAAGCAAAGGAAGGGAGAAGAGGAAAAAAAAGCACGCAAGGGCTAAAGCGGGACATGCAGGATGTTAACACATACTGGAGAGCTTTTCCGGACCTCGAACACCTCATGCGAGGAGACCTGTATCATCATTGGGAGTACGTGTAATGTTGTCTACGGTGGTGCAAGTACCTATAATTTTGGGTACGCATGGTACCCTTGCACACTTCAGGTGAGTGCTCGGTTTAGGTGAGTGATGTGCCAACACGCCTTGGGATGTTGGTGGTAAAGTCTAGGCTACATCTAACTACATTGATCATATGACCTGTCATACTTTGTTAGAAGGTGATCGGTCGGTGAATATGTTCACGGGAATTGGTGATCATGTGTAGTAAGGTCTAGATAGTAGTATGCAGTATGCTACAATTTTATTTTTAGTGTTCCTAAGTGGAAATTTCACATTGTGGGGGACCATGACACCAATGTTCCACTTCCATTCTACACCAAACTGACTAAATTCAAGGGCAACTTCTAGTGCCAATGGCAATTTCAATGTTGTTCAATATTGAGTGGCAAAGTGATCAACAACATTGGCTACTGATTAAGAGCATTGTGATTCTTATATAGGATGTGATGTGAAATCTTTCCAATGTGATAATTCTTATTACGATTGGTAATAAGTGAGCAATGTTTCCTATGTACTTCCCTGATGTACAAGCATAGTGGCAAACAAAAGCACTAGAGTAAGTCAGTTCATGGATCTTGAAAAGGTTTGTGGGAGATCAAAAAACCACACGAGGTGGACATTTGATGGGGTCTGTTCATGTAAGCCTATTTAAAACCATGGAAGGAGAGAGCCTTTATTTTCTATCAATATCATAAGTCGCATAGTTTGACATGCCACAGGGGTGAGCTTACTGCAGATGAGTGTGTGAATGTTTTTCTACCATGTTCGCATTAAGGGGGGAATGTTAGGAATTTGCTGTGTTAGTGCTCACATAAATTATTATATATGAGTAAATAAAACTAGTTAATTAGTTAGTAGATAAGTTTAATATATTAAACCTATCTAATGTTTGGTTAGTCAATGTTAGTAACTTGTTGGGTGTTTTTTTACCCATGTAGGATAGATTAGTAGGTTAAAACTATCTCCTAACATATAGGAATCTATTTCCTATATAATTGTATCTAGTCTATTGAATATTATTAATTGATATTTGTTTCTCTGTATTTGTTTATACCAACACAAATATTGCATTATGTAGACAAAGCCAAGATGGTACAAAAAAGTGACATTTATGACGTATAAGTGGCTTATTGAAAGAAACAAGAGGATCACTTAAATTCCCTCCTCTAGATTCTGCAACATAAAAATTATCCTTTCTCTATTCCCTTCATCATCATAACTCTTGCTCCCTCAAATATAGACTCGTTGATAATGAAGATGCATGAACTACCACCCGTTTGTTCAACAGAACCCACAATATTTTCCATTCATCCCCAAGTTCTACCTTCGACATATCCATTACATTCTTGTTGTGCAATTGCTAGTATCTAACTTAAAATATACAGTTTAATGTGAATGTGGATTAAAAATAGATCCAATAAGACCACAACCACATGCATGGCATCATATACATACAAGGAAAAGTTAACAGTAAAACTACAAATAGACTTAATGTGAATAAGGCTTCAAAAAGTGTTCTATTCTCATTTCCAAGAACGTTTCATTAATTTATTCTATGTTTATCTATATAGTGCCAAACATCTCAAACTTGCAACAATCAATATAATCCTCAGCTACTCCCAACGGATGTGATCACTACTTGTGATTAAATCATTTCATAAATTTCGACTGGTCATTTTGAAGTGTTACGCTTTGATGCCAACCAACCCTTTCTTGGCAAACCCTTGATGCATGTACTTTCCAAATGATCAATACGCAAAAATATTATAAAGATAAATCACTAAAAACAATGCGCGCACACACACACACACACATTATATAGGTAAATAAATAATAGATTTTAACAATTTATTAAAAAAATTGAGTTAAACATGTACAAAATATTAGTTGTATTTATAACATACAAATTATTTTGGTTTAATTTAACATGCCCTAAAAACAGGATTGCATATTTTTTAAAAATTGGAAAAACAAGTGAAGGTACAGTAATAACTTGTGGAAATTGACGCATGCCCTAACATGTATGGACTCCCTAAAAATTAGGGTATAATGAAATTGACCGAAATACAAAGTCATTGTGTCGAGATAAAGATTTGGGTAAAATACCCACGAAATTTCCATCTCATTTCCAGCAATGTTCCCTCTCGGACTGATCAGTTCACTCTCTGTTTACCTATAAATACACCCCACATGCCACAATCCACATAATCATCAGCCCTCTTTATTATTAGTGTCCGAATAATATGGGTCTGATTAGTGCTCCTGCCCTGTTCAGTATTGCGGTTTCTGTTATTCTCTTTGCCAATCCAAGCCTCTGTCTCGCATGTCCTCAACACGAATCTGAAGCTCTTCTTTCCTTCAAAGCCACCACAAATCAATCCAATGACCTTCTCAGTTCGTGGAGGAATGGATCCGACTGTTGCAAGTGGGATGGAATTCAATGCAATGAGCACAAACATGTAGTTAATGTTAGTATTTTTGAAGGTCCTGATTCAACATTAGGAGGTACTCTTCCTTCCTGCTTGGGAAACCTCTCTCATCTTCAATTACTGTCTGTGAAATACATTGGGTTGAGTGGGATAATACCCCCTGCTATATGTCTGCTTACCAGACTGAATATGCTGGATCTTAGTGTTAACCAACTGAGTGGAAGTCTGCCATCCTGTCTGGGAAACCTTACTTCTCTCACTGACATTCACCTTGATGACAATCAACTAACTGGAAGCATTCCACCTTCTTTGGGGGGTCTCTCTTTTTTAAAAGTCTTATCCCTTTCCGGGAATAAATTGAGCGGTAAGATCCCCTGTTCTTTGGGAAATCTCTCATTGCTCACGCACTTGTATCTGCATGACAATCAATTAGATGGTCAAATCCCATATTCCTTGGGAAATCTCTCATCGCTCACGCAGTTGTATCTGGTTGACAATCAATTAGATGGTCAAATCCCATATTCCTTAGGCAATCTGTCCTCACTCGAGGAATTGTATATTTCGTACAACCGTCTAAGTGGTGCTCTTCCTTCAACATTTGGTATGCTATCCTCCCTAAGGAGGCTCTATGCCAAAGACAATGCATTCAATGAAAGCTTTTCATCCTCAATATTGCCCCCTTCTTTGTTTGGTCTAAGTCTCTCTTTTAACCATCATTTGACAATTTCAGAAGTTTTTTTTCACAACCTTACCGGATTAGATGAGTTGTCATTATCCGACTGTGTATTGAATATTAGCCCAGCCTGGATTCCTCCATTCCAATTATCTGCTTTAGATTTGACATCATGTAATATTAATGGCCAAATTCCACCATGGATTTCAACGCAATTCCTCAAGCTAGGAATCTTAACATTGGCTAACAACAGTCTTGTCGGACAGATTCCATCTTGGATATGGGATATTTCGACCTCCTTATATTATGTAAATCTTTCAGCAAATTATCTAGAAAGTTTGTCTTTTGGGAAGGCAGGATTGAGTGTAGTGGACTTGTCTAAGAATGCATTGAAGGGAAAGATACCATCGGCATCAATGTGGCTTAGAATAGAAGTACTTCTGCTCAATGACAATTTGTTGACCGGAAATATTCCTCCAAGTTTGGGGATTTTTTCTGATCTTAAAATGCTAAATCTAGCCAATAACAGTTTAACAGGAACCGTCCCTCCGAGTTTAGGTAATTGTTCTTCCCTTAAAATACTGAATTTGGGAAACAATTATTTTGAAGGATCTTTACCCTTTGAACTTGGGAAGCTCAGTCTTTACTCACTAGTCATTCATAATAATAACCTCAGTGGGACTTTCCCCCTTTAGCAAATTCTACAGGATTGCAAATACTTGATATTGGGCAAAACTCATTTCAGGGCCGAATTCCAAAGTCAATTGGAAACCTGTCAGAGCTAAGAGTGTTGTTGATGAAGGGGAATGTTTTTAGCGGCAGCATTCCTTCAGAAATTCAAAATTGAAGTACCTCCAGATCTTGGATCTTTCATTTAATCATTTATCAGGATTTATCCCACGCAACATTTCATCCTTGCAAGCAATGGCCACACCCACCCACCAAGCCTCTGTGTTGACCATTATTCTTAGTTATGATTTCAGGGGTTTAGTAGAAAGTGGATCAGTACTATTCTCTTTTCATCCTAGAGTAGATTTGATGGCCAAGGCAAGAGAGGAGCACTATCCATATATTCTTTCAAGCAGGACATCTATAGATTTGTCGCACAATGAATTGCATGGCAGTGTTCCTCCAGATTTTGGAAAGTTGAAGGGCTTAATGTATCTGAATCTCTCCACAAACCATCTGAGTGGGAATATTCCACATAGTTTTGGTGAAATGCTTCAGCTGGAATCGTTGGACCTCTCTACAAACAAATTTTCTGGAAAAATACCGGAGGAGCTCAAGTCCCTAAACTCTTTGGGTGCCTTCAACTTGTCCAACAATAATTTATCAGGCAGCATACCACAAGGAGGGCACATGACCACATTTGAAGAGTCATCATACTCAGGTAATCCCAATTTATGGAATTGTCCACTTCCGAAGAATTGCTCTGGCCAGAATTTGCTCCTCATTTATTTTCTAATAATAAAGAAGAGAAAAGCAGAGAAATTCCATGGTTTGAAATCACAGTAGGATTGCTTTACGGAGTGGGATTGGGAGGCATGATTGCATTACTTGCAATAGTAGAGAGGTGGAGGAAGAAATACTTTGAAGCTGTTGACTCTATGTTGAAGATTGTCTTCCCTTCATTTCGCAACCTCACATTGTAATTTGTGCCCCCTAAAGTGTGAAATGTTGTGCAAATCCAAAAGCTTTGAAAGTTTTCAGTTCTTTTTTGAGATTGATTTGTATTTCACACCTTTGACAATATAATTTTCAAAGTTGCCTAAACCTTACGCATCACATCTATTAAATAATATGGTTGTTGAATGGCCATTTTCGAAGAAAAATAAAAACATGTTTAGCCTCTAGTTAGTTCTCATCCATTCTAGTCAGTGTTATGTACGCAGAAATGCAGGATTTTGTGTCATTAATGGGTTCATTTTATGCCACAAAAATTCTATATTTATTTTATGCTACAATAAATTTAATTAAATAATGGTATTCAGGAATGCGCACTTAATTTTTTTTTGTTAAATAATAAAAGGATTGTCATGTCATCTATTGAACTAGTAATGATATATGAATTGTAAAGTATACAATAAGGAATCTCATTTAAAATTAGTTTATAATTTATTTTAGATGTGATAGATTTCAAATATTTTTAACAGTAGTACGCAAGGTTCATAGTAGCAAAGGTTAACTGATCAGGTTGAATCTAATCTCCATGACCTCGTTTACAAAAATCATCATCATAAAAAAGTGTGAAGAATAAATTAAGATATAAAGCAGGTGCACCAGACTAGTCACCAAAATCTTCCCCAAATATGTCTCTTTTCTCTGTTCCAAATGTAAAGTATCTCAGCTCTCCGAAAAACAGAGTTGTATTTGTGGGGAATGGAGGTTTGCAGGTATTTTAACATCCAAAACATTTCAACACAAAACAATACTTAAAACTTGAGCACCATTTTCTGGTTGAGCTGTAACAGTCATTTCCGGGTATCCAATTCCCAGATGTCTTCGGAACCTAAAATGAAATGAATCTCAAAATTTTTTTCTGAAATGAATCTGCTCGAGCATGGATTTTTGTGCTCAAACGCAAGCATAAACCTCTACGAGGAATAGATCCCTGGGCGAGAGATTTCGGTGCTCGTGGAGACAAAATTCCCTGCTCGACTAGCTGGAAAGAGCGCAAGATTTGCAGAGGACAAGGAGTCATGAGTTATGATGGAGACAAAATTCCCCTGCTCGACTAGTCATGAATTTGCAGGAGAATTTTCATGTGTACTTAAATTGTGTACATATTTTATTTGTTACCCATGCCCCTTGGACAATCTGGATTTAGTTGGAAGTGCACAAAATAAGAGGATACATTTGTATGTATTGAAAGTGAAACTAGAGAGCCACAAATTGGTACATTTGATACCAAAAAATCGAAGTCCACCAAATAGAGGTGCATTTGCATATTTTCATACGCTTTAAAACTAGAGAGATTATATATTAAGAATTTAATCTAATTTGATTTAAATATTAACATCCACAAAAGGCCAAGAATGGTCTATGAGATAGAAAAGGCATACAAAGATCAATTTTTAAAGGGAGTGTCAAAAGTATTTCCAATAAACATAGATAAAAGAAACAACAAATTAACAACTAGAAGGATGAAGAAATACAATTCTCATGTTGGAGACAATATATTTATATGTGCTTAAATTAGAGAGTCGTAGATTGATAAATATAATTAAAGAGCCACAACCAAATATACCTTTAGTTTTACATTATAGTCTATTTTCATCCCTTCTCAATTCTTCAAAAATGTGGAAGGGGACAAATTACATATGATTTGTAAACAACAATAGACCCTTACTGTTTTGAATGTTTACAATAAATGATCAATTAACTTATTAGTTTTTGTGACTTGTATGAATCAAAACTAATAAAATCGACATTTAATTGTGTTAATAAGCCTCGAACTAGAACTTATTTATTGATTACCCAAAATCCTCTTAATCATCAATTCATTCAAACAATCCAAGTTGCATTTTACCCGATTTGGGTGTAAATGGCGTAAATGAGTAAATATGTATCCAAATTAAATATGATTAATTAATGTGGAAAATATCATAAAATCAGAATGCAAAATTAGATAATAAGATGACACGAGATTTTTTTATGGAGTTACGAAATTTGTTTATGTCTTCGGGTTCATTGAATCGATCCATTAAAAATGTCAAAGCCGCAAGTACAATCAAACTTACAATAACAATTATGGATCCTAAAACTCGCAAAATTGTGAATTCAAATCTTTGGTATACTCGACGATGATCAATGCTTGTCCTCCACCTTTCTCAGTAGCACTTACAGTCCCTTCCCCTTGTTTTCCATCAAAAGAAACATAAACGCTTAAAAATATATCAAAAGAAATTCAATTCGAGAAAATAGTGGATATACGAAGCGTCTCATTTAATTTTGAACAACTTTCTTGTTTACACCTTGATCTGAAAATGCCCTAAACCGATAAAAATCCACTTCTTTACAAACCACTCTTTTACAAAAATACACATTATATCACTTAACCTTCTATAAAAGCAAACTCGCTCTTTTATAGTATATTGACCACCACGTGGTCTAATGGCCAAGCCTATATTTTTCAAGGAGGAGTTTTGGTAGTCGAATCTCTCCAACTCCATTGAACCGCATTTTATCTTTATTGGGAACTTTATACCAAATTGGAGGGATGAGAACTATTTTAAGCCTTTAAACAGATTCCACCGCACTTTATTCTCATGATTGCATCCACATCCTTTGTTTGTTTTACCACTTTGGGAAAACCTTACCGCAAGCTTGTCAATGGTTAGTGAGTTGGACCGCCTCGCCGAGTTGTGTGTACTTGTTGTCGAGTGAGAGAGTGTGTTGGCCAATTTTGGTTGCCAAGGTTAGAATAAATTCCCAAGTTAGCATGTAGGAGGTTGGAAGATTGGTTGTGCATGGATTTATCATCGATCATGGGGTTGATAAGATTATTCACGTCTATATTTTGGTTTCTGCTTATGGTAAAAAATCTTGTCGAGGTGTGTGTGACCCTTTGCAAGTTGAGGGTTGGTGTGTACGACTCCACTAAATTGAGAGGATTGTTTGAGGACTTAGTCATTGAGCTGGCAAGAGTGTTTGGTGAGTAGTGATGGTAGGCCATGTGGTGGCATGAGGAACCACCACGTGGAACTTTACAAATCCATTACAAATAAATCCCACATGCACCAAACAATTACAATATGAGGCATATATATGCAAAAATGTGACAATGTAAATACGAAGAAAAGGTGGAAAAGGCACCCCTCCTAAAAAAGAGTGTGTCGACCCTGGATGAGGGGCCCCAACCAAAAAATAATGGGACCCACTTATCCAAGCTCGAGTGTCAAAGACCAAAGGTGAAAACCAAAAACACCCTTTTATTTTTTTACATTGCCACATGTCACGTTCCGATTGGTCTTATTGTCCTCATTTTGTTCCTCCAGTCGGGAACTTATTTGGATGATATCTTACTCAAACAAAGTCCATTTCACGCATTAAAATAGGCATTAGAAATTTCTTAGATCCCTACCGTCTTTAACGATTTTGGGAGATCTAGGAAACTCTTTCCACTAAAATGACTTCTACATAACACCTTGTTCGCGGGATGTTGATTTTTCATTTATGTCAAAAGCATATTAATGAAAAAGAAGGATGAAGGAGAGCTAGAGGAATCTTGGAGTGAGTCCAGGAAAATGCAAGACAAGACATGGTATAAGAACACTTGATTGAGTACTAACTTTTTAAGGAGCTAGTGGGCATGCGGGTAAAATGGTGAGGTGATATCATGTCGGGATGATCTCATAAAGCAGCTTTAAGAGGTATATAATGAGGAAATAATGTTAGAATGATGAATACAAGAGTACATGAGTTGAATTAGTAAGACTAGCTTAGTTTAGCATGCTTAATCCCTAGGACTAGTCAACAAGTTGTCTTGGAATGGTGGAATGAAAGTAGGATACTGATGGTGAAGCATGGTAGAGGCATAATGAACATGACTAGGGAATGTTAAGACATGTACACGATGAAAATAGGATAGTTTCATGAGGTATGAAGTGAAACTAGCTCAATTAGGCCTATATCAAGGACTTTGCATGGGTGTATGAAGCAAAGAAAGCTATGGTAGGCCAAGTCAAGCATGAGAAGAGTGTAAGAACATTGTAGAGAGGTGTTAGATGATGCTATAGGTAATTTATCGGATATTCGAGGAATGTTTGAAGTCCTATTCATGACTTTCACGGTGAGGATAAGCAAGATTATTAGGCACAAACCATGGTGGTTAAGAGAGTATATGTCTATTTATAAGGAAACAAGTCTTTGAACATGTGCACATGGGTACTCCAGTGTTGTGTGTTCAGTTAGCACACCGATTGTACGAGATAATCTATCAAATCTAAGCATACATGCAAATAAAAATGAATATTCTACTAGAAGAAATATACAAAACAAGAGACATAAATCAACACAAGATTTAACGTGGTTCACCCAAAGATGGGCTACGCCCACCAAGAAACAAGCCAATCTATTATCCAAATCTTTGACAAGATCTACAATGAATATTTACAATCTTCCACACCTCTCGGATATACAATACTTTCTTTCTCTCAAGCTTTTGCTTCATCACCAAGAATCTCTCTCTCACCAAATTTTTGCAAGTTCTTCTTAATTATTGTTAATCCTTACTTCTAAACCATAGCTTTCATGATTATATAGTTGTTTATAGACTTAGGGAACTTAGCCATGTAATTACAATCAATAGATATACTTTAATGCTAAAAATAGATCTAATTCCCAAGAGTTAATTAAAACATCCTCGCACAGGTAACCAATGTCGGTTCTCCCTAACCGATGCCGGTTCCTCCTCGCCGACCAATTTTGGTCTTAGGTGATCAATTCCGGTCCCTCCTAACCGATGACGATTACTGTGTTTTCCAACAAGTTTTACATTGCATGTTAATCTGAAGTAATTGAGCTCCACAACTCAACAATCTCCCACTTGGAGATTAATTACTGCACCATACCCATACAACGCCCTTCTTGGATTCTTCCTTAGCTTTATTTCTTCCTCTTCAAGTCTCAAACTTGAAGACTAACAAAAGTGGAGTGTAGCTCCAACTTCTCCTTTGCTAATGGCTTCGTTAGCATATCCGCAGGGTTATTGCTTGTATGAATATTTTCCAGATTCAACTGTCCATCCTCCAATACAGGCGATGAAGTGATACCTCAACTGAATGTGTTTCTTTCTTGAATGAAACGCTGAATTATTTGCCAAATGAATTGCACTGATTGTCACTGAACAGTTTACAATCATCTTTCTCCTTTCCCAACTCTTCCATGAACCTACTCATCCATATCATCTCCTTGCTAGCCTCTATAGCTACAACATACTCTCCTATGTAGTAGACAAAGCCACAACCTTTTGCAATCTTGAAATCTAGCTAACTGCCGTCCCACCTATTGTGAAAATATATCTAGTAGTGCTCCTCCTACCATCTAGATCTCCACCATATTTGAATCAACATAGCCACATAATGAAATATCCGAACCTTCATAGCATAACTACATGCTAGATGTCCCTTTCAAATACCTGAGTATCCATTAGACTCGATTTCCAATGCTATTTACCCGGATTGGTCATATATCTACTCACAATTCCCACTACTACTGCAATGTCTAGTCATGTACAAACCATAACATACATGAGACTACCAAGTTCTGAAGCATATGGCAATTGTTTCATGTATTTTACCTCCTCTTTTGATGATGGACAACGATCTTTGCTCAATTTAAAGTGTCCAGCCATAGGTGTACTAATAGGTTTTGCATTTTGTATTTTGAACCTTTCTAACACCCTATAGATAAAATCCTCCCGAGACAAATACAATTTCCTATTTTTCTGTCTCTATGTATTTACATGCCAAGGATTCTTTTGCAGCTCCTAAATCCTTTATAGCAAATGTGTGAGCTAACTTTCTCTTAAGCTCACCAATGTCCTACATACTAGATCCCTAATAAGCATATCATCCATATACAATAACAAAATAATATAGCTCCCATTTTCAAGTTTCTTGAAATAAACACAATGGTAAGATTAACATCTTTAGTAACCATGCTCATGCATTAAACTATCAAACCTCATGTACCATTGCCTTGGAGCTTGCTTGAGCCCATATAGGCTCTTTTTCAACTCCGCACACTAATTTCTCCTTACCCTTGACTTCATACCTGTGCGACTACTACATATAAATCTCTTCATCCAAATCACCATTAAGGAAAGTCGTCTTCACATATAGTTGCTCTAAATGCAAATCTTTTGCTGCAACTAAGCTCAATACGATTGGAATAGAAGTCATCTTAACAACAGGAAAAAATATTTCACCAAAGTCAATACGCTTTCAGTGCAAATCCCTTAACTACAAGCCTTACCTTATACCTTTTCTGTCCACTCTCTTCCTCTTTGATCCTGTAAACCCACTTTTCTCGCAATGTTCTCTTACCTTCTAAAAACTTAACCAAATCCCAAGTCTGGTTTTGTTCCAAGGAGTCCATCTCCGATTCATACCATGCTCCCACCTTTGGATGTGGGTCTTATCTGCATTGCTTCTTTAAAAATTTCTTGTTCACCATTATCAGTCAATAATAAATAAAATAGAGAAGGTGTAAATCTTTTTGGAGGTTTACTAACCCTTTGTGACCTTCTCACATGAGTTTAGGTACCGAGAGGCTCAATCTAGACCTCCTAGACATTTGTATCCAAATATGACATTGACCAACATTGGTCACCTCTAACCGACGTCGATTCTACTAACTCGATTCCAGTTTGGATAGTCTGTAATCGATACCGGTTCATCGACTAATGTCGGTCATGGGTCAACCAACACCGAGTTCTTGTGTAACCCCTGTTAGTAATACTTTTAAATCTAAGAGTTCATTTTCATTTATAAACTTCTCAACTGGTTCATCCTTGGGTACCAAAATTTGATTCCTGTACATTCTCTTTTCATTCCATTCAACATCATGACTCTAAAATTTTTAGAATTATCTACATCCCAAAAATAGAAACCGAAATCACCAAATCCATAATGAATGAAAGTGCACCTCCTAGATTTTGCATCCAATTTTTTCCTATTTTCCTTATTAATATGCATAAAAGCTTCAAAAAAAAATTTAAGAAAAGAAAGATCTACCTCTTTTCCGGTCCAAGCTTCCTCTGGTACTCCTCCATCTAGTGAACTTGAAGGCCCATAGTTAATCAAATAAACTATTGTATCAACTCGCTTACGCCCAAAACCGCAAAGGAAATCTTGAATGTATCCTCATACTTCTAACACGTTCCATGATTGTCATGTTCATTCTTTCTGCAACACCATCTCTCTGTGGTGTTCTTGAAACTATTCTTTCTCTACGTATCCCATTCACCTGAACAATAATCATTGAAAGCTTTGCTATAGTATTCACCACCATTTTTAGATTTAAGGCACTTTAAATTTGAATTAGATTCATTCTCAACAAGGGCTTTCCATCTTTTAAAAGTCTAAAAACATCGATTTACATTTAATACAATAAACCCATACCTTCCTTGAAGCATCATCAATGAAAGTAACATTGTTGGTATCCAAATTGATTCTCCCTTGGAAGAAGAGAAACATCAAAGATTTAACAATATACTTAGAGACAGATGAATCATAAGTCATTTTGTAGCCGGGGAAGGGATTCATTGGCTCTTTGTCACTCAAGCACTGGAGAAATGGATAACACCATATAAAAGGATTTGATCTATCCTCACTACTTTAGGCCGTGCCTTTCGACCAAGGTGAGAGGACCCATTTTGTAACCTCTGTTGGTGAAGGACATGAAGAGATCCTTCTTTGCACAATTTTCAAGGGAACCTTGAGAAAATATGATCAATACGCCACAATTTAACTCTCATGAGTTGTCACTTCTAAAGAATGGGGATATTTTTTGAACAAAGGTTTGAGTTACTAAAGACACTTAAAACCTACTTGCTTATGTATATTTTGGCAGTAGAATTTGTTCATTTGTGGATACACAACACAAATAGGGGTACTTTGGGTAGGATTGATGGTTATTTGAAAATTTTGGTGGGGATTAAGCAAGATGAAGTTGATTTCACTAGATCTTTGAGAACCTTTACAACAATTGGACAACTTAACAATAGAAAGCTTTAGAATAGCCAAAATATTCCTTCAACCAGAAGGTGTGCATCAATGGAGCCCCATATCTGCACAATTTCACACAATCTTTAAGAATTCAACACGAAGCCTCGAGCTAAAGACTCAATTAAACATTAAATACCCCTGGTTCCTCATGCCTAAGATACACTCAAAGGCTTACAGATAATCTTTATCAACAAAATGACAGTAAAGTGATTTTAAATTGTTTATCTCATTACAGGATGAAGGCTCTTCTCATAATGAAATTACAAATGCCACTAAACTATCACAGGGATGAGATCCTATGTGATTCAGAGGGATTTTAACATAATATTTCAACGGGAACATCAAAACCATTTGAAAACATTCTGAAATAAAAGCAGACACAATTTTTCCCGAGATCAACACAGATTAATTTGAGATCTATTAGATTTATCAATAGGGGGAAAGATTCTTGAACAGATCTCGAGATCTCGTCAATGGATGTATACTTACAACCATCTTGGTGCGATCAAATCTAAAACACAAGAGATTAACATGTTTCTCGAGATGGTCTCTCGGGAAGATGGACTTTCTCAAATTTCCTCGTAAGAATTAAACCCCTAACCATTTGCAAGATTATTCTCATTGCATTTATATAATTCAATCGTTGAATCATCCCAAAATTTCCCCCAAAAAAGAATAATATTCAAGAAATCCTTTACTTGTTACCAATTTTTCTCAGAAAGTGATGTTTAACAAATTTACACCCGAAGCTGCTAGGTGGAAAAATCATGAACTGATCACGTTTCTCAGACACTCACCATGACTGGGATTCCATGCCATAGATTTTTGACAGTCCTTCTAATCATTCTTTTATTTTGTCTTGTGAGAAATCCCATTTTTAATCATTTTCAGGTGGCTTTGTATAGTTGGATCTGACAAACAATCCTTTTCACCTCGAGAATACACCTTGAGAAATGAGTGCCCTCACATGGATGCCAAAGCATTTGTGTGCCATGAGTCTAAGTTGGCTAGGTGCAAAGAGGAGACGGCGGAAGCCTCCACGTGTTTCCATGGTGCAACTACAAAGGTGAAGTATAGAAGTAGGTTCCTAAACAAGCTCAGGCCTTCCATGTGCCCTGGGCCTCAAAAAAATTGCCTTGGTTGCTGAAAATTCAGAGTATGGGAAGGCCCAGTGGAAGTTTCCATGTGTTTGTTTGGCGTAACTTAAAAGATGAAGTTTAGAGGGGGACCTCAAACGAGCACGGAGCTCTCCATGTGCCCTAAGCAGAAGAAAGTTATCTTGGCCTTTGAAAAATTTTCAAGTCAAACATGATCCAAATGGAAGCCTCCAAGTGTCTCTTCGACGCTCTTTTGATATGGTGCCCAAAAGTGGAGACCTCAAACAAGTGCGGGCTCACCACATTTCCCAGGCCTTAGAAAGTTGCTTGAGAAGTTTAAGTATAGAGAGGAGCCAACGAAAGCCTCCACGTGTCTCCTTGGTGCAACTGTAAAGGTAAGACCCAAAGGTGGATCCTAAAATGAGCGTAGACCCTCCACGTGTCCATGGTCTGACAAAGTTACACCAACCACTTGAAGAAAAGTCTAAGTATGGGCAGGGCCAGTGGAAACCTCCACGTGTCTCCTTAGTGCAACTTCAAAGGTCAAACTGAGAGGCAAATTTTCAAATGAGTGCAGGCCCTCCACGTGGACAAGCTTTGAGTTGAAGCGGGCCTTAGAGTCTCAAAATGCCCGGTGACCCGCCTCTCCGCTTCTAACTTTTGATGTGGGCCCCAATGGAGTTGCGGATTATTTCATAACTTTTCTCCCTCATACAAAAAGGAAAAAACTTCAAAATGTTCCGCTGATCCGTCTCTCCGCCTTTGTCTTAAAAAGCGCCACGTGTCCTTATTCGGGGTCAAAGTAAGACTTTTTCCCTATTGCTTCATATTTTTTGAATAACCAATTAGATGCTATCAGGGTTGCGGGGCCAATTTGGTATTTTTTACAAATGTGAAAAAAGTGGCAAATTTCAAAAAGTCAAGCTTGTAGGCCGCATCCAATTAGAAAGGACAATGTTTCCACCTTGATTTTGGGACCAAAATTTTACAAGGAAAACATGACCTGTGAAAAAATAGAAGGAAGGGGAAAACTTGAATTCATGCCCAAATTACAAATTATTTCTCATGGAAAAAGGAATGGAAAATAATATCTAGACTCAATGTGATCCTCCAAAAAGGAAAGGACTAACCATGGCAACAAATGAAGGAAAAAGCTTTCACGTATCAATATAGGGAGACAGAGAAAACTTCAAACCGTCGGCATGAGACATTTTTGAACAAACAGGGTGAGATTAAATTGAGAACCAACATCGTCTCGGACTTGGGGATGGACACTCCCTATGAGTGCCACAAGAACAATAGACCATGTGCCAAAAATCCATTGGGAAACGGAGTCAAGAAAAAGCTTACAGAGCAGAAAGACAATAACCAAATCCCCAAGACAAAACTAAGAAACCAACAAAAGCCTTAGAGGTCACGGGGACCGAAAAAACTGGAATAGAATAACACGAAAATAGAGAAAAAATAAAAGACTATACACTTTACAATGGTGTGCACCCTGATTCAGAGAAAACAATCAAGGAAAATTTTCAAGTGCCTTCGATTCTGGATATGACCATGCTAAGCAGTTTTGATACGTCTTTAGGAATCGGTCATATGATTGTTTCTTAAAGAGGGTTTAAAACCCAAAAGAGAGGATCACGAGGGACGATGTACACATCAATGGATGTGTGAATGGCAAAGTGTGAAGAGATCTTAGGAGGAGTGAGCATCAACCGAATGTGCATGCAAAGATTTGACAAATGGGTAGAACCTCGATAAGCCACAAAACTCTCCTCTATCTCATAGATCCAAAAGGGTGTACATATAGGAGGTGTTGAGTAACCCCCAATGCTGCAAGTCATGACAACTCGAGTGGAGAGGGGGAGTTACATTCCCAAAATAGAAGTGTAACTCCCTAATGAAACATATGACGCCTTGATGTACACCGACGCGTAAGAGAATCTCATAATGACCCTTAAATGACACATTGACCTACGGTCTCACTTAAGTGAGATGACTCACCTAATGATGTGGAATATAACACACACCAACACCCCCCTTCATCGTAACTTAGGATGAGGTGGCAAGTTAGAAAGGAGAAATGGATCTCAAGACAAAGCGATGAGGAACCCATGCACAAAAGAAGTCCCAAGTAGTAAAAGAAAATCTAGTGGGAAAAACATCCACCACAAGAGAAAAAAACACTCTCTAATCTAAGAAAGATGCCAAAGATGGGTCCTGACCATAGACTAGCTGTAAAGGTACCCATGTACAAAAGGGCAATCTCTCGAAAAGAAGAAGAAGAGAGAAGAAGAGGGAGATGAGAGGAATGTAGAAGATGCCATGGATGAATCTGAACTCTGCAGCTCTAGGAAGTCTCCCGGTAAGAATGTCGATGACGAGATACTCGCCTCTAGACTGAAGAAGAGTCATCTGCACCGAACTAATGTGTGTTTGCCCTTAGGAAAGACATAAATGACGCTGGCCGAAGTCTTCCCACTCCACGAAGAAAACCAAGGTAAGCATCACGAAGAACTCGAGTCTGGTCTATGAAAGTGTGACATAGGTCTAGAAAGTGAGTGCAAAGCAACCAAGGTAATGCCACGAGTGTAGAAATGTCGAGTAAAAGGGCGAACACCTGTAGAGAGGATGTCCAACTGATGTGAAGGAAACAAAACATCCCCCACAATAGAAAATGAATCCACAAGCAAGGGTGGATCAATGAAGGTCTCCGGAAAAGTGGAAGTGGTAAGAGTCCAGAAGGGGCACTCCCAACAACGGAGATGATGAAATCCTCTAAAATACCTATAGATGGATGAGGAACCTATAGTACATCACAAGTGTACTCTACGAAAAGACGACTAAGGTCAGGTAGATACTCATCCCAATGAGGGGGCTCAACAAACAGAAGAGTGATGTCAGATAGGTATGAGTCATCTAATGAAGGTAGAGGAGTGAAAGGGGCCTCACACACTGGAAGTGGAAAGGAGGCGGGTGTGATGACTGTATGAGACTGAATAGGAGACTGCTCGATATCTGATGAGATGTGGGAAGTGTCAACACTCTCTGGAATAGTGAGAGGAGGAGAAGAGTCCTCTGTAGTACTCTTGACATCATAACTAGGTGCACAATCCTTGTCATCAGAAGTAGAACCAAGCGAGTCTATGTCAATGGAACTACCATCACACAAAGAAGAGGAGATAACTGGATCAACAACAACAACAATGGCAGTATGTGAAGGGTCTCCATAAAGGGGTGAAGAATGCTCCAGACACGGTGGGGTGGATCTGAGTCTGCCACGTGAAACTAGAGAGATCTAGAGACATGCATCATCATGTGACCAAAAACATGGTCGCAAGTGTCGAGAAATTCCTCTAGATAACAATGATCAGTGGGTGTAGGAACTGGCCCAAGTAAGAAGGGTGAAAGACCCTCATGAGCAAAGTAACGTTCCATGGAAGCACGCCAAGTTGAATAGTTCTCTTTCTTGGTAAGAAGTGGTGGATGCATGTAACGTAATACTATGATTCTCAAGTTTGGAAAGAGAACTCTCCATGATGCGTAAGCAAGAATGCAAGATGCACAAAAGCAAGACGTCGGACTCGGCCGATAATGCATCTGCATGTAAAAACCCAAGAGTACTAGTGAACCCCAGAATGCGGAACTTTATAAAGTAGTGTGTTTACAAAATTGACAATGTCATCACGTAATGTGTGAGAAATCATGCAACTTTGACTAAAGAAGCGCTAAAAAATGAGCAGCGAATCAAAAGTTATAGCAAAAATACAATTCCCGCAACTAATGGAAAATGCCAATAACTTTACAAATTGATTAAAAAAGTGCCCGAAATGGGTGCAAAGGGTGTTGTGTGGGTACTCGTTGGAAATGACATCAAATTTTAGGCAAGGTTTGTTTTTCTTGCGAGGGGAGTTAGCCTCACGCCAACCACTGGACCTCACCCTCTGTCTTCGACATGTGTAGGAAGGGAATAATTAAGAAGCAAAATGAAGCTTAATTTATTACAATGCCATGGAATAAATGTTTTTTTCACCTCAAAACATTAAAAAGGGTTGTTTTAACCTCCAAACAATACTAAAAGGGAATACCGAGTTGGACCACAGGTTGACCGAGCTAGAAATCACTCTTGACCGAGCTTGGAGGCCAATGCATTTAAAAATGGACGATCTACAAGTTAAAAGGATAGGTGATGGGAAGGGTCGAGGCCATGTGTCACAACAGGTGGTGGAAGTTTGAGACATGGTGTTGAGAAACATGGAACATGTTGAGTTCAACATAGGTGGTCCACGTTGGAGGAGTTTACATTGAAATTGTGAGTCACATGTAGAGAACACCGATGAGATTCATGTTAAGACGTTGGTGAAGAGTTAAACACAGGTTCTCCATGTTGATGTCAGGTGTTGGATGGCAATGAAGGGGTTAAATGAAATTACCGAGGCTGCGCAGGGACCAAAGCTGTCTTTGAGTTGAAAGCAGTCGGTCGGGCTGGAGTGAGAGTTTAAAACCACTGAACACGTCCACATAGAGGGAAAACCAGGGATTCAAAGACCAAGGCACCAGGTTGAATTGATACACCAACTAGCCAATGCAAAGCATGAAAACCTAGCACAAAACATTTGCAAGAGGAGCAAAACTCTCAAGTGAACGTGAGCCCTTGAGCTAAAACGACCCAACGTAGGAGGAGAATTTAGTGCAGGTCAAAAACAAGCATAGAGAATGACTTGGTGCATGTGCAGCGCTAGTAATAGGCTCGGGGAATCAAGGATGCGAGATTCACCTGGACAATGTAGAGAAGAAGCAAAACCAAAGGTCGAATACTACCTGCAAGCACAAACCCCGAAGAAAAACGTGCAAGGCTAGAAAACCCATGAACACAAACCAACACTGAAAAACTGAATAGAGGTATAAAACCCCGAATCAAAGCACTGAAGTGCACAACGGAATATCCATTATGACACATGCATCGAGAACTAAATATCATGCGAAGAATCTGAAAAACACATGAGCAACACCGAAGAGTGCATGGATCCACAAGATTCACTCTGATACCATGAAAGAGGGTTTAAAACCCCAAAGTGAGGATCATGAGGGACGACGTGCACATCAATAGACGTGTGAATGACAGCGTGAAGAGATCTCGGGAGGAGCGAGCATCAACTGAATGTGCATGTAAAGATTTGACAAATGGGCAGAACCTCAATAAGCCACAAAACTCTCCTCTATCTCATATATCAAAAGGGTGTACATATAGGAGGTGTTGAGTAACCCCTAATGCTGCAATCATGACAACTCGAGTGGAGAGGGGGAGTTACATTCCCAGAATAGAAGGTTAACTCCCTTATGATGCATATGATGCACTGATGCGTAAGAGAATCTCATAATGACCCCTAAATGACACATGGACCTATGATATCACCCAGTGAGATGGCTCACCTAATGATGTGGAAAATAACACACACTGACCAGTTTCTCTTTTCCATCCAAGTTGTTATCTGACCACATTTTTTTAGGCTTACCCTTTGTGCCTATGTCAAGTTTTTCAACATCTCTCGAGGATTCATCAAACATCAAAGTCCCAGGAAAATCAATCTGCTTAGGATATCTACATTGATCAATTTCATACTCCTTGAAAACAACATAGCTCACAAAGTTATCAACATCAGTGTCTGTGTGTAATACTTCATAAGAAGCATTGTTGGGGTCCTCAATGAGATATAACATTTTCTTTTCACCAGGTAACTTCACAAGGCTGCCCTCAATTGGTATGGTGGCATAAGACATGTCCATTTGCACACTTCCACCCACACTAGCTGCCCACTTTTTGGATAGTAACATTCCCCATTTAGCAGGACAATCCACAATTACTACATTCAAAGTTAAGTACTTGCTTGGATACGCTACCAATTGCACAACTAAACCCTTGACACATCCAACTACTGACACCTCTCTTGAATCCATGGCAATACATTTCCCATAAGTTGTTGTTACTTTGAGATTCAACTCATTCATGACCTCAAGAGGCATTACATTACATGAGGCTCTGAATCAAACATGCGATTCATAACAACCTATCCTTAATAACTAGAGTAGTGAAAAATGGATCCACATTCAGTGAGACTCAACTAGAGAATTTCCCAAATAAACCTCAGGTGGTTCACCCAATTCCTCCAATGCTTGTGGTTTTTCTAATTGTGCAAATGGCGGGAGGAACCTCTACATTTTTACATTTGTACCCTAGGTGACCTTCTCTTCCATAAGACCTAAATATTCGAATGCTCGGTTCTATTCTCGGGATTCTAAGAAATTCAACAATAGGAATAGAAATCTTGATCTGACTCAAGATTTGGGCTATGTCGAGGAACGTATTTGGGTAAGGTAGTATTGGGAAAAAGGTTTACAAATTCTGATGGCATGAGATTTTCATAGTCGAGCATGGGGAGGAACACAAGTTTTATTTGGGGTTACAAAGCCTTTGCCAGTGCATCTTTTTTAGGGGTTTCCTTAGGGATACTGGTAAGATTTGGAATCTTTGGTTTGGCATGAGGCCCTACCCCTTTGGAATCCTTACTCTTGGTATTGTATTCTTTTTATTGGGTAACCACTACATTCATTTACAACTTTCGTCCTCTCAATTTGAAGGATTTCCTCCTTCATACTTTTTAATCATTAATGCCCTCAAGTACTCAAAATCATTATTAGGTAACTCAAAATATTGTACCATGTCAATCTCAAAATCATTAATGGGAGGAAGAGGATACCGGTGGATGCACGATCCCAAAATTTTTCACTTGATTCTAGCACTTATCGGCTTAGTTGAGGTTTCTTCTTCTTTGTGAACTTGTAGAGCAATCCATCATGCATGCATCATCATCTGTCTCATCATCATCAACTTCCTCAATTTCTTTGTCTTCATTACATGGGGAATGGAGGAAAAAACATCTATCACACCACTCCATATCATGGACCCCTTCCTGATAGCAATTCTCGAAACTAAAGGATAAGGTCCCAATATATTTTCCGGGGTTGGGCTATCTATTTCTTGATCCCCATGGCCCTTTGCTCATGTCATCTAATCTATGATAACCTGCGGGATGGTTTGTAAATATTTCTTGACCTTGTGGCTTGTGCTAACCTTGGGAACCTTGTCCAATCCCCTTTTCTGCTCCGGCGGTTTATAAGACATTTCCTTAACATGACTTGACCAATGTAATTTTTACAACCTCTTCTAGATCCATAGACTTACTTGACTGAGGCTTATCTGGATTGATCAGCTTGATACCTTCCCTCTTAGGAGGCTTACCAACTGCTTTGATATTGTTTTCAATCTGCAAAGCCATGGTGAAGGCCTGCCTCAATGTTCCATGGTATTTGTCCCTTAAATAATAGGCAACCTTCTAGTCAAAAGCATCAGAATATTTTATCAGACAAGAAACATTGCTTGGCCTCAAGATTATAGGTAGCCTATTCAAGGTCTTATTGAACCGAGTGTTGAAGTCATGGAAAAATTCATTAGGATTCTTCTTAATATTTTCAAATTCGAGACAAAACTAACTTTTGGGGTCTATATTATCCCCATATTGTAATCTAAAAGCATTTTTCATTTCTGTCCATGAATCTATTGAGTTATCTACGGAAAAGACTTATACAGTCACGCGCATCCTCGTCAAGAGTATGAATAAAAAAATTTATATACACATCCTCAAATTAAATCTAAAAGTATTCCATCGTATTGAAATTTTTTTTTAAATCTTTGATAGCTAGTGATAAGCGTTATTCCCTTGAAATTTAGGCTACAAGTCTATTTCTAACATCTTGTGGCACTACATTTGGATATCCAACCATACCTCTAAAATCTATAGGACCAAAAGTATTGACAATAAATAGAGGTCTGGGTGGGGGCTGGGCCATATTTTTTTAGGGGTGATCTTACAGGAGAAACAAAATGATGAGGGATAAGGGGTCTTTGGAACATAGGAGTATAATTTTCAAAATGAATTTCCTCTAAAGAATTTGTTTCGTGGAAAACCCTATCAACTTTGGAAAATACGAGGAGAAAGCGAGAAGCACACTTGTCGGACACAAATGAAGGCCTCTCTCCGGTTGGAGAATTCAAATATATATGAAAATTACTTAATTAGAATCAATTTAAGAATAATGGTAATCCTCAACCGTAGGTTGATCATTCCACAATGGATAACTCTTTTTTGATTCTTGATCTCAACTATTTTCCAGACTATTTTTCCTTCTGAATTTGTCTTTCCCAGTTCTGGAAACAACTTTCTGGTAGGGTCTTTAGTGAAGAAAGATCTTCTTCCTTCTAGCTTTGCAAATATTAGTGACAGATTTCACTTAATACAGGTTAAGGCATTGGTATTTATCAAAATTTAAAACAACATAGAGTCGCCACTAAGGATTTTCACCTTAGTTGTGCAAATGCACTATAAATGACTTGTCAAATATCTATCAACACCTAATTCTGCAAAGCTTAGTAGATTTGACCTTCCTTTACCAGTATTTATCATTGATGATATAAATTTAGTGCAATAACCACTAGAAACTAGAAATATTGCACACAAAACTTGTAACTTTGCACAATTCTTACAAATCTCAACAAAGGATGACATTTAAACAACGTATTTGCACTTAGATCATGTAAGAAACATTACTAGGGTCGGTATGTGTACACCTTTGTTCATCCCGATAGCGGCACAAAAAATGGTGTTGTTGCCGCACAAATAGATATCGAGTGTTCAAATACTCATCGATAAGCGCGCCAAAAATGGTGTTGGTATCCAAATTGATTCTCCCTTGGAAGCCGAGCAACATCACAAATTTAACAAGATACTCAAAGATAGATGAATCATAAGTTGTTTTGTAGCCGGGGAAGGGATTCAACTGGCTCTTTGTCACTCGGGCGTTGGAGAAATGGATAACACCATATAAAAGGATTTGATCTATCCTCACTACTTTAGGCCGTGCCTTTCAACCAAGGTGAGAGGACCCATTTTGTAACCTCTGTTGGTGAAGGACATGAAGAGATCCTTCTTTGCACAATTTTCAGGGGAACCTTGAGAAAATATGATCAATACGCCACAATTTAACTCTCACGAGTTGTCACTTCTAAAGAATGGGGATATTTTCTACACAAAGGTTCGTGTTACTAAAGACACTTAAAACCTGCTTGCTTCTATATATTTTGGCAGTAGAATTTGTTCATTTGTGGATACACAACACAAACAGGGGTACTTCGGGTAGGATTGATGGTTATTTGAAAATTTTAGTGGGGATTAAGCAAGATGAAAGTGATTTCACACGATCTTTGAGAACCTTTACAACAATTAGATAACTTAACAACATAAAGCTTTAGAATAGCCAAAATATTCCTTCAATGATGAGAAGGTGTGCATCAATGGAGCCCCATATCACTTGCGGTTTCACAAAATCTTAGAGAATTCAACACAAATCCTCAAGCTAAAGACTCAATTAAACATTAAAGACCCTGGTTCCTCACGCCTAAGATACACTCAAAGGATTAAAGATAATCTTTATAAAAAAATGACAATAAAGTGATTTTAAATTTTTTTATCTCATTACGGGATGACGTCTCTTCTCATAATGAAATTACAAATGCCACTAAAATATCATAGGGACGAGATCTGTGTTATTTGGAGGGATTTTAACGTAAGATTGCAAGCGGAAACATCAAAACCATTTGAAAAAATTATGAAAGAAAAGAAGACACAATTTTTCCTGAGATCAACATAGATTAATTCGATATCTATTAGATTTATTAGCAGGGGAAAGTTTCTTGAACAGTCTCAGAGCTTGTCAATGGATGTACACATGTAACCATCTTGACGCGATCAAATCTAAAACACAAGAGATTAACAGGTTTCTCAGATGGTCTCTCAGGAAGATGGGATTTCTCAAATTTTCTTGTAAGAATTAAACCCTTGACCATTTGCAAGAGTATCCTCATTGCATTTATACAATTTACTCACTCACTCATCCCAAATTTCCCCCAAAATAAGAATATTCAAGGAATCCTTTGCTTGTTACCAATTTTTCCCAAAAAGTGATATTTAACAAATTTACACCCGAAGCTGCTAGGTGGAAAAATCATGAACTGATCACATTTCTCAGACACTCAACCATGACTGGGATGCCATGCCATAGATTTTTGACAGTCCTTCTAATCATTATTTTATTTTTTCGTGTGAGAAATCCCATTTTTAATCATTTTTAGGTCGCTCTGTATAGTTGAATCTGACAAACAATCCCTTTCACCCTCGAGAATACACCTTGAGAAATGAGTGCCCTCACGTGGATGCCTGCATTCGTGCGTTGTGAGTCCAAGTCGGTCAGGTGCAAAGAGGAGACAACGGAAGCATCCATGTGTTTCCATGGTGCAACCGCAAAGGTGAAGTCTGAAGTAGGTTCCCAAATAAGCGCAGCCTTCCATGTGCCCCAGGTGCCTAAGAAAACTACCTTGGTTGCTAAAAATTTAGAGTATGGGAAGGCCCAGTGGAAGTTTCCATGTGTTTGTTTGGCACAACTTCAAAGATGAAGTTTAGAGGTGGGACCCCAAACACGCGGAGACTCTCCATGTTCCCTAGGCCCAAGAAAGTTATCTTGGCCTTTGAAAAAGTCTCAGTACAAAGAAGAGCAAGCGGAAGCCTCCACATGTCTCTTTGGTGCTCTTCTGATATGGTTCCCAAAAGTGGAGACCTCAAACAAGTGCGGGCTCACCACATGTCCCAAGCCTTAAAAAGTTGCTTGAGAAGTTTAAGTATAGAGAGGAGCCAGTGGAAGCCTCCACGTGTCTCCTTGGTGAAATTACTAAGGTAAGACCCGAAGATGGATCCTCAAATGAGCGCCGAACCTCCACATGTCCATGGTTTGACAAATCTACACTTGGCCACTTGAAGAAAAGTGTAAGTATGGGTAGTGTTAGTGCAAAATCATAGTACCCCCAACTAAGTTATAAAATTATGCTTTTCTAAGGCATAATCTTACAGTGTGATTGCATAACATTGAACCTTCCCCAAGGTGTGGGACCTTGCAAAAGTGGGAAAGCTCTCTAGATTAAATGGTACCTATTCCTTTGTTTAGGTGCATACGTAGAAACTTACAGAGGGTTTGTTCTTAATCCTAATCTAAACTTTACCAAGGAGACATGGATAGAAGGAATACAGAAATTAAAACAAAGCTAAACTACAAGGTGATGCACTAAAGGAATGATGGACACTTATTTTGCTGATAGACACAAACTGAATAAAATGTGTATGATGATCGAGCACATGTAACCAGATTAATAATGAAAGACCAAATGAGAGCAAAGAAAAAATGAAAGGATCTAGAACCGATCGCAAAACATGTTTTATTGCTCTGTAGATTGATACAATACATTAATAATTGGCCAAGAGGCGAGAAAGCGTATTGCGGTTTTAATGGAAGGTCTCGAACTCCACGATTCCCTTGCTTTAGAATTAAAGGGGATCCTGTAAAAGAAAAGAGAATGTCCAACCCTTTACTGATGAATCCCGCTCTTGTACTTATAGATTCGATCAAATAAAAGGAAGAGAGAGAGAAAAGTAAAAGTAGGTTCAAGCTCAACTACCTTGTTAATGCCTCTTATAGGATCTACCCTCCAAATCTGTCTTTACCTTGCATCGATCCTTGTTTTGGAACCTTGAAGGAAGAGGAAATGACGGAGCAGATCAAATCCGATCACGGTAGTTGGAAGAAAGATATCTGTAATGAAGGCCTGAAGTCATTTCTCCATTTTCTCCCACCTAACCTCCCAAAATTAAAGTTTGAGGACCTCCATGGCATAGATGAGGTTGAGATCTTTCCAACGGTGTTAGATTTACAATATTTTGGGCCCGAGTTAAAATATATGCTCCTCTCGAAGTTTGCAGAGTCTATACAAATGGGTGGGAAAACAATTCAAAAAATGGGTTCACCTTGCCCTTTTGCACTTTGAGCTACATGGCGAGCTCATGCTCATTTGGGTCCCCGCCCTAGGACTAACTCTTGGAGATGCACCATACTAACACTTGGCATTCTCCACTTACACTTCTATACTTAGCCAAGTTTGAGGCTTGCCCTATCGACCTTTGACTCTGTTTGACCATTTGACCACCTCGCCTCCCTTTCGGCATGGGACAAGTGGAGATGCCGCTGTTTGAGCCTCCCTTTTTGGATTCATCTTTGGAGAAGCGTTGTTAGGACACGTGGCTCGTCCATCGCCTTATCCATACTTATTCAAATTTGGACCTTTTCTTGACCTTTATTTGAGCATGAAAACTTCAAATCTTCACCATTTTTTCCCTTTCTTGCTCCTGGCCTCTCAACGGCACTGTCCCTTCTTCTATGACCTTGCAATTTCATTGTTGAGTCTACCTATTACCTGTTCATATGATATGAACGTGATTTCTTGGGTTCTTTCTCTCTGAGTCGTGGCTGATCCAATACTTGGCTTGGGGTGAAATATGGATAACAATTTGGTGACTCACGGGCACATCTACCTGCTAGATGAAGAAACCAGTGGCCTCAGCAGCATCCATTTGGGCATGGATTTTTCCGATAAACACGAAACTGATCTAAATTTTTGAAGATCTGATCCCTGAGCCACTGCGAGCCTGATTGTATGCCTTTTCTATGTTTTGTCTAACCCTGAGTTTGCACTCTCAATTTTCATAAGAAAATATTGGAAATGGAATTTTGAGAGTAGAAATTTGTTTTAACTCTGGGGTTTTCATCTGTCCCTAAAATGGACTTTTTTGAAACAACTTTAGTTTCTTTGCATTTTTTTTCTTTGAAGATGGCAACTATTACAGGAAACTATGAGTCTCCCGCTTTATGAATCTTGAAGAGCACGGCTTTATGTACCTTTGGAGAAATGTGAACAAAACTTATATACAAAAACCAAATCATACATGCCTCAAATGAGACATGCAGAGTGTGCATAAGCACTTCTTCTGTTGGAAACAAAGTCTAGTCCTACTCCTACACTAACCAAAGAGAAAGAATTCTAAACAAATCCTGCTATAGGTATGGAGGAGTAGCTTCCCTTTCTCAAGAGGGGCACCCATGCAAATGATTTGACATTAAATACAATTGCATGCATAAGTGAAAACATGACAATAAGCCGGTCCTCCACCCAAATCATCAAGGTATCAACATTAATGGAAAATACCTCCTCAAGCTGACTTGCATTCGACTCCTGGAGGTATTGATGATGACCCTTGGTGCTTTGGTATTCATCCTCATGCCCTGAAGTAGGCATGACTAGTTCTAGCTTCTCCTTTGGCTCCAATGAAGCCAAGTACCTGATTGGGCATGGTCTGATCCTTTGAATGTGCCCCTTGTTCTAAGTTTCAACTCCAAGAATGGATTTTTCTTGTGGACCTTCTTGGATGAATGGCGTGGGAGAAATGGTGATATCTTTCTGCCCTTTCCTTTCTTCCTCCTATGAAGAGCATGGAAGGTTTAAGTCTCCCAAACTTGATTCTAGAGGGCTGCTATAAAATGCAGGCTGCTGCAATTGAATGCTCTGCTCCATGGCGGAAGGCTCATGTGCTTGGGATGTGAGATATGGAGGAAAAAATGATGTGATCTCTATGGGTTCCCCTCCATCAAGGCAATCCTCCAAGTCAGACAGGTAATCTACCTCCTTGTTGTCCCGCTGCAGTGCTCAACCTCCTCCAAGGTGTCTTCCACATTTGAAACTTGTCCACCATGGTTTCCCTCTTCCTCAAACATGAAGTTTGAAAGATCAAAATCTTCTCAATATCAGAGCTTGAAGGAGATGAAGTGGGAGGAAGAACTGAAGGTTCTTTTGTAGCCTGCTCTACACTTGGGGCCTCTGAAACTGTATGGTCCTCCTCCATTAAAGGTTCATCAATCAAATCAGTTCCTTGAAATGAAAGCAAAGAATCTTCAATGATGCCTTCTTCACTGAGTGGCTTCAACACTGATTTGATCTCTCCCAGCTGCTCCTTTTCAATGGGACTTGGAGCTGATTGTTCCTCCTCCTTTTCTAGTTGTGCAGCTTGGATCATATCAGCATCCTCTTTAGGCAAAGAGCCATAAAGAGACTGTTGATTTTCTTCTTGTTGTTCTTGATCTTCTTCTTACGAAAAATCAGCCTCAAACACCCACTGGTTCTTCAACCCGACCTCCTCTATTGGCTTGACCATCAAGGGGATATTTTGCAAACCCAAATTTGGCGTGCCCAACTCTTCAAGTTGTCTATTATTTCTTCTCTGTTGGGCTCCACTTCTTGTTGTCCTTGACTAGATTCTTGATTATCTTCCCAACATGGGTTTGAGAAAGCAAGAGGAGTGACAGGTTGGGGTTCAACCAGATTTGCAATTGTTTGTGGTGGGGAGGGAGGTGGAACTTATTGTTTGTTTGGAGGGAATGATTGCTTGGGAAAGGAAAGGGGAGAAGAAATGAAATGGGGTGGAAGACTAGGGAATGGAGAAATGGAATCAACACTTGGGGCAGCAAGTGGGAAGCTTGGAAATTGGAGCTTGGGTTGAGATGGTGCCACTTGAGAAAGAGAAAAAGAAAAGCTATGAGATGTTGGACTTACCCATTGACGAGGTTGTCTTGACTCCAACTCATAAGCCCCAATCTCCTCAGTCCATTGTGTAAGTTGGGGCAGCATTTCAACCATGAAGTCAAGCTTCTCTTGAGGGCTGTAATGTCTTGGAAAAGGGCCTTCCATGGATAGGGTGCCCTGTAACCAATTCAACGCCTTCATTTGGTGTATCTCTTGAATCCACTATGCCAATCTCCATTTTTGGATCATCTCCGTAGACCTAAAGCATCTTGCATTTGATTTTCTTCATTATTTGTATACCCTGCTCTTGGAAAGCTCCAAAGCCAAACTGATTTTGCACTTTGCTGCTCATAGGGGTAATGTTGGGAAATAAGAGATAAAATATGTGGAATAATCCCTCACGAGAATCACAACGGATAGAAACTAATATGATGAAAATATTACAGATCTGAAATAAAATTGTAGAATAAAATAACACAACACAAGAGAGACAAGATTTAACGTGGTTCACCCAATTTGGGCTACGTCCACCAAGAATCACTTGCTCAGATTTTATTACAAGCCTCCACTCTCTCAATACAATACCCGAGATCCGTTTGGAGCTATGGTCAACAAACTCTCTGAAATTCACACCCGAATTCAAAACACATCTCGTAATACATTTGCTTGTGCATCTATCATATGCATAAGACCATATAAATAGACAATTGCTTAAGTAGTTTTACAAAACCATGGGTATCGAACATCAAGAAAAAAAAACCATCCCATAAACCTATGGGTAGCCGAAGAGGCGGTTTACAAAACAATGGGTACCAAAAAACCATGGGCCCAAAAACAGCCCATATAAGCGGTTACCCATTACCCATGGGTTAATAAACCACCCATGAAAATTTGCTTCGGGGGCTTCGCCCTCGAACCCCCTTGACCCACTCACCGGCGAGTGGGACCGCCATAAAAATACCTGAGTGTAACACATAGAAGGTGTACCACACTCTAACATGAAAATAGGCTCCACAAACATAACGAGTAACCATGCTGATTTTGGGTTTGCTCAAAATGTTGATTTGAAGGATTTATAAATCTTATTGGAGTTGGAATGTGTTGTCACTATCTGTAGATGTGAAGTCCATTGTGGAAATGAAGTCATGATTGCACAACCTCATGGAATGGGAGAAAATGAAAGAGAAAAAATGGATGAAACGAGTGGAAATGGATGGAAACAATTTGCAACTTAGAGGATGGGTTTTTGACCAGATGGAGTCACCGGATGTGCTTACATGTTCCTCAAAAGGATGAATCCCACCAAGAACACATCAACTTGATGAAATAAAGTGAAGACCTCTCGGTCCCACCTGGATCATGTCAAAACCTGTTAGTGCAAAATCACATCACCCCCAAATGAGTTCTAAAAACCTACTTTTCTAAGGCATAATCATCTTGTGTGATTGCATAACATTGAACTTTCCCCAAGGTGTGGGAACTTGCAAAAGTGGGAAAGATCTCTAGATTAAAGGCTGGTACCTATTCCTTTTTTTAGGTGCATACGTAGAAACTTGCAGAGGATCATTTCTTAATCCTAATCTAAACTTTACCAAGGAGACATGGATAGAAGGAATACATAAATTAAAACAAAGCTAAACTATAAGGTGATGCACCGAGAAGGAATGATGGACACTTGTTTTACTGATAGACACAAAACAAATAAAATGTGTACAATAATCAAACACAGATAACCATATTAATAATGAAAGACTAGATGAGAGAAAAGAAAACAGGAAAGGATCTAGAATCGCTCACAAAACATGTTTTATTGCCACGTAGATCGATACAATACATTAATAAATGGATAAGAGGAAAGAAAGCGTATTACGGTTTTAATGGAAGGTCGAACTCCATGATTCCTTCTAGAATTAAAGGGGATCTGTAAAAGACAAGAGAATGTCCAACCCTTTACAATGAATCCTGCTCATGTATTTATAGATTCGATTAGATAGAAGGAAGAGAGAGAAGAAGGGAAAAGCAGTGAAGCTCAACTATCGTTGTTAATGCCTCTTATAGGATCTACCCTCCAAATCTATATTTACTGCATCAATCCCTAGTTCGGTGCCTTGAAGGAAGAGGAAACGGTGGAATAGATCGAATCGATCTGGTAGTTGGAAGAAAGAGATCCTGCATTGAAGGCCCAAAGTCATTTCTTCATTTTCTCACACCTAACCTCCCAAAAATTAAAGTTTCAGACCTCCATGGCATGACAAGGTTGTGATATTTCCAACGGTGTCGATTTGCAATATTTTGACCCCGAGAGTCGAAAGATATGCTCCTTCAAAGTTTTCATCAGTCCGTACAAATGGGTGGGAAAACAGTTCAAAAATGGGTCCCTCTTGCCCTTTTGCACTTTGAGCTATGTGGCGAGCTCGCTCGTTTGGGTCCCCACCATGGGACTAAATCTTGGAGATGTGTCATACCAACACTTGGCTTTCTCGCTTACACTTCTATACTTAGCCAATTTTGAGGCTCGCCTATCCGGCTTTGACTCTATTTGACCATTTGACCACTGCCTCTGTTTTGACTACAGGACACGTGGAGATGCGGCGCAAGTTTGAGCCTCCTTTTTGGATTCATCTTTGGAGAAGCACCATTAGGACACGTGGCTCTCTCTATCAGATTCTCCATACTTAGTCAATTTTGGACCTTTTCCTAGCATTTCGAGCACTGAAAACTTTGAATCTTCACCATTTTTTCCCTTTATTGCTCCTAGCCTCTTTCATGGTACTATCCCTTCTTTCTCGACCCTACATTTTCATTGTTTAGTCTACCTACTACCTATTCATAGGATCTCGAACATGATTTCTTAGGTTCTTTCTCTACGGGGTCGTGGCCGATCTAATACTTAGCTTGGGGCGAAATATGGATAATAGGCGAGGCTTGGGGAAACCTCCACGTGTCTCCTTGGCACAACTTCAAAGGTCAAACCAAGAGGTAAATTTTCAAATGAGTGCTGGCCCTCCATGTGGACAAGATTTGAGTTGAAGTGGGCCTTAGAGTCTCAAAATTCCCTGGCGACCCACCTTTCTGCTTCTAACTTTTAATGTGGGCCCAGCGGAGTTGCGGATTATTTCATAACTTTGCTCCCTCATACAAAAAGGCAAAAAAATTAAAAATGTTCCTCGATCCACCTCTTCGGCTTTGTCTTGAAAAAGGCCACGTGTCCTTCTTCTGGGGGTCAAATTAAGACATTTTACCTACCGCTTCATATACGTTGAATAACTAATTATATGTTATCGGGGCTATGGGGCCAATTTGGTATTTTTAACAAATGTGACAAAAGTGGCAAATTTCACCAAAAAAAGACCCACCGGGCCGCATCCAATCGAGAAAGGAACACGTTTCCATAGATGTTCGACCAAAATTTGATAGGAAAACATTACTATGAAAAAATAGAAGGGAAAACTGAATTTATGCCCAATTTACAAATTCTTTCTCATGGGACATGAGGATTGGAAAACAATATCTAGACTCAATGTGATCCTTGACCAAAGGAAAGGACTAACCATGGATCCAAAATGAAGGAAAAATATTTCACGCATCAATAAAGGGAGATAGAAAACTTCAAACGTGCGGATTGAGACATTTTTGAACAAACAGGGAAAGATTAAATTGTGCACCAACAAAGCGTAATATTGGGATCCTCCATGAGAAGCTATCCGATCTGGTCCCCACACATCCGAGTGTACAAGCTCTAATTTCTGCTCCTTTTTAGTTGCCCCAACTTTGAGAAATATCACTCTCTTTTTCTTTCCGAAGATCTGATGCTCACAAAAATCAAGATCTAAATCTTTCGAATCGATAACTTAGCCTTATCCTTTAAGATCTACATTCCTTTTTGACTCATATGGCCTAACCAGTTATGCCACATGCATGCATCTCGAATCTAAAATAGATAATGCGAGAAAAGGAATCATTAATACATGTAGATAAGTATAACGTTCCTACCTTCTTACCTCTTGTCACAACAAGAGCACCCTTGGTGACTTTCAAGAGTCTCCTGTAAAAGTAACCATGCAACCAAATTCACCTAGTTGCCCTGTAGAAATAAGATTCCTCCTGAGGCTTAGCACATGCCTCACATCTTTCAATACCCATGTATTTTCATTTTGTAATTTTAGATGAACTTCCCCTTTACTAGTAATACTGCAAGGTTCATCATCACCCAAATAAACATGCCCAAAATTACCCTGGACATAATTTCTGAAATAACCCTTATTAGGGGTTACATGGAAAGAAGCTCCTGAATCTAAAACCCATGATTCAATTCTATTATCTAAAGAAATAATAAGAGCATATTGCATTACCTATGATGTAGCAAGATTTTATTCTTTACCTTTGTCTAGTTGTTGGTTCTCTTTATCATTTGACCAACAATATTTCTTTGAATGTCCTTTCTTTCCACATTTCCAACAAGTACTTCCATTACTTACGGATTTAGATCTCTATCTCTTGAGTTTGATTTCCCATTACTCTTACTCTTCGATCTCTCCTTCTACCTGCCCCTACTTTCTACATTCAAATCATTTCTAGAGGATTATTCCTTTCGCACTCTTCTGCGCGAATTTCTTCATTCAAGATTATACTAAGCACATCATCAAACTTAAAAATATTATTAGAAGATGTTGTATTAGTATGACCATTACCAAGTTATCTCAACTATCGGAAAAGAACATAATAATAAAAGTGTTTTTACTTTACCATAAAATGGTATTTCAACCAATTTTAAGCGATTTACAATAGATCAAAAATCATTCAAATGACTAGATGCAGATCCACCTTCATACATCTTAGAACTAAACAATTTCTTCATGTTATCCCTGTAAAATTGACAAGGGCAATTTTGCAGGTAACCATACCAGAAATTTTGTTTGAGTCCCTGCCAAGGTCCCTCAACGTTCGGAATGGCATAAAATCCCTTTCCAGGAGAATCTGGTTTTTCGAACTTAGTTATTTTGATCCTTTCTTGGCCGGGCGTAGATTTTATTCATGCAACATTGAATGAATTTGTGCCCCCTTCTATTCCTTTGGTGCACCCTTTGGAGTGTTAACACTAAAATTGTTGCGCCTCCCCATGATGCGCCTTTCTTGCCTACGCTAAAGGCGCATGCACCTCCCTATTGACACTAAAATTGTTGCGCCCCTGAACGGTGCGCCAAGGTGCTGAAAAGATCGTGTCGACAGCCACAAAACCACACCAAAGGCGTAAGTTTTTTCATGTCGACATATGTTTTGGTGTGCCCTTTGAAAAAGTTGGTGGCACATTTATTGCACCTTTTTCTATATATAGGCGCATCCGCCCTGTCATTTTCATAGTTAAAAAACACGTGAAATTTTAATTCCTTTGCACTGTGTGTCTCTGTCGTCCTCGTGTCATTTTGCATTGCATTCGTGGACCCCGCATCGTTCCTTTCTTTCTATATATCTCCGGTAAGTGGTCCTTGCTTTTCTTGTGATTTTTGTTTGTTGGTTTTCTGTGGTTGTGCTTGTTATGAAAAATAATAACAAAATGAACCTAAGAGGCTCCCCCAAACTAGTTTACCCTCTGTCTAGATCTGCTGGCCTGGAGGGCTTTTTGTTTCATAAGATCCAGGATCCTCTTTACCCATTTTCCTCTCACTGCCCAGATCCATGTTAATGAGGCCTGAAAACCACAAACCTGTCCAAGAAAAGAGAAAATTTAAGGTTATCACAAACCAAAACCCGCGGTTTTCCTTTGCAAACGCCATCCCTGTTGCATAAAACACAGTCGTGCCTAAAAAAGGGCGCCTTTGTCCCTACTGCACATGCACCTTCCCTGTGCCCTTTGAAATTCCTATAAACCTAACGCATGGCACAAGTACAATCCCACCTACATCAACACTGAATGTCATGTAAACTTTTCCTGCGCTGCGCCAAAGCTAAAAAGCCCCTTGGCGCACCTAAAGTCGGTGATACACCCTTTAATCCTGCGCCCTTTGGCGCACCAAAACTGTTTGTAACACAATCAATATCTACGCCATTGGCGCATCCTACCGCCATACAACACAAAAATTATTTGCGCCCAGTTTAAACCCTACACAATGGCATGGCACAAATCCTTCTACATCAACACTGAATGTTGTGTGTAGTATTCTGCGCCCTACGCCCATAAGCTTTTAAATTGCTAACTTCTCATGTTGTAAAGCTTTGATGGACGATCTAATAGCTGACATGGATCTTATGCATTGGAATTCACTCCTTCTTCTTGCAGATCAGTAGCTAAGCTTAGAATCACATATGTCTACATCAAGTAAGAGACAAACCAAGTCAAAGGGTAAGGCCAAACTCACGAGAGGAAGAAATGAAATATAAGTATCGGAGGGTCGGGATGTCCAGAGTCCATATGAGAATGTGACTTAGACATTAGAGATGCTGAACTTGGCCATATAGACATGGAGGATTTTTGGGCCAGAACCAGAAGGGTCACAGGCAGTCCATGGATGGAAAAACTAGTGGCGATGGTCTACACTTCGCTGGGGGAATCCCGTTAGCGCGGTGAATAATGAATTCATGATGGTGGTGGCCGTTCTTTATAACAAAGACACTGAGGTGTGTCGAGAATGAAAAGGGAAAGGTAATAATCAACCTAAGCGTCGACACTTTGAAATCATGCTAGGTATCCCCCACCACCAGCACTTTGTGGCCGTGAGTCAGGAAGACTGCATTAAAGCATGGGATGAAAATGAGGACAAATGTATGCAGCTCATGAACGAGGTTTATCTAAAGAATAAGAAGGTAATAACCAGGTGGCCCCAGGTTATTCATCGCAGTGACTTTTCGGAGGAGCTGAGTGACACCATTACCTTCCTGAGCAGGGTTTTTGGGCTTCCTGACGCCCATTACTTCCATAAGTGGATGCTTAGGTATCTGGAGACCATGAACAAAAACATGCCTGATCAATGTTTTGAGTGGGTAGAAATCATCAGCAGCACCATCTCTGAGCAGCTCCAACAACTCACAACAATGGGGAGGTTCTACATGAACTCCTACGTTGTCTACGCTACTACCTCTGAGAGAGATTATCTGGCACTGAGCCGATGCGGGGTATGGCCCCAGGTGAAAATATATGAGTATTATCCAGAATTGAGACTGGAAAACAACATTCCATAGTTCACCAAGATCAACGATGCCTTCTTCTACGGCATCATTTGCCTTTTGAGGCCCAATATGACTCACGGTCGGATGACCAAGAGCATTGTGACCCAACAGAGAAGTGGGGGTGTTATTTACGCAATTCCCCACCTTTACTTATCTCAGAGCAGCCAACTTCTTGGGAGCCCACCAAGTTGCCAAGATATGCGGGGCGAAGTTGATCCTGTTGGAGCTATCCAGACAGCTCATAACATATCACGAGAAGTGCCTAAAGAGAAAGAAGGGTGGAACTCCATTCCCCCTCACAGTGGGGTGTACACATCCACTTCTCAAACCAAAGCTCGAAATGTTCGTAGAACTTGAGCTGCTTCAACTTGAAGCACAATTTCCTGGCAAGGCCAACCTTTGATCCATGAAGTTGCCTCCCAAAGGCAAAGCTCGATCCGATCCATGTTCCACAGATCGAGGACATCTACATCGACCTGTATCACGAGGTCAAACTTAGGAGAAAGGATCACTCCCATCTGGCCCTAGCAGAAATTATTCAATATGGCGTGGCCATTGTTCCGAAAGGTTTCCAAATGACTGATCAAGAAGTTGATCAGGTATATTTAGATATGGATGGGGAAAACTGGCCATTTTCTCAAAATAGACAGAACAAGGGCACCTCAGACTATTGAGGAGAGGGTAAAGGGCACCTTGTAGCACACAGAACATTGGTGTAGATTTAATGGTCTCATTTACCTTGGGGTGGACTTCACCACATCCCCCTAGGTAATGCGCACTCTTTAGGCCGAAACATTTTCCAAAGGGAAAAGGGAAAGATAAGGAAGGAGAGTCAAGTGCCACCCAAGAGCAAGCTCCCGAGAGTCCTCCCGCCGCCCAGGAGTAGGTCGTGCGCCCTGCCTCCCTGAAAAGGAAGCGGCAGTAAGTGTTCCAACGGGCACATCCACTCAGGATGTTGCCACTACTACAACCACCGAGGTTCCCATCGTCCCTTCTCCCACTCCTCCTTCCCCTCCTCATGTCACTCAAGCAACCATTCCTTTGGTTGTTGTAGACACCAAATTCGTGTCTCACGACCCCGTGACCCGCATCCCATTTCGCAACCTAACCTCATTATCTAAACTTTACACAATTATTTATTAATTACCTTGTAATTGATAAATCCACATCACCTTACCCGCCACCTCACTTTGCCACCTCATCATGACCTAGCCCTAACCCTAAACTAACCTAATTAGGACCCATGACTTGGTCTAGACTCACATCCATAACTAATGCCTCCTTACTCGCACCAAAAGCCGACCTTCTAGCCACTTGACCAAGCCCGCAACTGATCTCTCGAGAGAAAAGCAGGGAAGGTGGGCTATTTTACTAAAAATAGCCTACTTTTTCCCCTCTGATGCCGGTTCTACTGACCGCCGTCGATTTACGCAACCGCCATCGGTTCCCACGTAAATGGGCTCCCAAACCAAAACAACGGATCGAATTTCATTTTGGAGATCAGTCGAAGGATTTCTCGGATCAGCAGGGAGAGCACGCTGCGAGCGAGGAACAGAGTCTAGATCTTCACTTGACCAAGCAGAGACGAGTGAAAATACTAGAGCGTGTTTACTGAGAAAGGAGATCAACTTGCACCTTCGTAAAAACTAGTAAGTTACATCTTGCATGTCCTCCATTATAACATTTCTTATGCTTTTGGAATTTACAGTCCTCCCAAATCCATTTCTGAATCCATTATCTAACGTACCATTACTTCTAATCTGTCATTCTTTTGCTTCTAACCATCCCATTTCCTAATACTATCCAAAACCAGCCATTACAAACATCACAACCAGCCCGAGAAGATCCTAGAACCCACCGGTATCGGTTATCAAGAATCGGCATCGTTATAGGTAACCGGCATCGTTCCTTTGATCAAAAACCAGAAAAACAGCCTTTTCCCTACCATTCAAATTTAAGCAATTTAATTGATATTTTGAGTCTTTTGTGTTAATTCACGCATAGGAAACCACCACCTTCGAAAGGAAGTTTTACATTTCTTGGGCCCAAGGCGAGTTTCCTCATTTATTGTTTAATCAAATCTTGTGGTCTTGTGTTCTTATTTGCAGTAGTCCTTCCCGGACAAAAGGAGTTCTCCTTGATCAACCTGATCTTTCTCTGACGGCACGCGCACATCATCTCGACATTCTACAGGGTATTCCTCCTAACCCTAACCTTATCATTTCTAAAAGGAACGAAGCATTTCGAGTGAAACATTTTTGGCACTTGCCCGGTGGGACCCATTTTGGGTTTATCTTTATTTCTTACTTGATTTCATATAGGGAGCATACTTCTTTGTTTTCTTATTCTAGAGATATTCACAAGGTATTTTATTATTACGGTAAAAGAACTTGCTTTGTTTTTGCATCTTGCATTAGTAAAAGTCATCTCTTTTGCTTCATCGAATATCACTTTCGATTTGGGTTTAAAACACATGCATTGCATTCTGCTCGTTGTTTTTCAATTCTAGTGAACATAGATTAAGTAATGTGTCGTACACGTGGGGTGATATCCACGGTATTGACAGGAAATTAATCTTACATTCACCGTGCACAACACATACCGAATCACTTCACAATTAACACAATGGCTCAAACATCCCCCTTTTTCCGCGGTATTCCTCCGCCCGATTGAGGTAACCTTATAAGCCAAAACAACTTGACATTTCCCTAAGTCTCTTGTTTAGGATTCTCGACATCATTCTACGTCTAAAGGCATAAGCCCACAATAATTAAAATTAAACCTAAGGTTAATCTCACGGATTTGCGTGTGCATCTTGCTTGTTTGCTTTACATTACATTTTCTCTGTCATACTCTGTCTTTTGTGATCAATAAGTTGATAAATATACTCAACGTTGCTAAAAATCAAATTAGCAGCCCTTTGTATCTTCTTATCCTAGATTTTTGACACCGGCATCGGTTAAGGGACCGACGTCGTTTCCCCTATGACCGACAGCGGTTAGTAAACCGATATCGGTTACTGTCTCCATCAGCCCCTGACAAACCAGCAACTTGCCAAATTCATCATTCTGGGGTTGTTTTTGTTCTTGATAGATTGAAACTTTACCGTGAACTGCTGTCCATGGTTGTTATCACTCGAAAACAAGCCGCCGCCATGGTTTCACACGCTTGCTCTGTTTCTTTGCCTGAATCACCCCCTTCACCTTCTATGGGGAATCCTACTGATACCAGTGAGGTTCCAAAAATTCCTGTGGGAGATAAGGACTTTGCCAAGTTTCTGGATGCTAATTCCAGCGCTGTACAATACTATTTGTCTCATACCCCTGACCGTACACCTGATGGTCAGCTCCTTGTAGGTATGCCTATCAGTATAGCTGCTCATTTAGCTCCCACTCCTCCTGATAATACCGCCTTGCTTCCTGCATCTCTAGCCCCGTCTCCCAATCCGACAGCTGCAGAGGTTCATACGACCCCGATTAGCTTTCCTTTTGTTAATCTTGGACCCCACGTTTCGTTACCACCAACTGCCCCTACCTCATCTCTTTTGCAGACTGCTCCATTCATGACTTGCTCTCTGCCACCTATCCACACGAGCTTTCCTTCTCAAGCTCCGCCTACCTTTTCATTCCCATACACGTATCCAGTAACCTCAACACCTTATATGGGACATCCCTATTCTGGTGCACCATCATCTCATCCAACCACTGATTTCATCAAACAAATGATGGACAAAATGCAAAATTTGGAGGCTTCGGTTTCGGGAAGTCGTAGCGCCTTGACATACGAACAAGTTTGTCGGGAGCCCATTCACCCTTCTGTCCCCCTTCATTCATATCCTCCTCAATGGGAGTTGCCGAAATTTACTCGTTTTAATAGTAAAGAGGATCCTCAACAACACTTGCGATCATTTAGACATGCTTGTTATTTGATTGCCCATAATGACGCCTTGTTACTCCACACCTTCCCTATGTCCTTATGGGGACCGCCACTGAGTGAGTGCAAAGGTGCTTTAACCCAAAGACTCGATCTTCTCTTTTAACCAACTAGCCCAATCTTTCTTGGATCATTTCTCCATTAACATTGCTAGAAAGTATCTATCACCGACCTTTATGCCATCCACACCGATTTGAGGACGAATCTATCGCGAGATTTCGTTGGACGATGGCGGGGCCTTATCAACCAATGACTTACGTATGCCTTGCCTCAAACCGAACTTATCGAACTCTTTACGCGGGCTGCGCTAAGCTAACCACATCTCCCCTACCCTCCAAATCCAAACTTTCCGTACATTCGACGAGGCCTTTACTATGGCTCGAAAATTAGAAATTTGAGCCTTAGAGGAAGAGAAATTGCGGTTCGCAAGCAACAAGAACTCCACTTTCAAACTCCCGATTCTACCCGATAAACCAAATACCACCACTCCTCACGCGTCCACCTCTTCTAAATCAAAAGGAGCTGTCCACGCGGTGATGGTCAAATCCCAACCACCGTCAATACTCCATCAAAACCACCTATAAATCAAAGCCGAACCCATCAACTACACTCCCTTGGGAGAAACCTATAGTGTCATCTTGGAAAAATTGCTCAAAGCGGGGAGCTATTACCTTACCTCTGTTAAACCTCATTCGGGTTTGATTCCACTCGCGCCATACCTTCCTGGTACAAAGAGAAATGACTTTGTAACTTCCGCCGTGTGAAGGGACACGGTCATGAAAAGCTAAGATGTTGAAAAACATAGTGCAGGAAATGGTTGATGCGGGGATATAGCCCTCGATAATCCTAACGCCCTGCTAACCGAAATTTGAAAATTTTCAACAAGCCATTCCCGAATCACTTGTCAACAATGATGAACGTCAACCGGGATATCTTAGCCGAGGAGAGTGTTCATGAGATCCATGCAGATTCGATACCTACCAAAAGCCTCTATCGAGAAAATTTTGAATCAAGCCTCTTCCTTTAACACAGAGCAGAACCTCCTTTACCACCATCAAGCCAAAGCGAAATCATTCCTTTACCCATAGAAGAGTTAACGCCCGGAGCTTCCTTCCCATCAATGAGTCTTCTTACACCACATCCCTCAAGATTGCGAGCGGATGTTGTCTAATCTATCCATTTCCAGGACGTCTCCTTCTACCACTCTTGCGCACAAGAGGAAGGTACGCCACTCCCTTTGACATCCTTAGGCAGAAATCTCTTCAGACCGACATCACTAAATTCTTTAGCCGTGTGAGACCCTCTCTCCAACATGCCCATACGCCTATTAGTCCCTCATCACCTAAATCTTTTCAACGACCAGGTCGACCTCTTAACATCTATTGATACAAAGATTGCCTCATCTACCCCTGTATCACTCCCCAAGGTGGTGGAATCACAACCCACCTTTCCTCCATACCAAAGTTCCTATTCACACGTGAGGACCTGCGAGTCTCCAGGACGATAGACAGAGCCCTATGGGAACGTTTGAATACGCCATATTCTACTCAAATGCAAATGACCAATCCACGATGCCTCCACCATATACCGAAGTGCTTATAGAAGCTTAAAATGCCCCTGTTCTCGCCTTCACCCCCTCACCTCTACCAAATGCCCCTTCCACTTCTATCAACTTAACCAGATCTTCCCCTACGCTTGGGACCTCACCAATGCCCGGGCCTAACACACCCGCCTAAGCGACTCGATCTATCCAAAATAAACCCGCCCCGCCACCTAGGAGGCGAACGCAATCCGTGCCTCTATCACAATCAAAACCCTCATCGTCACACCCACCTTCCATATTGGGACCTCATCCCTCCACCTTACATCAATATATCATACCTCCTTTGTTTTCTTCAAAACGACCTACGCCTTCTACACCTATCGAGAGATCAAAGGGTATCACAACATCGTTACCCGCGTATCCGGTCCACCTATCAACCCTAAACCAATCCCATCATCAAAGGATTTATTTTCTGTCACTCCCCCTTTCTCCGTGGTTGTTTCCGCTACCACGCCATCGTAACCTCATCATCTAACCATTGAACGTAACTTCGTGTCCAAGAAACCACGTTTAGTAAAAAAACATAATGTCGACACCCTCGGCTAAACCACCACCTGTACGAACCAACCACGCCCAAACATTACCAAAACCCGCACAACCAATACCTTCATCCGATTTTGACCCCCTCAAAGGATCTTACGCCAAAATCCTTGCTATGTTGGTGGAGAATGTGACCATTTCCCTACCTCCACTTAGACCTTATGACCCGTCTAAACCCGACCTATGGGTTACGATGAGTCTAAAATCTGCGCTTATCACCGCACACCAGGACATGATGTGGAGGGATGCAAAGCTCTAAAAACCATCCTTCGTCAGTCACCTCTCCCGGATAGAAAGATTAAGAAAGACAACTTACGAAGGGAAAGACCTCTAGCGTCAATTCCCTCTACTATATCATCTATCCCCGCCTCACCAAGATCTATCATTATTACAACCCCACCTCTTGAAGACCATGAATTATCCCAACCATCTTCCTCATCTCAGATCTACGAGATTAATATGATTAGTGTCGCTACTCGAGGACAGAAAAACAATGGGAAAGTGAAAGAAAACACACCTGCGGCATCTCTTTCTCCTTCAACCATCCCGATTACACCACCACCTAAAGTGGTTATTCGCGGACCCGCCTATCCCGTCTCTAATGGAGTTGCCCACCGAACCATGATCAAACAGCCTTCATCAATCGCCCCAGTAAAATGACACTATATGATCTCATTCGGACTTGAATCTCATCGACAAGCTCTCATTGAGATCCTTGAGGGATAGAAGTTTTACCCAACGAAACCCCGCCCGTGGCCTCCATTCTAACACCCAATCACGTTTCCTCTCTCACCAAACAATCCATCTCCCCACCACTTCGTCTCAAAACAACAAGCCGCGTAAGTTAGTTTCTCGGAAGATGAAATTATTGACTTTGGTGCGGAAGACCCGACCACCTGCCCTTTTCATTTCGCTTACGTCCGAGACATTCGAGTACGTGGGTTATGATTGACGGGGTATTAGCCTAAACATCATCTCTTCAAAAGCCTTCCAACAAATGAACATCCCTTCTAGTTGCATGTGTGCCAACCCCATCATGTTGCGATCATTCAATGACGCTATTACTTCTACCTTAGGCACCGTGATCCTCAACATTCGCGTAGGCCCACGTACTTTACCCGAACTCTTCTATGTCCTTGAAGGAGAGTTCCAATATAATATATTCTTTGGGTCGTCCCTGATCCGAGCCATGGGATGCGTTCCTCAACATTACATCGATGCATAAAATTTGAGTACGAGGGGAAGTCCTACACTATAAAAGCTGATCCTCCCCCCTTCAAAACTTGCAATATGTTATACCGCCCAAACGATGTGCTTATACCAATTAAGACACCCATACATTCAACCCAACCATCCTCTTCAAATGTACCTCAACCATCCACCTCAATTCGCACCTACGCCTTCAACCGATGAAACCACCATCGCACAAACCACTTCTCTTCCCCATGCCTAACATCCCAACCTCCGACCCTTTAGTAGATGTTTTTCATCGCCTCACGTTTGGGGAGTACGCCTATATAACGTTAGTTCTTTCCTACCCGCAGAGTACGGACAATTACATGCACATCCCACCTACGATCGTCGCGTGGGAGGTAATCTCTTACGGACCACCCCATTGCCGCACTAACCTAACGTATGGGGGTGTTGACGCATCCTCAATTACCTCACGAACCTCCTCTTGGTGTGGTTCCCTTCCAATCCGATTTTCAATACTTGACAAATCGTCGTTTCGCCCTCACCTTCTTGACTCGCTGTGCGTGGAAAGGCTTTGGTTTTGGCCTTTACGAACAAGGCCGACATACACTCATTCCCGTGACCACACGCAAACATAATGATCGAAGTGGTCTCGGTTTTTCCGAAACACCTACACAGGAGACACCTCCTGTCAGCTGTATCCTGGAAGAGGAAGGCGTCGCCCCTACCGAACCATCATCACCCACTTTGCCATCATCTCCCACAGAATCGATGGACCCTGAATCTATCCCTCCTAACTTTTTTTTTTCATAAATGCTATCTTCATAGGTCCTCTCACTTATCAACGCGATAATGAGGACCCATCTTCTCTTCCCCTTCTGTATCCAGACATGATCGAAGAGGATTCGCCTTTGATTAATGTTGTTGAATGCCAGGATGACGACTCCATCCTCACTTACCTGGGCGCGGATGATTCTTATATTCAACGCAATGCGCCTTACCATTTGAAACCCAAACTATCTTGAAACGAATCTACTATAGAAATCAACATCCACACGGAGGAAGATCCTCACATAGTGAAGATTGGACAATCCTTAACACATCGAACAAGCCGCCTTTTCTACCTTTCTCCGTGCTCGCATGACCAAGCTTTCACATGGTCTTACGCCGACATGCCTGGAATTGATCCTACCATCTGCATTGGTCCATAACATCACCTAAACCCCAATTCCAAACAGGTCAAACAAGAATTGAGAAAAATGCATCCACGCATTGCTCTCTTGGTCAAAGAGGAGCTCCAACGACTCCTTTCTGTTTCCTTCATTCTTTGTTACTATCCTCAATGGATTTCTAACATCGTGCACTGCACAATTCTAAAGCGACGAGGGGACTTCGGATATGCACGGATTTCCGGGATCTTAACCTCGCTTGCCCTAAGGATGACTTCCTCCCAAGTATTGATCAACTTGTTGATCTCCTTCCGTGGCCATGAAATGATTTCTCTCATGGATGGCTTTTGAGGATACAACCAAATTTTGGTTGCCCCTGCCGATCAACACAAAATCGCCTTCATAACTCCTTGGGGAACCTTCTGTTATCGTGTCATGCCATTTGGCCTTAAGAATGCTGGTGCTACCTATCAGCGGGCTATGACCTACATTTTTCATGACATTATGCACACTATCCTTGAAGACTATGTCGACGATCTTCTCAGCAAGTCTAAACATCATAGTGAACATCTCGATGTTTTAACCATTATTTTTGATCGCCTGTTACAATATTTTGTCCGCCTTCAACCGAAGAAATGTGTCTTTGGTGTTCTTTCGGGAAAACTTCTTGGCTTTATCGTCTCTTTGCGTGGCATTGAGGTCAATCCATCTAAAGTAAAAAGCTATCCTAGAAATGCCCCACCCAAAAACCTCAAACAATTGCGTAGTTTGCGGGCAGGTAAACTTCAATCCATCCGGCGATTTCATCTCCCAACTCTCGGATCGATGTCACCCTTTTCATCACCTTCTAAAAAGGACGTTGCCTTTCAATGGAGTGAGGAGTGTCACAAGCCTTGAAGCTCTCAAAACGTATCTCTGCAGCCCACCCGTGCTTATCCCACCCCGGTGACGACCGCCCTTTCTACCTTTATCTTTCCGCCAGCCGACCATCTTATAGGAGCTATGCTCGCACATCGAGACTCGGCACACCGAGAGCAGGCCGTTTATTATATAAGTCGTACCCTCGTAGATTACGAGACTAGGTATACACATGTAGAAAAATTGTGCACTCGGGCCCTATCATTCGGCCGCCACCAAACTCCGACATTACCTCCCGAATCACAAAACTTCGTCATCACCAACACGGACTCCCATTCATTATATGTACGCCAAACCACACCTAAACCAACGCATCACTTTCGATGGCTCATGCTCCTCTACGACCTTGACCTTGAGTTTATACAATGTAAATCAATCAAAGGACAAACTCTTCGAGACCAACTTCATGGAGGCCCTCTGCACCGGGAACAATTTACTAATTTTACCTTCCCGACGAACTCATCGCCACTCTTTCGCCTCGGAGAAGAGTCGATCAAATGACCTCTTCTTCGATGGATCTAAGTGCCGGCCAGCGTGCGAGGAGGAGCGGTGGCTGCTGTTCTCATCCCTCTCGACGCTGAACCTATGCCTCTTTCATTCCGGCTTGATTTCCCCGCACTAATAATACAAATGAATGGTCACGAGGCCCTTGTTCGGGTCTCCAAGTCAGCGCGATACACTTAGGCATTAAATCTATCAATATCTTTCGTGACTCTCAATTGGTAGTCAATCAAGTCTATGGGCATCTACCAATGTAAAAACGAGAACT
>CM031241.1:538421897-538492667 GCA_018340775.1 Taxus wallichiana var. yunnanensis | reverse complement strand
TTGAGATAAATCCAAAGAATCCCATGTTGTAGAAGAATGTGCAGTATGTGGCAGAAGAGCGTGACTTACAAGAACTTATAGGTAATGAACCATGGATCATGTGTGTTGATCCATGCAGCATAATGAGAGACATGAGATCATGATGAAATGCACTAAACAAGAGTGATTATTATGATGTTCTAATGATTGAAATTGGATGTTTGTATGATAACGATGTGATGGTGTAGGGAGTGATCGGCCTAAACTGATCGCACGTGTATGAAAACTGGGGGATTTGGGTGTCCTTCCACCAGAGGAAGAGTGTAGGGAGAAAGGTGTGTTATTCTCCAACCTTTCACTACATCCTCAAGATCTAGCCGTTGCAGTACAAACACAGGATCAAGGCACTTCACCGATTTTGGATCCAAATATTTGATCAAAAATAGCTAACCCATATAAAGCACAGTAAAGGAAAGGAAATGACATCTCATTTCCCCCACTCCAAGGGTGTCGCCACAATGTGTGATGGCTTCCAAGTTAGGTCATCTAAAGCAAACACAAAATGTAGAATAACTTCCTAAGTTAGGTCATCTGGGAAAGTAACGAATGTAACTCCTAAGTTAGCTCATCTCGGGAGGCCGCATGTGGTGTTATCGATCGAATGGTATTAATTGTTCGATTGTTAGAGGCTTGAACACATTGGTTGGTTGGTTGATTGTTTTACTCATAGAGAGATTTTACGCTTGTTGCCCCCAGGTAAGGTCATTAGGAGGAATCGATAGAAAGTGATGAAATGTCGAATGGTGTATTAGTAAATGTTTAAAAATGAGGAATTATAAGTGTATAATGTTCACATATGAGGTGTAAGGGGAATTATTGGATGACCCAATTATATGCCCTTTCAGCGAAAGGGGAAGTGATAATGAGAATGAATGTTGAGCTAAAAGTGCCCAAAGAATCGAAAGTGTATGATAAATATCACCAAAATGTGTGTAGATTGAGTGAAACACAATGTTAAGGAAAAATAGTGTGTGTGTGTCATGTGTATGATACTTATCAGAAGTAGAATTTTTGAATGGAATTTTGCAAATGATGGATAGAAATCGGAGTAAGGATGCGCAAGATATGAGCAAAATCGCTGCGATGTGTATTATTTGAGAAAGTGGTCACGTAAATAATGACCATAGTAGAGTGGGAAATGAAAAGTAACTATAAATATTAATGTGATAAAGTGATTAGTCAACTCATTTTTCTTTTTCACAAGGGTGATATTGAGCTCTAAGTGTGTAAGGATGCCACATGTTAGAGCATTGCTGACTCAAGTCAATTTGAGATGGTGGTATACGCATATGATACGATGGAGTTGGTAAACGCTTGTGGTGTTTTTTCGAAAAATGTGTGTGTAGTAGTTTTTTTTGGTGAATTTTTGTGAATTTGGTATTGTTTATCTTGGTGTTTTGAACCTGGACAATAACGATGAATATGGTGTTCAAATGATGTGTTCAGTGTTGTGTTGTGTAGAGGGATATCCATTCGAGGGAGTTCCATGGTGGTCGCCACTTGACTACATTTCTTGGGTTGGGCTTATCAGAAAATGATTAGGAGGTTATGGACCATGTTGGCCTACGGAACATAGCAAGGGTGGGGTATGTGCCCTTAATATTCCTATATTGACATCGTTGCATGAGAGATGTTGTGTGGACACTTGTACATTTTGGCTACCTACAGGGGAGATGACAGTCACACTAGAGGATGTATATCGCATATTTTGACTACCGATTTTTGGCGAGAGGTTACATGTCATGGTTGTGGAGAATATGGAGAGACAGATGAGAGACGTCAGGCAATATTTTGTGGGGACTCGAGTGCTTGGAGGCCCATATTAGCTTGGATGTAATTTTCAGATCAGGGGTTTTGTGCTTGCAGAATTTTATAGTTATGGTGATAGTATCCTCGATTGCAGTAGAGGGAGGGGGTGTGGGCATCTTATATAAGATGCATGATATTTACCTCTAGATAGAGGAGGAGAGTACCAAATATGTGTGGGCACGATGTGTGTTGGCCTACCTGTATAGAGATCTTTACATATTTACATAGAAGGAGCATAGAGGTGGGATTGGAGCTACTACATTATTGCATGTGTGGGGCTACAAGCATATATCAGTATTGAGGCCAGTTGGTGGTCCGCAAGAAGATTGGGCTAGGCCAGACATATATGCTAGGAGATGGATTGGTGTGCGTGGGCGGAAGATGGATACTGACACCTATAAAGCTTTGATAGATCGGATGGGAGTCGAGGAAGTGATATGGAGGCCATATCGAGACTATGGAGGATGCACAGAGGATGCAGTAGAGCTACGATGCATACGAAGGACGATGTGGTTGGAGGATTGGTTTCCATGGTTGATCGAGTTATTCTAGGTTGAGCGGGTATCTTGATAGTTTAGTATGGCTTAGCATGTGCCCTCAGAGGCATATGTATGGGTTAGAGCCATTAGAGAACTAAGGGTTGGAGCTAGGCCAGGGCCCATAGGATAGCAGCTAGTACCTCCTGGGCCAGACAACGTTGATGCGGCAATAGAGCCGATAGACACAGATGATACAGGGTGTACAAAGGCATATCATGCATGGTGGGCGGTGCATGGATGGGTGTTTTTGTTTCCATTAATAGTAGAGATCACGATGTGGTATTACCAGACGGAGGAGGAGTGGAGGGGCAACCACATGTCCCCAACAATGTAGCGGCAGTAATAACAAAGTGTGAGTATTTGTATAGTTATGTTGTATGATTGGTTACTTTTATATGTGATGGTTATGGTTGGCTAACATGTTGTTCTATTGGTTAAGAGCATATTGGTCCTTGATTGTGGACACATCTATTCGTACCTTGACATAGAATGTGCCCACCGGCATAATTGCGGGTGGAGGGATGTTGGAGCGTGTAGACGACATTATGGTCGAGCATGCCCATTTTTTTGAGTCAGTGACCATAGCAGCAACGACATGTACTTTGTTGCTGAGCGAGAGAGACGAGGCACGCAAGGAGACACGACGAGCTAGAGAGGTGGCGGGTGGTGGTCCTTTAGCGCATGATGTGTTTGCACAGTTTATGAGTTACAGAGTCGCTTTGCGAAGCATTCTATAGAGGTTACACTACTACGGAGATGGGTGGAGAGATATAGAGGTCGTGATCACGTTGCAGGAGTTAATTGTGAGGCATTGAGTTCTAGAGCTCTTGCAATACCAAATAGTGACATAGATGGTGAGATATAATTTATATTGATGTATTCAATGTAGGGGAGTTACCCCCATTGATGAGGTGGTTTGTAACTATGATTATAACCAATATATATAGATGGATTTATTGGTATACGATGATTGTATTTGATGTTTATTGATGTTATAATGTGATGATGATGTACGATTTATTTGATTTTCATGTATGATGCTTTGATGTGTTGAGTATTGTTTATGTTTGTTGAGTTGACTTGTAATGCATAGTTAATGTGATGATGATAGTATAATGTGTGATTGGAAAATAACCTTTTAGGAAGAATTCTTGGTGATGTGTAAAAGTGTGATGTGGTCATAATATGTTAGTATGATGAGGATAGGGGAAGATTAGTGATGCCCCATAGCGTATAGATGATGAGGTTCATTTATATAAGACCCTCAAAGATCTTGAAGAATGAACCACGCAAAGCAAGAGTGCGTTATTGAGAAATGATTTGATAGAGTGTGCTAGATGAATTGATGAAGCGTGTGAAGAGAGGTTCTTATTATAACAGATCCCTCAACAATCATGTAAGAACCATAAGAACACGAGTGCATCATGGGGGTAAGGTGATAGAAATCACCTACCAAAGACCAAGTTGGTGTGAAGCGGTGGAAGCATGTGGAATGAAAGCAATGTGAGTGTATGAACCAAACTAAATGTCAAGTGGAGCAGCAATGGGAGATGTGAATGCCGAGGGTTGTGGAAGCCAATGTGAAGGAGTAGTATGATGTGGTGGATGACATGGATGAGGTGGATGAGATGGTGCAGACGATGGATGGACGCGATGAAGAGCGTGCATGAGTGACAACTTGTGGCGATGGACGAACAATAACCTTTACACTAGATGGAGGAGACAACTCAACCGGAGTAGTCGCTCACTGACAAGGAGAGGAGCTATGGACCACTCACGGGAGTGAGAGCCAAAGGAAATGATGCCCTTATCCTCTACCTACTGCAATAGATTATGAAGGGCAAAGCAATCATTGTCCATATGGCCATTGATACAGTGATAGTTACAATAGGGTCGATCACACTAACATTATAAGCGATGTTGTGGATGATGTTGGTTAGAGGGTAAGTGAATTAAATGATTGTCGAGAAAAGTATGTAGCACATCATGTGGTCAAGCGTGATGAGAGAAATTCAATGGCTTACGTGAAACACTTCAGAAAAGATTGAGGTGTAACACCGCCACGGAGTAGGAGAAGAACGATGCTTTTGTGATGTAGTAGGATGAACTTGCTTGTGAGGAGGAGATGAAGATCATATAGGATGCTCAATTGATGGCAATGGAGAATAACTAGATGATGTAGTAGTAGTAACAATAGGCGGAGGATCTATAACATGTGTAGCAATGAGGTCTTGTTCTAGATCAATGACTCTATAGTATAGAAGTGTGAATGATTCACGTGTCATATTGTAGTATTTTTTTAATGTGGGAATCAAACCACGTCAGAAGATAAATTGCTTCTCTAAATCGATAGGTTGAAATACTAATTGGTGCATGCAAGCATTGAATCGTAAGATGTAATCCATGATAGGTTATGTTTTACCCTGATGTAAAGTAGGTAGATGATCATAGGTAACTCTAGGGCCATTATTGATGATAAAACGACGGAGAAAAGCTTCTTCCATGTCATAGTAAGTGCTAGTAGATCCAAATGAGAGATGAGTATACCATTGTAAAGAATCATCGAGTAAGACTATGTCGAAAGGCCTTAAGCAATAATCGATCATTAGAATATGAAGCCATAGCCATACGATAATGTTTGAGATGCAAGTAAGGGTTTCTAGTACCATCGAAACATGAAAAGGTAGGCATGATAAAATCCTTAGGAAAATTTGAGTTATGAATCCTTTTAGGAATAGGGTTGCCATGTAATGAATTGTTATCAATGGAAGCATAGTAGGCTTTTCTTTCTAATGTGAATGATTGAACCTGAGATTGTAACTCCCGACAACATGCATGAGAGACAAGATATCTTATGAAGGAATAGTAGAGGATGGCAATAATGTGTTAAGCGGTTGTAATTTTCCATTGTGAGTTATTATAGGAATATCAAGAGGAGATAAAGGAGATTCCGATACTAAGGGCACACTAGGTGTAGGTGTCGAAGAAGCAATAGGTGATGAAGGACATGGAACATCCATAGAAGTAGTAGGACTAGCATTAGAAACACCCTTAGGAGATGAATCGATAGATGGAGATGCGATGATAGGAGAAGACGAACTAATAGATGAAGAGGAAGTGATAGGAGGAGGTGAAATGGTAAGCAGAGATGAACTAATAGATGGAGATGACTCATGCATAGTATTAGATACAACCTCAGAAGAAGATGACAATGGAGTAGGAGATTCACACTCAACAGTATGTAAAGTAGTAGAATCATGACTATCAATTGTTTTGTCAAAATCAGAGAGAGACTCACATATATGAAAATGTCCTTAAGTATATCATCGATTGGAGCATCAACATAGTTTATTGGTTCACCAAAATGATTCAATAAAATATGAGTTTTTCTAATGAATCTAAGAGTACACCAATGCCATAAATGAAATATACTTAAATATAAATGCTAAGTAATTTATTTGATATTTTAAATGAAATGAAATAAAAGGGGAATGTACTTACTGAATTGGACTTACCTCGCAATGATCTGGGACTAAAAACAATGATGAAATGACGGAACACATCGTCATAATGAACGTCGAAAATTGCGGTGAAGTCGAGATCTAGCTGAGACTAGTGCATGGGAAGCCCTACTTTGAAATTTGAGCACCTGTCTGTGGAACAACTCATAATCTGATCCTGGTATGATGGTTAGGTCTTCATTGTAATTCACTTTTGGTCATGTGGATGTCATACCTAGTTTGTTGATGTCATCGTAAACCTGCAATGAAGAATCACCTGCAAAACCCCACACAAAGCATCAAACCCTAAAAAAGAAAGATGCATATGAGGGGTCGGATTTTCCTCAGCTTCCAAATGGATGGACTTATCACTGAGTGATGCACTACATCTTAGACCCAATGTAATTGTGTGTGTTTGTGTGTGCAATAATGTGCCTAGGTTTGCCCCCCTAAGCCAATGACACGAGAGATAATGAGACGGTAGCTAAATAAAATGTAAAATGGTGGGTGGAATAGAATGAACTCCCCTTCCTATGCAAAGCAGTGTGATGCAAAATAGTGCTTAAATGTAGTCCCTTGCTCTATGTAGATAGTTAGCCCTTAGTAGAAATAGTTCACCCATAAGATAGTATGTATGTTGTGTTTATATAGGGATCTCTTGCTCAAATTTTGACACTAATGACCCGACATGCCGACTAGTACCTAGGGAGATGAGAGGGAAAATCGAAAAGACCGACCTCGAATGTCTAAAACAAAACCAAGTATGATGAGGACCAAGGAGCTTAGAAATCAAGACCAAGGCACCCCATGCACCCTAGTCAAAGACTACTGATGATGACCGAGTGAGTACTTGACAACTAGGAATCCCTAAGACACGACCAAAAGCGTGCGAGTGAGTGATAAATGTACAAGACATACAACAATGAAGACCAACAAGATAAACAACTAGACTATGGAATCGGTCATCGGTGAAGTGCGTGATTGTGTGACTATAACTTTAAATCACGTGGTTCCGATTTGACGTTCTTGTGGTTAATTTCATGGAAGACCATGGTTTCCGCGAAGGCAAGAAGTCTTGTTGTAGACTCCTTCGTGATTTCAGCAAAACAAAATCCCTCATCTTATCAAGCGCGTCAAACACCTCATTACACAACCTTCTCTCTCATGAATAGGAGCGGATGCCAATTTTTGTGGCGTAAATCCATTTCTTGATTTTTTCATCAAGTAAATGACAGTACATTTTCTAAAAATAGTTCATTCTCACCCTCTCCATGCTTGGATTGTATAAACTCTTGTCCACAATGTACTTTCTAATGAGATTGAAGATTCGAACGCATTCCTTCGTGTACTGCTTTTCCCCATGCTCGCACTATGCTTCTTAAATTCACTACAACATCAATATAACCCTATTGAATTCATAGATTATGTCGATTGATGTACGGTTGGAGCTAGAGTTGTCATTGTTGTTGTCATTGTTATCAAAAGCGGTTAATGTTATCCATCATTAAATCATCCGATTAATTAAAGCGGTGTCGTTCGATGTGTTCGTTGATATGGCCTGTCATATCGAAAAGATCGATCCAAGAGGTCACAACCCCAGTATTCTTATTTGAGAAATGCCTTTAGTGTAATTACATTATCAATTACCAATGTGTATCCCTCAGATAGTGGAAAATAGAAAAATCCACTCTAGCATCAAAATCAAAAGCACCCAATTTCAAAAGCACCCAATTTAATCAATAGAAGCCGAGAAATGTAATGGGACAATCTTGGGCACTAACATAAACTATCAAGAATTATACTAACATACAAAAAGATGTCATTAATTTATTATGTAGATGTGGAAAGTGGTTTTGCACTAGCAACACATTATAACTAGCCACATTATAATCAAATCTAAAAAGATATATCTCAAATAATCATAGTTGATTACACAAAAGAATATGCCTAAAACATAAGAAATTTGAAAGAATTGAAATGTTTGGAAGAAATATAACTTTTAGAATGATACAAATTTTGTCACAATTTGGGAGATAGCCATCATAAATAGATGGTGCAAAATAGGCCTAACTAGCAAAGTGAAATAGACTCAAGAAAATCAATGCAAATATAGAACCTTGACTACAATTGTAGCACTCCTTTAGTGGCAAGACCAAAGCCATAACACTCCTTTGGTGGAAAGATCATAACTATAGCAATGTGGTTATGGGAACTATCAAATACGGTGAAATTTATTTTATGACCTTATCCATCTATTCAAGGCTTTGAAAACCTCTCTCGTTTTTCCATAATTTACTATGAGTTGCCAAGAAACTACTCTCCTACCTTGAAACCCTAATATGCTTGAAACTCCTTACAAAACTCTAAAAATTAGGGGGTTAATGGCACCCTATACTAACCCTATATTATTATCAAGACCTTAATTTTGAACAATTTGGGAAACACAAGTATAATGCAATTCAACATGACTACACCAGTGTAATCCAATTGCTAACCCTTATCACTTTCAATGCTTTAATCAATACAAGAAGTCATTATAAGCTCCCTCTAAATGCTTGAAGTCCGATTTTGGCACAAGGATGCACTTGAAACAAATAAAATCATTTCCTCGTGCTTTTATCATGTTCATGATTGCCCTAAATGCAATAATGCACTTATTTATTTACACAATTCTTGAGTTCAAACTAGAGCCCTCGTGGAGCATGTGCCAACACAAAATGGGTGAGGAAAACCGATAAAGAACCAAAAGTACACCAAAGAACCCAAAACGACAATCAAAAGGGCCAACAGATAAGGTTACCAACACAAAAATTATATTGCTACAATTTTGACAAAGAGGCCCTAAAATGCAGGAAAGCATGGTGAAGAGAAAGAAAACCAATGACGAGAGAGAAAATTAAAGGACTAGGAAGGAATCAAGTGAAAACATGGAAGAATAGAAAAGCAACGAGAATGATTAAGGGGAACATGTCAAAGGTCTTTACACATGAGCACATGTCAACAAGAACCTAATCTAGAATATTAATTGATACACAATCCAAAGCAAATAACTAGTCTTGTACCAAAATTAGGTGTCCACATATTCTAATACCCCCTTCATAATGGTCTTCTCAATAAATTCAACACGTATTGCTGAAATTCTAAAATTTATCTATACCAAATGCTTTTGTGAATATGTCAACAACTTAATCTAATCTAGCATGATAAATCGAGTTCGATTTAGTTTATATTGAACAAGTTCCTTGATATAGTGTTGATGAATATCCACATGTTTTCTCTTTGACTATAGAATGGGTTCTTTACCGGCTTGAATAGGATGATTTTGTGGTGCATTAAAATTTTCAAGAAGCAATAGTAGCCAATACTTATATTTTTGTTAATCACAATATTGTAATGATGGCACCCTCGTAAGATTCTCTATGGGGCTTCAAACATATTACCTCTTATGTTTCATCGATTCTACATGAGACATGTCCTTGAAACAAACATTTTATTGTTTTTGATACATTAACCTAACACACATGTTGAATGTCATGCAGTTCACATCAATTTATGAAAGTTGCTTGTGTTGGTATGTATCTTGTCCTTAGAAAGGATACTCAATTAGGATGTTCTTGTGAACCGTGTGGATTTGGATTCTATTAGACAATGTGTATATGTTGAGCCATGCAAATTATAATAAGTTAGAAAAGGTCAAAAAGTCTTGTATGTCGTCTTAAGAAATGATACTCAATTAGCATGTTCGTGTGAAGTACATGGACTTGGCTTTCATGTTTGGCATGTACTTAACATATTATGATATGGTAAGTGTTTTATACTTACTATGCACACATGGCCAAGACCACGATGCATAGAAAAATTTCCTATATAATGTCATAAATTACAATAAATTACAATGTTGATTTGATAATGGTGCCATAGGCTTCTTAGGGATGGAAAACCCAACATAGAGCATTATTTTATGTGATAGCACTATTTAAGCAAAAGGCATTACCGTCTGTGCACTAAGTTTATATGCAAATTCTTCCGTACTCATTATCCCCCACATTCTCTCTTTTGAGTCTTTTCCTTCCACTGGCAGAAAATCCTCACTAAACCAGTTGAAAAACACTGGGCTACCAAACTTTTAGATATTATTTTGTAGATGAAACAAATACAATTGAACAGCCAATGAACATATTCCGTCCCTTCCATGGATATGGGATTCTATATTAGAGTATACCAGAAAGGGATTTGATTACTCAGATAAAGCTTACAACCCAATACAAGTTGAATAATTTTCTCTCAGCAAAAGATCACGAGTACAATGTTTTCAGCAGCTTGAAAATATTTGACATACATCATAAGTTTGTGATCGACTTGAAAAAGGAAACAGGAATAAAGAAAAAGTAAAAATGAAAGAATATGATTTGGATATATTTCATGAGAAAAAGAGTTTATAGACAATATCTGCCAATCATCCCACATTTATCAGCTATTGGAGCACTGTCATTCAAGTAAGAATTCTTCAAGCAAGATTTCAATTTTGTTCCTCGATATTATTGTGTCATCAATGGTGAAAGCCTTGATACCATCCTGGAAGTCTGCACAGGTGAAAAGCAACATAAATTTATTTCAATTTCCTGTAATACAGATGATAATTTCTAAATTGTGGGAATGAAAAAGTCGTGAAGATCTAAAATAGTAAGAATAGATCTAAAATAGTAAGAATTTATAGGTAGAATCAACAAACCAAATTGATGTATTTTCTTGGGTTGCAAGAGTAAGGCATGTGTATTGAAGAAATGTACTAGACTGTCAACAATGTCAATGTTTTCTCCAGCAATGACAAGCTCTCTCTGCGAGAGGTAGTTTTACAAATCTTTAGCCGTTTGGGTTTTTCATGCGACACATGCAGCTAATCCTCAACATGATTCATCAGTTAAAATGAAAAATAGGAGCTTATGTCGTACCTTAAATTTTTGCAGATTGTCATAGTAGCCAGTGACAATCACCATACAAAATAGTTCCTGGGTTTCTGCTTTAGCACAATAAATCATTGGGTAAGAAGTTTCACCAGCCTAGTATTTTTCCTTGAAAGGTTCAATAAAAACTTTTAAGTGTTTCAATCATTACAGAGTGTGATTCAATAATGCTAAAGTGCAACCAAAGAATGTAACTTCTCCACATATGCCTTCTATGTTGTACGTCATAACTGCTACAAGAAAACAAAAGAACAAGAAATTAATCACACCCAAGACAGGGCTGCAATTATACAAGTAATCAGACTTGATTTCGGTTTAGATTTAAAACTTAATATACATGGATTTTATTTCTAACTTCCATTTTAATAATTAGCTAATGCCTTATTTGCTGAATTGGGAGTTTCAAAGTTCCTTAAAATGAGAGTTATCAATTGTCGTGCTTGTACATTTATTTATCAAGGAAGCATTCATAAGGAAGCCTATAGCTTGCAGAAGGCTGGCTATCTAATGTATTTTTACCATGTACCCTTCTGTTAGTTAGAGTAACCAATTCATCGTTGATGCAGTGGGAAGACAACAAGAAGATTAGTTTGCAGAGATTAATGCTAAATCGGAATTCTATGATCTTATGCTTAACTTTGGGGCTTATGGCTTTATAAAAATAGCGAGAATTATTATTCATTTAAATGATTCATCCTCGGAGCATATTAAGCCATTGTTATCTGCATGTGTGGCTTTCTGCATTTTTGACATTGTAGAAGATTTAGAATGAGTACAATGTTTCACTCTCAATTCACTATAAGATGGCCGCAATAATATGCATGTATGTTAAACTTCATCATAAATACATTGGGAAAAACCCTAAAGAGATGTTATTTGACGATATTACAAGACATGAATTTTTAGCAGCAGATTCCCAACTTTATCAGAAGATGGGAATATTTTCCTCCTAAGTCGGGAAGGAAGTGAATAACACTGTAGGGTATAGGCTCTCCGGAATTAGGTCATTGTCCTCATTATTTGATGTAAATATCTTTTCCATTTGATAGAACAGCTTTTCATTGAACTTATGTTCTCAGCTCATGTATCCGGTCCAAAATTAGGTTATGGTGCTATTCAAGGATGTATCAAATATTGCGGGATTAAATAGAACATTATTTTAACCTTTTCCACTACTAAGGTCTGTAAGTCCATGTTTCAATACAGCCACTCTTTTTCTTCTAGTCGTCAATGTTATTGATTATTTGATAAGGGTTATCCAATTCAAGCTTCAACCATATGTTTTTATTCACCATTTGTTCAATAGAATGGCCCACCTTGAAATCAAAATTATCTGCGAGTCTCCAACTCCTCCCTAATCCAATCTGGTCCACAAAATTCTGATGGCGAACTGATAACAACAACTCCAACTGAAAGCAAGAACAACTTCAACATCAGAAGAGTGGGCTACATCAATTTTGGGCACCTTGATAGCCACCTGCATAACATCTAGTAATATTCCTTTAAGCACAACATTGGTTGTTCCTTATCCTACTTTTTTAAATCCCTTTCTTTAATTTTGAACCACCTCCAATGTACATGATTTTGTATCTTTGAGGCCCTTATCAAGTTTAGCTTATCTGGTTTCTGAAATGGAAGGTAGCTGATTGACAACCAACAAAGATATATGAATGACCAGTAAGAGGAGAAGATCCATAACAATAACATAAATGGCTCCTAGAAAACCAAGAACCCATGAATCCATACTGTAATGTGGTCAACAAAAACAAAAACATCATCTAAGCCAATAAATTAAACATTGTTGAATGCACTGAGGAAGGACAAACAAAGGGTTTAACGCAGAAGGAGAGTGTAAGAGACAAAAAATATAGATATATTAGTGCGATAGTTGGAGAGGAATTTTCAACGTCTTAAATCAGTATAACATTTCCTTGAAATAAAAGATGAATGATAGGAAAGAAAAATAAGAATGATGTTGCAACTATTACAGTGCACGTAACACAGGCTATTAGAAGCAAAGAAAGAAAAATCAATAAAGCTAGACAAAAACACTCGAATGAAGGGAATCCTAATTATTAATCTTCTTCTTCGTCTGCATACAAAAAAATAAACTAGTGGCGGAAAGACGTTTCCTCTCGGAGATAATTAAACCCGTTGCAATACAGATACAAATCTAACAAATCAATTTGTATATAGTAGTATGAGCAGATATTCATATTATAGATCTATCCCTGTCCAGGAATGTTTTAACCCATACGTAGATTGATTTAACCCATCATGGTACTAATTTAAGGATGGATAATAGATACAAAATTTCTTAGCATAATTTCCCCGTAGTTATGTTTATTTAATGGTAAGAGCGTATAACTCTCAGTTGCTGTAACTATCCAATTACTGCTAAATTTACAACGTTAACATGGGTCTCACTATGGTTAATGCATCTGATTCTCAAATAGAGTGCTTTTCATGTTATGCAAGGAAGCTGACAGGTCTGAAAAGGTGTTTTAGGATGCGTCACTTCCATTGCATTCATGAAGCTCCAAAAACTACCTTGCTTCCTGCCAGTACTGGCTGTCAATTCACATTTTTTAAAAATGATTTTAATAATTCACCAGATGTTGATAAATAAATATGAGGGGGCACTACATCTCCCTCCTCTTATAAGAGCATCATCCTTGATGTGACACGACATTGAAGCTTGAAGCATACATAAGTAGGAAAGTCAATAATGACACATGTCATTTAACTAAACAACTTGTTGGCACAACACAACCACAAGGAAAATACTAAGTTTGGCAATATCTTAAATTTTAATGTTATGTGAATATTTGTAATTATATTTTATTTTACTTCTCATTTAGTCTTTTCTTTTACAATATTTCTTAAACTCAAACTCTTAGTATTCATTGTTTAGAATTTCAATCGTCTTATGTTTTTGGGTGCCCAACAGTAATTGTCCTCAAGATGTCACACAAAACTCAACACAACAAAAATTACCCATGATACATCTTGCTACATACCATCACAACTGTATCACATCACAAGACCTTTAACTCCACCATGGAGAGACAACAAGTAGTCGACATAACGAATAATTTCTAGTAATTATGTCATAGGCATAGATTCAACACACACAAGTGACTAACTAAGCGATCTTGAATCATGGCACTAATACATATATAACTGGTATGATATGACCCATAAACCATGACTATACCCACTCCGTTCCAAGACAAGATACAATAGGATATATCAACCTAGGGAAGTGTCAAGCCTCAAACATAACAATGTCTAACAAGACTCACTAGAGTACACATAACTCTTAACACCAACTCCACACATCACAAAGCATTATGAAATAACTCTAGGTATTTCCTAAAGCAACACAAAAAAAACTCCATATATCTCCGTAAGGATCACCAAACAACTCTATATACCTCCTAAGAGAAAGAATCATAGTGCTAAAAAAAAATTGGGTCACTCAACCATATAGCTCCATCAAGAATATCGGGTCACTCAACCATAGAGTTCCAAAGAGAATATCAGGTCACTCAACCATAGAGTGGCATCGAGAACATCAGGTCGCTCAACCATAGAGTTTCATCAAGAATATCGGGTCACTCTCCCATAGATCCCCATCTCCTTTCTCCATTTAATGAGGACATGTCACCCAATGGCCCTGGGCACATAGAGCCTTATCACCCCTAACCCAAGTGACATAATAAATCGTGGTTCAACAACCCACTAGTTATCTGTAACTCCTTGGGGTGTACCCCTATACAATGAAGCGGGTCCATAGGTTCAACCACTACATGGTGAATCCCATATAAACCTATTCCAACACATTATGATATTAGAACCAGCATAACAATCCATATCAAATGCCAAGTGGTAAAAATTCTAAGCCTTGGGCAAGGCTATAAAACTTTTTAACATGAAAAGAAAGTTTAAAACTAAGAAAAATAAATGTCTAATTATCCATAGTTGGTGGAAAAATCCACATGTTAGTGCAACAACCAATTATAATTCCCAAAAGATAAAAACACATCAATCAATAAAACTGTTGGTTCTTATAAGAAAAGCGATAATGATCAATTTATGAATAAAATATGTATTGAGAAATAACACATTACAATCACTATGTGGCCTCATATAGCCACCAAAGGGGTACTCATCAAGTTCAGCGGGCACTTAGATATCGAGCTTGACTTGCGGTAAAGAATATACGTGTAACTAGGAATGAGTATATAAAATAATGTAACTATCATCATCTCTGCCTAAATCATCCCTCCATACTCCCACAAGGCTCAACATAGTTAAAATCACATAGGATTGTTCGATGGAAAACCCAATATGAAAGAGTAGGGGACGCTAGTTTACATAAGTTGAGCCTAAGGTGGTGCGCATCCACAATATACTGAGAAAGCTTGAAATGTACTAAACAGATAGAAGTGGATTTTCAATCAATATAAGAGTCCACTTCCTCACTTGTACTCGGCTCAATATTATGAAAACCTGGTCCACGCCTCCTCTCTCCACACATACACTCTTGATGGTTGCTTCCCTTAGGGTCATCTAGTGTAAGGTTCACAACATAACACATAACTACATCACTAACACAATGGTGATTCACGCACATTAACCATAGTGTCTTACGCATGGTATATATACAAGGTATAACAAAATCATTACTTTCATGGGTTATGATACATCACTTTTCCACATAATGCACCTAAGGTGCAAGTACTACACAATAGGGGTCATATGATCACCATATGCCCCTAATTCATGACATGAACCATCACATATTACATGAATTATACATATGATGAAAACAATGACTAACATTACAACATATAGTCAATCACAATACAACATGGTGATGACATCACGATAAAATCCAATTTACAATACACCAAGTTTGTCATGGAACACATCAACACGCCTTCATATCACATAATAACAAAAGACTCCAAGACTCTGTAACCCGCAATAACATTATTTTTATACGCAACAAGGTGGCACATCACATGTGAACTCCTCATTGAGTTTACAAAAAGGAGAGTGAATACTCTTGTCACAAGCACATCAATAGAATAAAAACACGCACTAAGTGACATGCACCACATGTACATTCATAATATCATAGTTACAATGTTGGTCACATAACAACATATATCACATTACTCTTCTAATCTCCACCACCACCATGCAGAATCATCATAACTCCAATCCATCCCAGAGGTTCAAGAGCATGAACCTTTGCTTTGATACCATATGTAATGTCCACATTTTACAACACATATAATAACAGGATTTTTGTTGGCTCACATTGCTTGATACATAACATCGAGATAAGATCACATAGGATAAAGTATAACACATGAGACATTTGCATAACCATGGACCCACATATATAACATGAAACACATGAAGCACATCAAAGCCACATTTCCAAAACCCACTCATACAATAGGATAACATAGGGTACACATCAATGTCTTACTCAAACGTCGTAAACCAAGACAATGACCCAATTACTGATAAGAAACACATGATAGACATACTCCACAACATGGCCTTTTCATGGTTTATATATTCATTACATTTAGGTTTCCATTGTAAGACCTTATAGTTTTCAATAGAATTAAACACATAAGGTTTAAAATTTCCTATTTTTCAAACTTCAATTACTTTATTTTGCAGAGCATTAGTCTTTAACGGAGAATGTGTAGTTGGTTCCTTTCTCTGATTTCATTAGTTATCAATAGATAATTTGTTAAATAAATTGGCTTTAAACAACTATGAGTCTCATAATATTCAATTCCTAAGTTAAAGATTTGTTTCTCCAAAATTGTTTAGTTCACTATAATTGTCTCAAAATACACTTAACATGAGACCCTTCGTTCCTTTAGAATTTGCTCGTTTCTCTTATGGAAATAACTTTATATAGCTTGATTTTGATTAGGAATGTATATACACACATGCACCTTATAATATTTGACTTAAGGATTTGTTTGAAAGAGTCAAGTTTACTTGGTTTGGAGAAATACTCTCGTTATAAGGAGGAAAATTCACAACAAGAAAAAGGAAGGTTACTAGATCAATAGAAGACCTATCCCGAGTTCATTTCATAGAATTTTTAATACTAACAATACATTATTTTAATCTTCAAGTTATTATAACCAACTATGTAGGTTAACTAATTAAGTTATATCATTCTTGATTCACAATTTGTTGCTCCTTTTAGGAATTCATATTTTCACAATCATATTGCGCATGGAAGAGCACATTACACCTATGTTCCTCTTATAGATATTTTTCCTTGAATCTAAGTGATGAATTTCACATTTCAAACTACTTCTATTCCATCATCTTAAGGGTTCACTCTCAGTAGCAATGAGTTAATTACATGTTTTGACCATAAATTCTACTTCTGGGTGATTCTAGCTTTAATATATTCCTATCTATGCCAAGGGTTTTACTAACTTTTACAAGTCCAACTAGAGTGAAATTTCCTTAACTTGCAAGACCATTCTCAAGGCTACATTTTATTATTTCATTAGCATCATTGTTTAATCCACATTTATGCAAACAAACCATGTGATCATGCATCATATTTGGTTTTCCAATTTATTAGGTTGTTGTATTATTCATGGAGCTCTACTTTATCACATTCATTTTATGATCACATTTGACATTTTAGTTAGTTTTGACATCGCTCAATGGTGTACCATTTTCGTAGTGGTCATTCCTTAGTTTAATATTATTTACCCTTTAACTAACTATGTTCACGCGGGTTACTTTGGTCTGTATTATCATTATTTTTGAACAAATTTAATTCCTGTAACACTTAGGGATTTAAGAGAACAAGGAGTACAACCTCGCACAAGACAACTCATTTCAAAGCTCTTGGACATGGAAGTATAAGTGTGTATTGAAAGAGAAACAATCTTATGCATTTCAAAAGCCTCCTAAAGACCTATTTCAATTGTTGGGTAAATACGCAATTAAATTTGAAACATAGTCTCCACTCACATAATTTAGATCTCACAAGAGATCAATCGTAGGTACAACCACCAATTATCCTACAAGGCTTTGGCCACCCACTAGGGTACCAAGGGAAACTATGCACAAGGGGGTTAACTTGCTCATGATATGGTTAGACCTACAACACCTAGACATGATCACCTCACTCATCCCAATATGATAGGTTTCACAACATAAAAACACCACCTCTAAAATATTAAGGAAAAATGTCTTTAATAAGATGCCTTAGGTGTGAAACAAGAAGATGATTATTGAGGTTAGAGTATTTTATTAACATGATCAGTGTTTTATACCCTGGGAAAAAAGACTCAAATGTGATAAGGAAGTATAATAGGCATTATAGCTCGTTATTTTAATTTCATTAGTTTTGATGAGAGGAGATTCTGCCTAGCATTGTGGGTGTTAAGGAAGTAAACCAATAATTAACATATCAAAATATTTGTTTAATATCTTTATAACATAGATGCAACATTGAGTACAACTTCACATCCAATTCAACACTATAAAATATAATCACATTGGTATTCCCTTTTCAAAATATACCAAGAAAAATTCTTCAAACAACAACGCATATCATTATCCTATGGTAATACATGTATTGGAAGGTGAATATAACTTTAGAATGAAAATCATTACTTATGACATATCACATCAAGAAAATTCCTCTTATTTCAAAGTACCCGCAACCAATGTTGTGTCAATCCTAGGATTGAGTATGGAAATCCCCTACACTCAATCATAAATTCCATGCACCCATCATTTCAAACAATCAGAATAGACACTAGAGAGAGATAGATATAGGGAGGGAGAGAGAGAGAGAGAGAGAGAGAGAGGAAGAAAATATAGGATTCATTTTCTTTTCAAATCACCGTAACATCCTATATCCAATTTTCATTTCATTTCAACTCATATACATTTTGACCCATTTGTATTTTCAAAACCCAATCAATATTTTCATAATTATCTATAGAGAGAGAAAAGGGAAGAGAGAGAAAGTGTGGATTTAATTTTCCTTTCTATTCATCATATCATAACAACATACATTATCATATTTTCATTTCATTTCTAACCCATGAACATTTATAACTCATTTACATTTCTAGAACCAGTCAAAATATCAGAGTTACTTTTAGAAAGAGAAAAAGGAAGAGAGAGAAACATCATAATTTCCCAAAAATCATTCATACAATATTTTGATCAATTCATACTCTATAAAGTGTGGAAAAAATATGTACAAGGTTCCATAGTTAGCAGTTTACAAAACCCTTAGAAGGTGTGTTTAACTAAAGTTGTAATTTTGGTGCAAGCTGGCCGAAACATCAAAAGTGCCTACAAACTAGGATTGAAAACACTCGGTTTAAGTTTGATCATGAAGTTTGATGATTCATACTTACTCTCTCATATATATATAATTCATCGTGTCCGACGGAGGTTGATTACGATGAGAAGAGCTCAAGTTGCAAGGGATACTCTAGGGAAAGTCATTGTAATTGTATCAGCAACTCTTGTCATACAACGACAGTGGGCTCCAAATACCACTTAAAAATTAGTTTTCGAAGGTGTTTTCAATGGAATGAATGTGGGTTACAATTCTCTTGTTGGTAGTCTAGAGGTAGGTGGCAGGGGTTTTCAATTTCACTCAAACTAAGCAGCAACTGTAAGATGAAACCGATCATGTTTTATTAAAAGAACACGTCACACAAGTGACTATTAAGCTAAGTTGCTTCACAATTTGACTTGTAAGGATGCTGACTAAATTCAAATGATTTGGCTAAGTAACCACATGGTGTTCCACATTACTAGGGGTCGTACTAGGAGTTTCAGGTTTGTGATATACATGGGTGTTGCGCTCCATGCGCGTGACTTTCAAGATCAAAGTTTTCTTCTTTCTTTTTTTTTTAATTTTTTTGTTGTTGATGTTTTGAGAGTTCACGTCAAGGAGATATTTTTTCATTTGTTGGAATTATGCTCCCTATCATTCAACATTTAATTTTTAAAAATCTTGAAATGATGAAGTGAAATTTAATGCAAGCAAAAAGGGGAAAACCATACCTATTTCATGAAACCGAAATCATCGCAATCACTGATGTCCTAAAGGCCACTTCACTCTTTAGAATTTTATCAACGGTTAAAATGCTTTTTGAAAGCTTCCTTCTTCCTTTAATTGAAATCTCTAAAACCACTCCAACAAAATCATAGGGACAGGTAACACTCTCAGAAGAGCGTGACACTATGAGAATAACCAAGCAAAATCTGCGTGTTCAATAGAATGGCCCACCTTGAAATCAAAATTATCTACGAGTCTTTAACTCCTCCCCGATCCAAATCTGGTCCATAAAATTCTGATAATGAATGCATAACAAAACTCCAAACGAAAGCAAGAATGACTTCAACGTCGGAAGAGTGGGCTTGATCAATTTTGGTCACCTTGATAGCCACCGCATAGCATCTAGTAATATTCCTTTAAGCGTTGTTGGGTTTTGATTTGCACTTGGAATGAAACCACGGTCAAGGGACAAGCAAGTCCCTCCTTTTTAATGGGAGAGGTTCCCTTATTGGAAGCAGTGGCCAAACCTATGTACAAATATACAATCTTTAATTCAATGGTGGTTTTCTGATATCTAGAAATGTGTTTTACGCATGAAAGTTATCAATACATGAGGATAGAAGACTTGAAGAGAGGAAGGAGGCAAAAGAAAACAATACTTTCAGGGGAAAAGAGATGGCAAAGAAAACCCTTATATGTATTGAGAAAATGAGGTACATAGTAGAACCATCCACATTTATAATGAGACACTGATTCGCGAGACTCAAAGTTACGGAGATTGTACAAACTAGAACACAAATTTTCCAAGCAAGCAAGGATTAGATGATTCAAAGATCAAAGCAAGAAGAAAAGAGAAACATAGGAAAAAGGGAAAAACCTTTGTATTGATTTCTTCAATTCGAAGTTATAGTTTCAGAATATCAAAATTCCAACCCAGACAATGGCTTTGAAAGCTCATGATATAGCTCGTAAGAGACGGTTACAACTTCCTCGAGCAAACAAGAAACAATTACAACTTCCTCGAGCAAACAAGAAATAATTAAAACTTATTCCAACCACTCGTGCCCTTTCAAATTCTTGATTCACAAAGAAACGTTAATGGTGGAAAAACCAGGTTCAAATTTACGGTCGTTACATTATTTTTCCAGTTAAAATATGGGCCATTCGATTTGCTTTTACAACTTTAAATCTGGGCCGCCCACATGGAAGGAATTGATTGAAGTGGTGCAGCAGGCGTCTGTTGCATTTGGTGCCTTTGAAGCTGCGCTAGGCCCGACACGTGGAGAACTCACTTTGTTCCTTTATACTTAGCCAAATTGGGCCAATTTCCTACTTGACCCATGTTGACCCCTAGACACGTGGAGGGTTGGCGCTCATCCGAGTTTCCATTTTGGAAACACCTCTTAAAACTACGTCGAGCTAATGTGTGTCTCCTACCACCAGTCTTGGACTTTTCAACGGCCAACTCTGTCTCCCCATTGACTTTAACCACGTGGTGAGTTGGCGCTACTTGGAGACTGACCCTTTGATTTCACTTTTGAAATGGCATCGTCCTGACGCTTGTCTCCTTCCGTCGGCCTTGACGTGGCAAGCTGACACTCATTTGAAGATTGGCCCTTTGGAATTACTTCTGAAATGCGCCATTGAGGCACGTGGAGGCTCCGCCACCCGCTCATACTTAGTCAATTTCAACGATCGGCTCTGTCTCTTTTTGGACCTAGGACACATGGAGGATTGGTGCAAGTTTGAGAACTGCCCCCATCTTTGACTCTTGAAGTTGCATCGATGAGGCACGTGGAGTTGTCCCCTTTGAGTCTTCCATACTTAGCCGATTTTAGCTTGTTTTACCTTCATTTTGATCCTGGGACACGTGGAAAACCTACGCTTACTTGAAGACTATCCCTTGGACCCTACCCCTGGAGTTGCATCGTTTGGACGCGTGGAGGCTTCACGACACTTGAAACATGGAAAAACTACATCCAATCGAGATGCCCACGTACTACCCGTGGATTCTAGGGCAAAAATTTACAGGAAGATACGCTCGTCATTCCCGACTGCGGGAAGAAAATAAAAAGAAGGGGAAAGACTCCATTGTTATGCCTAATTTTTAAACTGTTCTCCACGAATGGGAAAATTGCAAACAATGCCAAGCCGACGTGATCCAATACTCCAAGGAACAGACTCAAAAATTTTGAAACCTGACTCCAAAAGAGGGAATTTTGAGGGTGACACAAGCTCAAGATTGGTTGTTCCTTATCCTACTTCATTTTTAAACCCTCGCTGTAATTTTCAATCACTTCCAATGTACATGCCTTTCTATCTCTGAGGCCCTTCTCAAGTTTAGCTGCTCTGGTTTCTGAAGTGGAAGGTAGGTGATTGGAAACCAACAGAGATATATGAATGACCAAGTAAGAGGAGAAGATCCATAACAATAACATAAATGACTCCTAGCAAACCAAGAACCCATGAATCCATACTGTAATGTGGTCAACCAAAAACAAAAACACCATCTAAGCTGATAAATCAAACATTGTTGAATGGACTGAGGAAGGACAGACAAAGGGTTTAATGCATAAGGAGAGTGTAAGAGACAAAAATTATAGAGATATAGGGGAGAAGACCCAGTATGTGAACACGTCCCAATACTTGAACAGTATTTTGCATATAAAATATCCAATACTTGATGGAAAAAAAACCAAAATTTTGATTATTGAAGTTCAAAAATTTGTTTTTTTATAAACCATATGTGCATAGGGTCAACATCTCAGTATTACTCAGTACACAATAAATACTGATTGGTACTTTCATTTTCTACAATAAAAGACTCATTTGTTCAAAATATAAAAACAACATATCAGTTGACAAACCCATCATATCTATTTAATGGGTTGAATATTTGTCTTCTCAATTCATCTCTTTCCATATTCCAAGTTGGGTTGTTCAATCACCAGATCTTTCATGTCCAGACATTAATACAAACCTGCAAAAAAAGAGGGAACCTTCTTCTCAAGATTCAAATAGGGCCAGTATGCGAACACCCTCAGTTCGCAGGTCCATGGAGCCAATTCCTTGCCACGTAGGAGCGCCAATTTGACAGCTAGTTATAAAAAAACATTTTTTGATCCTAAGCCTTTAATTTCGTATCCAATTTTAATATGAACAGGTCAGGTGTTGAGCATTAAATTCGAAATAAAAGAGGGAAATGCAATCTGTCCTCATGGTTTTTATTCCATCAGGTATTTGGATATTTTAAATGAAAAATAGTGTTCAAGTATTGGGACGTGTTCACATACTGGCCCTTCTCTCCTATGTAATCAACAACCCAACTTATAAATTGTCTTTATTAATTAATATGAAATTAATAAAACATGTATTCGATCATCGTTAATGGCGCCCAACGGGGTAATCACAAGTTCACCTACAAGTTCATAATTCATACTGTCATGTATCATAAGCTAGCTAAAATTTTCCCATTGTAGATGATCTTATTGATATATTAATACATATTTTACTAATTTTATATTGTTTCATCTTATGCAGCGTTTAGAGAAGATGAAGAGAAAGAGGAGTTTACATCGAGCACAACGTATGCCCAAAAGGCGAGGTGTACAATTTGAAATTGAAACATCTAACCATGGAGCAGGATGAACAGGATGCTACTGATAAGAAGCGAAGAGGATGGTGCAATAACAAATCAAGGAGATACAAACACAACTGATGATCATCAGCCAGAACCTGCTGGATGTGAACTAAATAGGCATGAACTACAGGAGACTGTGGTTGTTAGAGGCAACTCTTCGACCAAGAAGGTTAGAATTTTGTCTAGTTGGTCAAAAGAAGATATGTTAAAGGCCATAGATGATATTGAATTCAACAATTATTCTATTAGAGCTGCTGCACTGAAATATAATTTACCTCCTACATCTGTTCATTATTGGCTGAATGGTCTGACCCATACAAAAAGGAAGGGCCCTGCACCTGTTTTGAGTGAAGGAGAGGAGAAAGAGATAGTTGAATGGTGCAAGCAAATGGCAGATTTAGGGCATGGAGTGGGATTTATGCAACTGAGGGCCTGTGTTGCACAAATTTGTGAAACTAGAGAGACTCCATTTCGAGAAGGATTACCTGGAAGATCCTGGTGTGAAGGATTTAGAAAAAGACACCCAGACATAGTCCTTCGGACTGCTGAAGGTCTAGAAAGAGATCGTGCAATAGGTTTACGTCCAGAGGTGGTTAGCAAGTTTTATGAAAAACTAGCTAACATTCATATCAATTCCTATGGTGCAGGCAAAATATGGAATTGTGATGAGACAGGAATCCAAGCAGGGAGAAATTGTGGCATGAGGGTGCTTGCCACCAAGGGTTGCAGGAATGTTCCCAAAATCATTCCTCGTAGTAGAGAATGGATGACAATTCTATGTTGTGTAAATGCTGCAGGGCAATGTATCCCTAACTTTTACTTATTTAAAGGTCAGAAAGTTTCACAAAATTACATCAAGGGATGTGAACCAGGTGCTTGCATGGCTGCTCATCCAAGTGCTTGGATGACTAGAGAGCTCTTTATAATTTGGTTGTATCATTTCGTAAGTCTGCACGGAGGGTGTGCCCTGAAAATAGGCATTTACTTATATTTGATGGTCATGGAAGCCATGTGGCATTGTCAACTATAGAAGAGGCCAGGCGATTGGGGATTGATTTATTGACATTGCCAGCACATACTACACACAGGTTGCAACCACTGGATGTTAGTGTCTTTGGTCCTTTTAAAGCATATTTCAGATCTGAGAGGATGCAGTGGATGTGTAATAATAAGTACCAAGAAGTCAAACGTTCAGACTTGGCAGAAATAGGTAGTAGAGCTCTCGCAAAGGCCTTGACACCTGCAAATATTCGTGCTGGTTTTAGACGCACAGGTATATGGCCACTTGATCCAAATGCATTACAGAATGACATGGAATGTAGTAAACTATATATCATTGAAGAAGATGCCAACGAAGATGATGCTGAAAATGTCACAGATGATGATACTACTGAGAACATTATGAATGTTGATGGTACTGAAAACATAATAGATGTTGATCTGCTTAAAAACATCCTAAGTTTGTCAAGAGATGTAGCTCCACCAGTTGGTGACAAAATTGGAGAAAATTACTTAATGGAATCAGTTGAGAATCTATCAACAACACAAGAAGTCCATCCAACCATTGAAACAACGGTTGTTGCTAATACAGAGACGGAGGAACCAAGTATACAGGGAGAAAGCCAAAGTATAATGCAGACCAAAGATTATGAAGTGAACCACATTGTGAATACTCGTGACCAAGGCACATCCAGCTGCAACACTGAGGCCCAGGGATTTGGAGAGGACGATCTCTCATTGCCAAGTGCACCAGAACAACCTACATGGCTGCAAGAGCATATTGCAGAGTTGGGACTTGATCAGATTGGAAACACTGAGGATGAAAGTATATCTTTACCTTCGATGCCAACCAACCTTGTGCCTGCAGACTTTGAACCAGCAAACTTTACTCATTATTATCTTGTGTGAGAGGAAATTGAGGTCATTGATAAAGATAAAAACGAGGAAGAGACAAGCGCCATGATGTTGAAAGTGGTATATCAAATGATGGTGTTGCTGCAAATGAGAAGAAATTGGGTAAATTTTTAAGGTTAAAGACACAATTTATGCGGGATCCTTCGAGGGTAAGTGTGATGCTGCACTCCGGATAAGTCGTGCTTCACAATTGTTAACATTCGATGCTTATGTTGGATGTTAAAAGATACGAACATAAAAAACAAGAAATATGTGAAGGGAAGTGTAAAAGGAGCATATTGAGGCAAAAAAGCAAGAAAGGTTAGCGTGAAGAAAGGAGCGAGAAAAAGGAAGAGAGATTGCAACGCATTAAAGAGAGGCAAGAAAGGGATCTACAAAAGTTTGTTGAAAGACGGGAGCGCGAGAAACAACGGGAGGTAGCTCACCAAAAAAAGGAATTGGAATTACAACAGAAGGAAGCCACTCGCCATCAAAGGGAGAAAGAGAAACAAGAAAGAGATAACAAGTTCAACAATCCGAGGTTTTGTTTCCCATGCATCATCCATGCCCATACTGAGAACTCCCTATTCTGATATATTTGAAAGTTCCTATCCAGATTACCACCCTTACTTCCTTGACACCAACAGAATGCAAATAACTTCAACTCCAACTACACACCCCATTATCCCACAACCTCCTACTTCACACACAACCTTTCATACCATATCTGGTTTTCCTATTCCACCATGGGTTCATCCAGTGAACCTCTTGATGACTCCAACAACACATCATCAATGATCGATCGTTCGATAGTCAAACTAAGGGCAGCATTCGAGGAGAATTCTTTTTTGTGTTGCAGAAAAATATGTATCGAAATCAATTGTGCTTGCATTATTGCATTCACGATTATAGGTTATAGTCGGTATATTTTGCTCCGAATGTAATGAATATGGACACATACAGTATAAGTTTATATGTTTTGCTCCTAATGTAAGAAATATAAAGACATGCAGTTTAGATTACTACATTTTGCTCGAAATGTAATCATTGTTTCAGATGAGGAAACCAAATCAGCTCAGAATTTGTTCATAACCTTATTCAAATTGTTGCAGCTTAAAATGAACACCATTAAATAATGTAAATGTATTTTTTTTTTATAAGTATAAAAAGATTTTATTTATTAGGTAAACGGATTAGTGTTTTAAAAGGCTCCCAAAACCTTGTACAAAACAAAAAGATAAAACATTGAAGATCACAACAAACTGACCACAAACAAAATCAAAACAACTTAATACAGCAAAAGCGCCCAAGAACATTTGTTTATACAAAAACCCACTAATTAGAAAAAACAACATAAAAAATCTGTAAAAGATCCCCCCAATTCTGTATTTCCCTTGAAAATCTTCTTCTTCTCACCCAGCTCGGGAGGTTTCATTTCATCAACTAATCCATGGTTCAATCGAGATAGAAACAAATCCAAGATACAAAGACATATTCAATTAAATACATAGGTGATAGAGAAAGACTGAACAAATATGTTAATAACCAACATAAAACCAATCAAGGATCAACATAAAATTAATTTAAAGCGATGCTTGGAATAAAACTTTACTAAAAACAAAAAAATTACATAAACAAAATTGTTGCAGCTTAAAATGAACACAAGGATTTATTTGAATCTTGGTGAGGTTGAAACCTCACCTCTATATGGCTTAAAAACATAGAACTGTAGGTAACATTTTCCTTGAGTATTAGTAGTGTGAATACACACTGTTTCCACCCTTCTCCAATTGGGCCTGGCAAAATGAGTGCGCACCTGTATGGAAAAATGCAAAAGCGATCAAGAAGCAGTGAGAAAGAGATCTGTAGTCTATGAAATTATAAAGTGAGAACCAGCAGCAGCAAAACTGTAATTTATAATTTAAAGAGAAGAAGAAGATCTGTAATTTCGAATTTAATCTGAAGAGAGTCCCTACCGGAGAGAGTCCCTGGCAAGCCGTTAAGTCCAATCCGCACCGTATTTAATGGCACAAAAACTAATTAGGAAAACAACAAACGAATCATGATGTCCAGCTTAATGAAAAGAAAGTAAACGGAGGAGAGAGAGAGGGCAAAGCAAAATACATAGGGGAGAAGGGCCATGGATTCCATGTCGTTTTATAAATTACCGTTTTGCTGCTGGTTCGCAGGTCCATGAAATGAAGAAATTGTATTGCTGCTGGTTCGCAGGATGAAATGAAACCTCCCGAGCTGTAGAAAGAAAAAATGAAAGAGACAGATGGGCAAGGTTATGTGGCCTTGCATGTTCATAGTGATTCTATTCGTGAAAATCCGTCTACCAGATAAAAAACGAAAAACAAGTCTGGAAGAGTGCGATACCACGCAAATCACAAGGCTTCTGAACAGGTGAAATAAATTCGAGAAAATAATCTGAAGTGTAATACTTACGAGCAAGTCTTCCGTCACTTTGATCTTCGGGAAGCATGACCTCCGAAATGCTAATGAAAGGAGTCGCTCTGCCCAGCCCAACCAGAATGAAAAAATCCAATATTTTATGTAATCCTGCGCAGGAGCCCCGTAAGGCCCGTTAATGAGCTCCGCACAAGGTGGTTGAACATTTATTTGTTCCTTATCTAAAACGCGCGTGGAGATGGCGGAGGACAGGTCGCGTTTCCCTCTTTTATTTCGAATTTAATGCTCAACACCTGTCCTCTTCGGTGGACCACTACCGGTCTCCACCAGTAAATGTGTTTTTTTAGAGATATTTTATTTGATCGATCATATGGAAGCAAACATTATTAAAATCGGATACGAAATTAAAGGCTTAGGATAAAAAAATGTTTATTTATAACTAGCTGTCAAATTGGTGCTCCTACGTGGCAAGGAATTGGCTCCATGGACCTGCGAACTTAGGGTGTTCGCATACTGGCCCTTCTCCCTAAGTGGGATTGTTCGAGAGGAATTTTCAACGCCTTAAATCAGTATAACATCTCCTCGAAATAAAAGATGAATGGCATGAAAGAAAAATAAGAATGATGTTGCAACTGTTACAGTGCACGTAGCACAAGCTCTTAGAAGCACAGAAAGCAAAATCAATAAAGCTAGACAAAAACACCCGAATGAAGCGACTCCTAATTATTAATCTTCTTCTTCGTCTGCATACAAAAAACAAACTAGTGGCAGAAAGACGTTTCCTCTCAGAGACAATTAAACCTGTTGCAATATAGATACAAATCTAACAAATCAATTTGTATATAGTAGTATGAGCAGATATTCAGATTATAGATCTATCTCTGTGCAGGGATGCTTTAACCCATACGTGGACTGATTTAACCCATCATGGTACTGATTTAAAGACGGATAATAGAGACAAACTTTCTTAGCATAATTTCCCCGTAGTTATGTTTATTTAATGGTAAGAGCATATAACTCTCAGTTGCTGCAACTATCCAATTACTGCTAAATTTCCGACGGTACTATGGGTTTCACTATGGTTAATGCATCTGGTTCTCAAAAAGAGTGTTTGTCGTGTTATACAAGGAAGATGACATGTCTGAAAAGGTATTTTAGGATGCGTCGCTTCCATCGTATTCCTCGAGCTCCAAAAACTACCTTGCTTCCAAGTTCCTGCCAGCACCTGGCTGTCAATTCACATTTTTTAAATGATTTTAATAATTCACCAGATGTTCATAAATAAATATGAGGGGGCACTACAGGGACAAGACATTGATGTATCTGTCAAACATTAATTCACAAACTCAACTCTATGAAAACAAAAATTTGAATTAAAGAAAGACCAAAACCTTATAGATAATGAGCAATTTGCTAATCAGACCTTCCAAGAGAAAACATTTCTTTAGCTGATTTGCTTGATAGAACATTTCTAAGTGAAGAATCCATTTCTCCCTATTCTCATCAACCAGCTCCGAGACAACCAGCTCCATTCTCAGCATTAGACATGGGACTCTAACTTCTAAAATCTCCAGATTGGCTCGATACTAATATTGGTAAAACATTAGATATATCCTTCGTTTTGGTACTGAAAATGTAGAAAAAGGAGAATTTTCAGAAGGCATCTCTATTGACAAAAAGAATCTATTTTATAGAGCAAAGGTGTATTGCAAGATGCACACATGCTAACTGTGGGGAGCAAGTTGGTGCATTGATTTGTTCAGATTGCAATTAGAGAAGAGCTACATAAAGACTGCAACTATTTAAGTTAAAAATAATAATGAAATATGATCTCAAGACAATAAGCAACATATCTATATTAATACGTACAGTACATTACTTTAATTCTCAGTTATCAAACTGTTATGATTCAAGACTCTATTCACAAAAACAAAACACTTTTCATCCTGAGCCGAATCTTCTATGTGATTTACTCAACAAACATGGAGTCGAAATACATGCATTTTAGGAACAATCCATTGCGGCCGATTTGGCGAGCTCCTTTGATCAATAATGTTGCCATGCATTTATCCTTTTCTGTACATTGACGACTAGTCAAGTATTCCAGCCAGATGCAGAGTTCACTAAATTAATGCAGCGGAAAAGACTTGTTCCACGCAGAATAAATAAACACCAGAAGCCGACTAAGGCCATGCCCAGCCAAAATAGTTGGTGAAGACAATGCAAAATTTTCAGCTACAAAGTGTAGAGAATGAAGTCATCTGTTGGAATAAGGCAATGTTACTTCCAATCATTAAGTGGAGGATATCACGATTTTCGTATTAAAGGAATGGACGAAAAAGAAAAATATATCCCAAGCCCGCCGTGACTAATTATTTGTCATGAAAGGAAAACCGTGACTAATTATTTGTCATTATTATCGCTTCTTATTATGCTCTATGAAATTAGAAAAGTCTGATTTTAAGCTCAAGGCGAATTATGAAAGGGCGATCCCTAAAAATGTTGTCTGTTACTACTCCATGAAAAAATTTAAGTCCTATTGCATAACATTCACAGGATAAAATTTGTACCTGTTCAACAATAGCAGTGTTTACTCATGGATAGATAGAATGGACCTGTCAGAAAAATATAGGTAGCTTCATTTATAAATATTTATAATAGCTTAGTACGTGCCTATTTTTAATCATTAATATGTACTCATATTCCTTTTCATAAAGAAGTTTTAGTTATTCATATGACATAGGATTAACGATTTTATTTATTTCTTTTATGAATAACTCTGTTGATAGGTTTCGTATGATACAAAAAAAGTAACAGAACTTATAAAATAGAGAATCTGCTTGCAGTTGAGAACCTCAACAATAGCATCCTTATAAATCTGCAAAGGAACAACTGTGGGCTCAATTATTAAGGATATGGCATCATAACATGAGAACTTGTACAAGTAATGCAAAATGGCAGATTACCTCTTGATTGACTGATAGCTGTCGACCAGCACCATTTTAAGGCTTCCAAACTGATAATAATAAGAGAGATTGATCTAGAGAAGAGTTTGGTCAATTTTATCAGACATATAAACACACTCAAGAAAATATGGACTGAAAAATGGTTTCCTAAGGCTTTCATTCAACACCAATTTATAGAATACAATGGAGGAGCAAAATACAAAAAGAAATTTCTAGATGGTCTGTGCATCTAGATGGTCTGTGGAATTAAATATTATTTTCTGCATGTTTGTATGTGGATCTGTTCTGTGGTCTTTGATTGGGTTCGTGGTCTATAATTTTTGGTCTGTGCAGACCATACCTATGTATCATTGTCACATCTCTATTTAATAAATTTATTCCAACACTCCCCCATAAATTTATTTTCACACAAACTTAAAAAAATCCCCACACTTTATGGGTCCCACCTGCCTCTATGGGTCTTATGGCTGATGAGGTACCCATTTACATAATTTCCTTGACCCCTAATTTATCTCTAAATTTTACAAACTTTCTTTCACTTAATGCTTTGGTGAAAATATCTGCAATTTGATCCTCAGTGTTGCAGTAGACAAGTTGAATCACATCATTTTGAATCAATTCTCTGATGTAGTGATGATGAATCTCCACATGTTTAGTTCTTGCATGATAGACAAGATTCTTTGCCAACTGAATTGTACTTTGTTGTCACAATATAGTATTGAAGGTTGATTTTGAGGAAAATGTAAATCACCAAGTATTCTCCTCAACCATACTACTTCACGAGCAGCTGCACATGCTGAAGCATATTCTCGCCTCTGTTGATGATAATGCAATTGTTGGTTACTTTTTGCTAGACCATGAGATAGCACCTAGATCCAATGTTGAACACAAAACTTGTAGTAGATTTGCATCATCTATACATCCATCCCAATCAGAATTTGTAAAACATGTCAAAGATATATAACCACCTGCAAAATACTCAATTCCAAAATTTTGAGTTCCTTTGACATATCTCAAAATTCTTTTAGCTGCTTTCCAATGAGGAATTTTGGGAGATGACATAAACCTTGAAACTAGACTAACTGCATAAGCAATGTCAAGCCTAGTTATTGTCAGATAAATAAGACTTCCCACTAACTGTTGAATAGTGTGCCATCTACATATTCTGAGTCATCATTTGTTGATAATTTCATCCCCACTTCAACTGGAGTAGTAGCAGACTTTACAATTTTCCATTTTAAATTTGACCAACAAATCATGTGCATATTTGGATTGAGAGAGTAGTATCCTATCATCTTTTTCCATACTTGTATGCCAAGACAATAATGAAGCAATCCTAAATTAGTCATCTCAAACTTTTCCCTTAATCTTTTCTTTGTTCCATCAATTAACATGTCAATATTACTTGTAATTATTATGTCATCCACATAAAGAACCACAATTATTGTTCCAACATCACTCTTTTTAACATAAAGATTGGGGTTAGAGGGACTTTTACAAAACCTTCATGTTTGAAGTACTCATCAATCTTTGCATACCATACCCTTGGTGCTTGCTTTAAGCCATATAAAGATTTCTTCAACCTGCAAACAAGATGCTCTTGTCCTTTTCTCACAAATCCCTGTGGTTGCTCCATATAGATATCCTCTTGTAGCTCGCCATTGAGGAATGCATTCTTTACATCCATTTGATGAACCTGCCATTTAAAGTTAGTAGCCAAAGCAAGAACAAACCTTATTGTATTCATTTTTTCCATTGGAGCAAATGTCTCACTAAAATCAACCCCTTCTTTTTGAGAAAATCCTTTTGCAACAAGACGTGCTTTGAATTTTTCAATGCATCCATTAGATCTAAACTTAGTCCTATAGACCCATTTAGTACCAACAAGATTTTTACCTTCAGGAAGTTTTGTCAATTCCCATGTATTATTTTTCATTAAAGAGTCATACTCTTCTTGCATTGCATGTTCCCACTCTTTCTTTCCTTTTACTTCTTCATAAGATTGGGGATCATTTACCTTCTCTATTCTAGTCATCAAGGCATAGTTAACATGATGATATTTTTCTTCAACTTGCTTACTCTTTTGATAAATTTCTTGAAGAATTTTTATTTTCATTGGGGGGCTTTGCTCATTATCACTATTTTCTTCCTTTTCTACATCTTCAACTTTAAAAACTATCTCAAAAGTAGATGTAGATTCCTTATGAAGACCTTCATCAAACACAACATCCCTACTGATAATTACCTTTTCAGTTTGAGGATCATATAACCTGTAGCCTTTAGATTGTTCACTATAACCAATGAAGATACATTTCATGCTTTTCTTATCAAGTTTCTTCCTTAATTCATCAGCACGTGAGCATAGGCATTACATCCAAACACTCTAAAATACTTGACTGATGGCTTACTACCATACCATGCCTCATGAGGTGTCATATTTCTTTACCTTTGTGGGAGATCTATTTAATATGTAGGCAACAATAACTATTGCTTCAGCCCAAAAGGAATTTGGCAAATCCTTAGTCTTGAGCATGCACCTAGCCATTTCTTCTAAAGTTCTATTTTTCCTTTCTACAACCCCATTTTGTTGAGGTGTGTATCTAACTGTTAACTACCTTTTGATACCTACATTATCACAAAAAATTTGAAACTCTTTTGTGATATACTCTCTTCCATTATCTGTTCTAAGAACTTTAATTTTTCTCCCACTCTCATTTTCTACTAGAGATTTAAATGTCTTAAACTTTTCAAACACCTCACTTTTGTTCTTGAGACAATAAATCCAATTTTTTCTTGAGAAATCATCAATTAAAGTCAACACATATTTTGATCCTACAAAGGAAGGAGTAGGAAATGGACCAATAACATCACTATGCACTATCTCAAGTTTTTCTCTTGCTCTATATGCCCCATTCTTCTCAAAACTATCTCTATGTTGTTTCCCATACAAACAACCTTCACACACATTTGAATCTAAATGAATTTTTGGAAGACCATACACCATGTCCAATTTCTTCATTAAACCCAAACTTTGATAATTAAGGTGCCCAAATCTTAAATGTCATAACACACTAGTATTGTCATGTGATGCAACAAGAGCATGTGTACTTATACTTCCTGCATCAAATTTATATATTCCCCCATCTAGAGTACTTGATGCAATCACTTTGTAACCATGTTTCATATCCTTAATCAAGCAATTATCCTTATAAAATTCAACTTTGAAACCTTTCTTTGTGATTTGACTAACTGAAAGAAGATTCTTCTTTAAACCAGGTACATACATCACATTAGTAATACATTTTACTTCACCATTATTCATTTTAATAGGAACATCACCATGACCCTCTATACTATAAGCACTATTGTCACCAAGCAATATCTTTTCTCTTTCACATTCTTCATCTTTTTCAATAGATTTGAAATTTTCTTTCTTAAAATCCATATGCTTACTTGCTCCTGAATCTATATACCAAACATCATTTGAAGTATCTTGAGCAGATAAGGATGCAATGAAGAGATTACCTTCCCTTTCTACTTGATTTTTCATGTTGTTGGTTTGCTTTCTAGACCAATTGTGCATCTCTGGCTTCCTTTTTGTACATTCCCATTGAAAATGGCCCAATTTACCATAATTGAAGCACTTCACCTTATGCTTTTGCTTCCTTCTTTTATCTTCTCCTTGGTTCACCCTTTGCTTAGATTCTATAGCCATCTTGTCTTCAACCTTGCATCTTCTTACCTCTAAATATCATAGAGGCTTACTCAATGCAACAAGAATCAAATGACCATTCATCATTGGAAACAATGGTAATTCATCTCGTTTTCATGTTCATGACTGGAATGGTACACAACTGACTCCATTTAGATATTTCTTGTAAATAATAGGCATATGTTATCACGGAAACAATGGATCCCAGATCTGTAATGAAGAAAGGGTCTTTTACTCATTTGAAAAGTAATTTCGAACATTTCCATACCTTTCTGTTCATTTGTACCATACAATACTTTTTCATAATACTCTTCCAATGCCAAAAAAATTCTTTTTATGCATTCCTTCTACTACTCATAGAAATACCAATTTATTTGGAGAACAGGATGCACATTGAAATTTTTAAGCTCATTGTTTAGTGCATAAACCGAGTTGAATCTATGTTCTAATCCTATTCGGTTGTTCTTGTATTGGGTCAAAACAATTATGTCTATTTAATATATAAGTTAAATAATGGTAAAAATTATAGATTTCAATAATTCAATCTGCAAATCAAATACATTTAATGGATATGTAGAAAAAATTGTTGAGTTTTACTTGTTATTTTAGTAGGAGCACAACAAAAAATTATTTTCTATATCATTATTCAATAGTAGATATTACATTTATGGACTTACCGATCTCCTACAATAGTGGTGATAGGCTTATCACATCCCAACAATACAATCCCTACATTCTCTCTCTAATCCTCATTTTCTTTCACATCAATATTCTTAAGGTTATTTTTTATAGCTCAAGCACATTATTTTCTCATGCATATATAATATAAACTATAACAAATATACTCACCTACTAATGTGAGTCCTAACCAATATAGAATATCCAAAACTCCCCTAACATGAACATGGGGAGAAAATGCCCTTCTATAATTAAGTATCGTGCACTCTGGAGCTTGCACATTGACTATGGGAACCACATCACCATGAACAGGGGCCCATCAACCTTTTCATGTGAATTCATGTATGATAATTTGGGCCAAATCAACATAACCGGTCAAAGGTAGCGTAATGACCCTCCTACAACACTTGTCAAGAACACATCCTGCTACAATACTTGTGGTTTGGATCTTTGAATTATTTTTAAAAGGGAAAATATAGAAACTTCACACACTATGCACAAAATAAGCTGAAAATAAGATTGAGGACTAAGTCTTCTTTGTCTTATCATTTACATCTTTTGTTCACATTCGTTGCCACCAAATACAAACAAACATAGCTAGTACCCATTGCCAAAAGATACCAATCTTATATTTAGTCGATTAGAGATAGACATTTTGCCAATATTGTATTAGACAAGATTGTAGTTAGCGACCAACATGAGATCGTTGATCAACCTCCTACCTGTGTTACCTCTATCCTCTAGCTTGTTGCTAGTTACTTATTTATTTGAATGAGACTTGATGCTAATTTTCAATATACCCCTCGTCGCCTTCCCTCTCGACAATGTAGAACCATTTATATTTCATAACGTTTGGTTTTCTCTATAATGCGTCCATATAAGGAATAACTTTTTGATAATTTGACAATTTATCATCAACTCTTTTAACAATATTGACACCTAATAAACTAAACAACATAAACTAATAATTGCTTAACTCTCAACAAATAAACACTAAAACTCTTAGTAGACCCACTTTTATTACTCGACACTTTCTTTATTGGTGACATAAAACCCATAGACTATTCAACTAAATATACTTTAACTATTGCATATCCTATAGACATCATAAGACATTACAAACTATACATACTAGAAAGACTTCACTCTATTTGAATAAGTAACACTTAGATACACTTGTATAAAATATGAAGTTGATCCTCTAGACTCTCTCCATCTAGTCTCAAGCAATGTGGTCAAAAGGAACTGTGATTCTCAATGCCTTAGCCACACTACCGAGTGCTCTCTTTCCTAATGCATGTCTCTTAACCGTGGTGCACAATTTTAGAGGTACTTGAGATAAATATGTATCATAAGCTTGACATTGACATTTTTTGTATGCTAAGGATCCGAGGTTTGAGGCAAAGCTCATGGAGACTATTAGGATTCAAGCCAATTATTTCATCTAGAACCATCTTGAGAGATGGAGATTCTAGAGTTTGAATAGTCCTTATTGATTGGTCTAAAGTAGCACCTTTGGATCCTATTATCCATGAGGTGTTATATCAAAGATATCTTTGTGATACAACTTGATTCTATACAATGTACTACCATTTGTTGGACAATATTACATAGCTATAGATGTATATTAGCGACTCCTAGACTAAGCCATTACTTCATGGACTATGTTTGATGGACAATTTTTGATAAGCTTAACAACCGTGTAATGCCCACACTTTCCATGCACAAAATCCAAGATAAACCCAATAATTAATTACGAAAAATTACGGAATATATATTTCTTTTTTATTAAAAAAGGGTTGTATCAAAATAACTAAAAACTAGATTTAAATATTACTCGTTTAATAAAGTCCACATATTGCAAAGCTATTGTTATTAAATTAACAATTAATTTATATTATATTATTCCATTCATTTCGGGTTTAAATCCTCTTCTAGGGTTATCATTATCTTGTCTTGTTTAAAGTGTCATTTATTTACTTAAAATCCTAAGGCTAAGGTCTCAACTTACCCTAGCCATATAATTAAGCTCAAATAATTTTAATCCTTATTATAACATCATCAAGTTGTCCAAGTATAAAATTAATTTAATTAGTCCTTAAAGTCAAGCCCTTTATAAAAGTCACTAATTTAAAGAAATAATGGTCACACGTTAATCCAAACACTTTAATACCCTTAGGTTACCCCATTCACAAATTACACATACATTTAATTTAATACATATTCCCACAAAATATTCTCACTAACAATTGTGTGATTGATTCCCTACCATTAGATTGATTCATTTAGAGCCTTTTGATCTTAGGTATTCATTCTAACCCTAATCATCCTTATGAGGTATTCTTATTCATTCTTTTTACCATATTTTCTCATTTTCATTTTGCAATTTGGGAGGAAGAGGAGGATGGAGGCCATGGAAGGTTGTTCAAACTGTTGGATTGATTCACACATTTTTGGTTGTTTATTTTCATTTGCATCCCTCTCCTAGGGTTGCTCATATTATTATTTGTTATTTGTGTATTTCTGAATTTACCCTATTCTGGTAAGGGCATTTTCATGTGTGTGTGTATATAAATATAATGTTATTAGCCACGTCCAAGGTCCAAACTCAGCGCTGCGGCCTCGGCCTATGTGTTTTGGGAAAGGTTTAAATCAATGTGGGAGGGCGCTGCCCCACCCAACCTACTTCATATTAATCCCCAAAGGGGCCGCTCCACATGACCACATAGGGATTTTAATATAAGCCTTTCACCCTTAGACATATGCGTCTTGGTTATAACATGGCATCCAGGTCGAATTTATTTACAATATATCTTTGTTTTAAAACAATTCATCCCCACCGAACTTAATATATAAGTATTGATCATTTTTTATACTATAAAATTTAATCAAATAAAGCCATTCGACTTATGTGGGGTTTTTGTTTATATTAAGATTTCTCTTTGTTTTAGTTTTATTTGTATATAAAACAAACTTTATGGTATTTTCTTTTTATTTAATTTATATATATGATTATAATATATTTAAATTTATAAATTTATAAAATAAATTTAGATAATTATAATTGTAATTTTTTTATTTTTTGTTTTAATTTATCTTAATTAATCAAATTGAGTTTAATTGCATAGAGAAATATAAGGCAAAGTAACTATAATTTTCTACCTATTCAAATATACCTAAAACTAGGAAACTAATAGACTTTTTTATTCACCCAATACAATTAATAAGGAGGATATTTTCATTATTCTAAAACTCTTAAGTATTTTTTTCTTTTGTTATAACATAGTATGAGATTTAACTATAATTTCCAACATTTCAATATGCTTACTTTTACTATCAAAATGAGAATGTGTCTCTTTTCTTTTCACAACAAGAATGATATCTATTTCAACAAGGAAAATCAATTATAACTTTCATACATTCATCTAATACAATACAAGCCTTAATAGTTTCATTGTGCAAGAAAATAACATAACAAAATACAAGATTTCATCTAAAAGGAACGATAACCATATCGTACAAGCCAAGAACACAGATGTTAATCAAATACAACAATCTATAAGATGAAAGTAATTCGCGAATAAATTTACATAAAACCTTTGCAAACAAATTAGCAACAATATCATATATTATTATGGAACTCAATTGAAATACAATGAGAATGAGCCTTGCTTATATAGGCAAGAAATAACAATCTAGGAACTAGTCAAGGTCATAGATTAAGCCATAAATCATGGAAAGAACTAGTCAAGACCATAGATTTAGGAGAGAACTAGACATCAAAGATCTAGTCAATACCATAGATCAAGGAAATAACTATACCTAACTGGATAGTATCTCCTAATATCTAAATAAGATAAAAGAAATGTCTACACACATAAGTGGGTGAGGATACATACAATAAAGGTAAATAAATTACTTAGGTGAACATGAGCTAAGATAAATACCTACTCTAACACCCTCTCAAGTAAAGCTAGGAGCCAAAATAGAAGTGGCATGTCCAGTATGAGTCTCGAAAACTAGGCCTAATGAGGTACTCCCGTACAATAACCGGAAAAAGGACACTACAAGGTACCCAAAACCATAACAACAAAGTAAAGAGAGTAAAAACATGTTACAAGGCATCCCAATAAGCTCGGCTCAAAAAATCATAGAATGTTGAAGTAGTTTGGTGTGCACCGTGGTCCGAATCCACCTCGATCACAAAATTCAAAAACAACCGACACTTGGGATTCACGAGAATAGTTCCTTACAAGGAGAGTGTCAGTGAGTGATGTCAAAAGTGTAAAAAAACCAAACATAATTCAATCAACTTCTGCAAATAGGTGTGCAATGATCCAAGAACAATAACCAAAGCAACAAGATAATGACACAAAATCTAGAGTGTCACAATCCAATAAAAGCCAAGGTAACAAGGCAAGGACACAAAACTCAAAGAAGCGGGATCAACACCACACCCTCCTATACTCACTGAATAGGTGGAGTGACACTACAAATCTATATGAGTTTTCAAAACAACTACTCAAACACTCACAAACTAACACTAAACTTCACCCCAGATAGATCCACCACAAGATATCTTGTCAACATGCCAAAATTGTCAAAAATAATAGTACAAAATCTCTCAAAAACAAGAGAGATACATTACACCTGCTAAAGAAAAATACTCAAAACAAGAAGCATTACAATGTAGAAGATATAAAAAGTGGAGTAAGAGGCCGAATGGTGGAGGAGCCACACCTGTAGAGTCCTCTCAATGAATGTCTCTTTCACCGCCATGAGTTATCGAGATATCCATCCCAAATCAACACGAATGGATGAAGAATATACTGCATATGACTTGGGGAAATATGTACAATGGGTGCATGCAAAAGAATATAAGAATGTGTATCAAGTTGATCATGTCTCGATAATTGAAATCTTAGGTTTCTCAAGTCCGAGTGAAGGTGCAGAACTCATGTGTTGCTCATGATCCTCATAAAGAGTCGAGCGAACAAAAATATGAGCTCTATCAATGTGTGATCCCAATGAAGTATCTTCTTGAAAACTAATGTCATGGCGAGAATTCCACTTAACATGTGGAATAGGGGAAACAATACCCTGTGAATGTCTACCAATACCTCCGCTAGTGAAACCCATAGAATGGAGCATGTGAGAACTGAATGCAGTGGTATGCTTCTCAAAAGATCCATGCATATGAGCAAAAGTAGGATACACAACATGTGTTACTGTAATAGGCATAGATGTGGAAGAGCATGCAGTAACAAGCCTCATAGGCTTAGGAGCATCAAGAGTAGGAACAAGCTCAAAGACTGATAGATCAATGTTAGTGGGTACAAGAGCAACAACTGCAAGTGGAATAGGAACATGGATATGGATGTCCACAATATGATGGTGATGTTGTAGGCTAGCAAGTTTTTGTTACAGGGAGTGTATTAGTGTATCCTTATCGTGAATGAGTGATTGTAGAAGATAATTTCACTTCTTGAGCGATCTATTTTCTTCCACAAATTTTACAATATCCTCTTGAATTCCACACACTTCAAAGAAAAGCATATCATTCTCAGAATCCATGATAGATACAAGAATGCAACTCCCAAAAGTTTAGGACATCGGGCTCAGCCGAAATTGCATCCACAATTGATTACAACACTCCTCCATATTTGGCACTTTATAATGAGTGTGTGTTACAATATGGAACTTTATAATTATAGTTAAATTCTAAAAATAAATATTTCCAATGGAAAGAGCATGAAAAAATAAGCACATTTGAAAAAATGGAACTCAAAACTGAGTTATGATTAAACGATACAAACTTTTCAATATTATGCTTTCTTTATTGATTTTAGTTGCCATTGCATTCACTACACAAATAAAATGAAAGAGGCCTAGATTTAAGCACAAGATTTAAGCCCTCATATGACCATACCATATGACCAAGGGATAAGGATTTCAATGGGTGTAAATATAGAAAAGACGTGCACAATGACCCATGAATCCCTCTCAAAAAGGAAAGAAACGTCTTTCCTAAAACAACCTATTTCACGTCGATCGAAATTACTACGACACAACAGAAAAAACCCAATACATATATTGAACAACTATGGAAAACCCAAAAAATGATTTTCTAGGGTTTTGTTCTAACAAACGCAATTCCGAGGTGAACCTATGCGTGCCTCTAAAAAACTAAAAACTAAAAAAATGACTTCCTCTAGGAATGGTCGAGTTCTGATCGATATTAGGGTTTTCCTACATTCCAAATCCAATCGAAGCCTCTATTTTAAATAAAACTACACACAACAACAAAATACGAACAAATTCCAAATATATGAATATACAAAGAATTTATTTGTAAAATAAAACTTACAAACGGATGTCAATAGCAATCTCCTGCTCTGATACCATAAAAGGAGCGATAACCAGATCGTATCAATCCAAGAACATAGATTCTAATCAAACATCAAGATTTATAAGATGAAAGTAATTTTCAAGGAAAAATTTACAAAAACCTTTGCAAACAAATGAGCATTAATATCATATATTATTATAGAACTCAATTGAAATACAACGAGAATGAGACTTGCTTATATAGGCAAGGAATAAAAATCTAAGAACAAGTCAAGGTTATAGATCAAGCCATAAATCATGGAAATAACTATTCATCAAAGTATCAGTTAAGACCATAGATTTAGGAGAGAACTAGACATCAAGGATCTAGTCAATACCATAGATCAAGGAAAGAACTAGTCAATACCATAGATCAAGGAAAAAACTATACCTAACAACTAGATAATATCTTCTAATATATAAATAGGATAAAAGAAAATATCCACACACATAAGTGGATGAGGATAAATACAATAAAGGTAAATAAAGTACCTATGTGAACGTGAGATAAGGTAAATACCTACTCTAACATCATCAAATACCCTCTTAGTGAAATTTTACAAGTTTGAAGGAAATACATATTCACAAATACAACTTTCAAGAATCTTTATTAAATCCCTTTCAATACATAACTTGATAATAAGATTTATAAGAACTCCTTTATAATACAAGATTACAATTTTTCACTTTACAACAAAGGAAATATCATTACAAGGGTGTTCTCCATGACTCCAAATAAGGGTAACTCCTCCAATATTCAACTCCATAGCTTTTCTTTTTCTTCAAATCACAAAACAAAAGGGGGTGTAGGCAACACTCACCTCCCAACCTTTATTCCAATGAGGAGAAGAATCCATTCTCCTCATTGGCCCCCGAGCCCCAACCATAGTAGAATAAACAATGTTTGCAACCAATGGAAACTTACAAATTTGCTTCCACATTACAACACACATGCCAACATTTCAAGTAATACATTCAACACCAAATACTACAACACAATGCATACATTTCAACACATAGGCTTATAGATCAAGCCAAGGGAGAATAAAACAATGGGAACCATCTCCTTGTAACTCCCAAATGAGATAGGAGTTCCACCCAACATGCCTCCAAATACACAACAACTTCTCAACACATCCCTTTTCCTCCCAATGCAAATACACAAGTATAGCAAGTTTACCCTTTTCTCTCCCCAAAGGTGGAACTCCCACTCATACTCCCTCCACTAAGCAACACAAATTTCCTTTTCCCTCCACTATGCAACACAATTTCCTTTTCCCTCCCAAAATGGTCCCATTTTCCATCTCCTACACCTTTTCTTAAGGCCAAAATCTACCCAACCCAACACAAATCACAACCATATAACCATTTTATTTGTACACACACATAAACAAGTAAATGAAAAACAAAGGAAAAGGCCCTACCTTTGCCATCAAAAGCTTCCACAATCTTCAACAAGCTTTTCCCTCTTCCAAAACCAAGCAAGTCTTCCCAAAGAAATCTCCAACAAGCTCCAAGTAGAAACTCCAAGCAAATTCCAAAAGAACAAGTATGTAAAACCAAATGAGTAACCCCAATACATCAAATAAACATGAATAAATAGAAAAAGAGAAGAGGAGGGTGAGGTGGCTCCATGTAGGATGCCACATCACTTCTCCTCAACTCCACATCCCCAAGTCAAACATCAAACCCAAGGTGAGTAATTAGGTAGTTGAGGATATGACAAGCCTCTTACACACACTAATCCTTACTCCATACCACAAAAGGACACCATTAAAAACTCATGTAAGAAAAAGTGCAATAAATCCACCTTTTACCATCCAAATCACATAATGGGGTCTAATTTTGACCCCTTACCCCATAGGTATAGTTGGTAGATGAATTTAAGAGGTGTGGGACAAGCTTAACTTGTCCCACAAGCCTCCAAAATTGGCTTGAAAGTCAAATTTCGAGTTTGGAGAGATGGGTTGAGTACACACCAAGTAAAATAATTAAATCCAACTTCAAATCACAAGATCAAAAGGACTATCTACCCAAATAAATGTCCCCTTATGGTCACATCTAAAAATCAACTTAATTAACATACTTAATTACTAATAAGGGTACATTTAATCAACAATACAAAAGTGAAATACAATGCAATAATAAAATACATACACACAAATTAATCAAAATAAAAGTGACAATAACAACACATATCCCATGGTCACTATTTTGAGGTTATTTCCCCCTCCATGGGGACCTCCTAACATCCTAACCACAACAATAATAACATAACAAAAAGTTTCCATGGTGACCATTGTTGCAACCATCAGATATTCTGCTACAGTTGGTCTCCTACCCCCTTTGTTTGTTGTGATACAATCACCTATAAAATCAAACAATACCTCCTTCAGCCTTGTGGCTGCATTAAATATATCAATAATAAAATATATGTACATCCATCAAGAACATCATCATAACACAAAATCATCATCAAAGATAAGCAATGTTATCATTCATTTACAATTTCATAAACATTTCAATTCTACCATTACATCAATATCAGTAAGATCACAAAATTAGTTCAAACACCAAAACATGGTCAATACACGATGATAATTCATACATCATATATATATATATAAGCTAACAACACAACATCATCATCAATACAGAATGTTTATCATGCCTCTAAGAATCCATACAAACCATAATATGAATAAAAACATATCAATAGTCAGAATATCTCTACCATCTACATCATGTTAATCCAAAATAACACAATAAGGTCCATGTCTATATTCCATGATAAATAAAAATCAGTGTGTAATATGTATCGAAGAGGAGTGGGCATTACACCCCCTCCTTAAACTAGACATCCTCCTTGAGTCACCGAAATAGGTGTAGGAAACAAGGCATACAAATAGTGAGTCAAGTCTTCCATGGGGTTTCTTTACTTCAAGAAAATTGTGCCCCTTGAAACTCTAGTTTGGTTCAACACTTTTGAAAGAAGATAAGGGAGGCTATAAGGCATAGATAAAAAAACTCCTCCAAACAAGATTGCTAACGATCAAACATTTGGAATAATCTCTACGAGGTTAACCAAGTTTACAACACATAATATTTAAACAAGAATGGTCATGGAAAACCAATGAATGAAAACTAAGGTCCATGAAGAATAGGAACATGTTATATACACAAGGTTTCTCATATCCACACATAGATAAAATACACGGTCAAATGGAGAGATGAGAATTCCACTTAGGTTGAATTTACACTACAAGGTTTGTTATTTTAGACGAGATTAACAACTACCAATCATGACCTTCAATTTGTACGAGAAAACACACCTACTCATAGGTCTAACAAATTTAGGATCACACAAGACGAGGTTTAACAACAAGGAACACACCTACATTTAATCAAATGTTTACAAGGAAGAAGACTAATCATTGGCAGTACTTCATATAATTTGGAAGGTCTCACTTAAATTTTCATGGTAACACAAAGCATATTCTTGGCCACAAGGTTTCCATAACTTGAATTTGTACCTAAATAACATAACACACAACCACACATCCTGATTTAGAAGCTCAATCAACTAGATGACATTTCCCATCTTTCTCTCTCTCTTTTTTTTGATAGGCAATCTTAGCTCATACTATCATATCGACACAAGAGATACCATTCACTCTATATAACAACAAAATTTCATAACTTAAGCCCACCTTAGCTCAAAATATTCTTAAAATGGATACATAACTTAATATTATATCACATAGGAACACTCAAGCGAGCTAGGAGAAAATTAAGCAACAAGTGAGGTCCAACTAATAATTTACGAGAGCAACAGACATATAACATTCCTGAAGAAACTTATGGAAATATCCAGCACCATTCTCTTCCCAAGGACAAGGAGAAACAACATCACAGTTCTCCAAAAGGAAAGAGGATTCCAAAATTCCTCCATATCCTTAACATATGTTGCCTAAGCTTTTTAATAAGCCTAGGTCACTAATGACCTACTCCAACACAAGAAGGCACCTTCCTAATAACTCAAAGATAAATAATTGCTTCAAAAGGGTCATAATTTATACACATGTCAAGATAAGAGCAAAAGGGTTCCATGGCCTAAAATACCCAACAAAGACAACTTCTCACATTTGTGTTTCAAGGGAGTAAAACATGTTTAGAACATTACACTATTCTAACAAGATAGGTACTCCATTAATCATTATATGAGGGAAGATTTTAAGGTTCAAAAGTTCCCACTTTTTCATGATGGAATGTAGTGTTCATCGATATGAACGTAATAACTATCCCACTCTAACAAGGTGACAAAATCCTTACGTATACTTCTAAAAATTTCATACAACTAGTGAGAGGTCCCAAAAATACTCTACCATGTAACTTACGTTGTAACCATTATACATATGTTTATTTTTGATATAGTAAGGGGGTATGGGAAGTACTCAATTGTTACACAACCTAAATCCTTAGGGTGTTATTAAGATTAGATACTCATACCGTAGCTCAAGGAAAATTTTCAATTAGTTTGGCCTTTCATAGGGTATCCTTTACAAATTTTAGGGCATGCAATAGCAATTTACATAATTAAGGTGGTTTATTTGTACATTCTACTTGTGTTCAATCCCATAAATTTATCCGTTCCATATTCCAAATTAAAATTACATTTTCCAAGCATATTTCTTATAAGTTTTCTAATTAATACATTCCTTATATTATGATATCCTATATCTTGTATCATTAGGGTCATCACCAATGTTGACATGATTTCTCACCATTCTATATAGGTAGAAAAATTATTCATTCTACTTCTAGGGAAGTATAAGAGGTTTCTTGTTATTTTCACAAAGTTTTATTTCTTCTATTAAACCACAAGTTAGAGTAAGGATCCATCTTCCTAGTGTCCAAATTTACTTATAAGTTTCAAAAGTCCAAGCTTCCCAATTAGGGATCTAATATGCTTAGGTTGTCACATTACCAATTGGATTTTATTAGTAGGAAAAGATAAGCTTATCACATTATTCAATTCATAGGAACAAGAAGTCATTAACCAAAGCAAAACACACCAAATTTACAAGATTTTTCTCAGAAATCACACACATCACTAATGCATTCCAAGTGAATCTCTACAAGTATCGATAAAATATACGATGGATAGGTACATTAAGAAGTTATAAATTTTATTTTACAAGTTTAAGAGGTTTAGATCAGTGTGAGGGAGAAAACAATGTTTACAACTTATACCCAAAATAGGTTCACTATAAAGAAAGGGAGAGTTTCCAAACAAAACTTATACCTCTACAAGGCATCATCAACCAAACAATCAAGGTGACAAAGGGGAGATTACCCCATAAAAACCCCTCTTCCTTACCAAATAGGACATCAAAATATCAAGTGGTTAGTCAATCTATTTACCCAAAATAGCCTCTAAGGTGAAGAATTATAGCCTTGGATGAAAGAGTATGACATAACCATAACTAAGGTCGGACTCCTACGACCTATACAACCAAAACCTTCAAGCACAAGTCCAAAAAGGACCCAAATGTGTCCATAACTACTTAACATAACTTGATACTAATATATTATATAGTGGTATATTTTAAACAATACAAGAGATCAAGGCAAGGGTAAATCCATGTATGGGTCCTCGAGAGCAAAACAAACACACTTATTTAAGCACCATGCTCAAAGGGCTTAAGTATAACCATATTTACCCAAAATACATACATTCCACAGATCGATATTTTCTAAAATAAAACAAGGGAACCATGTTAGAACTCCAAGTATTCCCATCGGTGGACCATCACACCCCAACAATACACTATTCACCAAACCTATAATTATCCAAGAGTTAGTCCAACCCTAACAAAATCCATAAGTCCATAGCAAAAATCACATCTATTTTGACGAGGAACAAAGCTCCTACCCATTTGTAGAAGAAATGAAACCACCGTCAAATCAGCGTCAACTATACCACACTACATGGAGATCTCTCTCCTAGAAAGGTGAGTAATGAAAGAGTTACTCCAAGGTCTAGGAACACAACGTTCCATCACTCCAAAACCAAATGCATGACTTGAAACACCTAAGAAGACAATCAAGGCACCTAGGTGTACCCCTATACAACGAGAGATCACGATACAACAATGTGGAACCAGCTCACCAACAAACAAGAAAAGAGTCACGTAACATTCTTGATAACATTTAGCCAAGTGGCCAACAAGACAAATGAGCTCCAAGTCACCAATCAAAGGTAAAATATAATAAATCTTAGCAATCAAAGAAAATGGCTAAGTAACCGCATTGCAATCCTTGAAAATCTCACAATAAGATAAAAAAATAATAAGCAAAGTCTCAAAGCTTCTCAATCAAATCAATAAAATGTTGGCCCTTGATGAAAGAATTTAAGTTTACACATATAAAACACATGAAATATCAACATCACAATCACTTCACATCCCTTCGTGGGCCACTGGTAGGGGTACTCAACATTGAGCTCACATCTCAAAATAAACATACAAACTAGATCTACTATGACATCATGTCATGATATCTATTCTCCCTTAAGGAAATTGTGTCCTCAAAGTGACAATACCCATCCTACCACCCCGACATACCTGATCTCGGGGTAGTAATCCCATTTCAACAAGTGAGGTAACTTCCGGGAGCCAAAACTTTTGCACCGTAGCTCTGATTGACTTCGTTCAAAATTCGTGGGAAATCTTAGGACGTGTAGAACATGGTGAAGGGGTGAAAAAATCTATTTAGAAAAGTTTCTCTGCCAAAAACCTCATGGAAAGGATATAAAATTAAATTTTCATGGTGTTATCCAATAAAATTAATTTCTAGAAATAGCAATTTTGCGATATTTTTGCATAGGCGGTCCATGGAAGTCAAATCACTTCACCTCCCGGGGTTGGTGACCTTTCACATAGAGGAAATAACAATCGAACAATTTTTTTATTGTTATTATTATTTTAATCCTAGAGGTTCTAGTGTTCTAGGTTTAAGTTTCGCTAATAGGTTATCCTGTTTCGATGTCAACCCGGTCCAAGCATTAAACCCATGGCAGCGATACCAAGTTTAATGCCCACATTTTCCATGCACAAAACCCAAGATAAAACTAATAATTAATTTGGAATAATTTGTTTTTGTTTTAAAAAGGTTGCATAAAAATAACTAACAAATAGATTCAAATATTAATCGTTTAATAAAGTCCACATATTTCAAAGCTATTGTTGTTAAATTAAAGATTAATTTCTATTATTTTATTCCATTCATTTTGGGTTTAAATCCCTTCAAGGGTTATCATTATCTCGCCTTATTTAAAGTATCATTTATTTACTTAAAATCCTAAGGCTAAGGTCTCAACTCGCCCTAACCATATAATTAAGCTCAAATACTTTTAATCATTATTATAACATCATCTAGTTCTCCAAGTATAAAATTAATTTAAGTAATACTTAAAGTCAAGCCCTTTATAAAAGCCACTTATCCGATACAATAATGATCACAATTTAATCCTACTCCTCTAATACCCTTAGGTGGCCCCATTCACAAATTACCCATACATTTAATTTAAAACATATTCCCATAAAATATCTCACCTAAAAATTGTATGATTGATTCCCTACCCTTAGATTGATTCATTTAGAGTGTTTAGATCTTAGGTATTCATTCTAGTCCTAATCATCGTTATGATGTATTCTTATTCATTCTTTGTACACTATTTTTTCATTTTCATTTTGCAAGTTTGGGAGGAAGGGGAAGATGGAGGCCATGGAAGGTTGTTCAAGCTCTTGGTTGGATACACACATTTGTGGTTGCTTGTTTTCATTTTCACCCCTCTCCTAAGTTTTCTCATCTTATTATTTGTTATTTGTGTAGTTTTTAATTTACCCTATTCGGGTAAGGGATTTTTTCCCCTTCTTTATTTTTGGTTTTACATAATGATATATACATAGATCTAGGGTTCTGTGTGTGTGTATGTTTATATACATATATACACATTTTATTTATTTTGTAGTTTTTATAAAAAACCATATAGAAATAATAGCGGATCTATAAATAATGAACATAAATAATGAAAGATCCATAAATAATAAACAACTACCCGGGAAGAATTGATTTTCTAAAGGTAATAGCCACAAAACCGTACACATTCATGAAATTCCACAAACTAACGAAATGTTGTGTTTAGAGTGTAGAATACATGTATATTTAAAAAAAAAAAAAAAAAAATTGGCAAAAAATATGGTCTTTTTCTTAATTTTATTCATATGTTGTTTCTTATGTTATTAAAGAGGAATGACTGTCCCCGGTGGTTTTTTTAAATGAAAACTTATCTTTTCACTATGAAATTTTAGATATATGTTCAAGATTATAATTTTGACGTGCTGTCAAATTTTCATATTTTTTTGACTTATATATTTTTTTAATTAATTATTTAGTAACTATATTTTAAAATAAATGGCGTCCATATTTCTATGCCAATAACTTTTAATATTTATATCAAATTTTTTTTTTTTTTCACAGTAAGAAGAAGAATTCAACAAATACTAAGTATATTTTTTTCAAATTTTTTGATATATTCTACTATTTTTCAAATTTGGTTGATTGTGTACTATTGATTGTCCTAAAATACCGTATGTTAGTAAAAATAAAAAATAAATAGCAAAACAGATTAAAAATGAAAATTACATTTTTAGAAAGCCAATAAAAATATGAATTTTGTGTCAAAATTTTGTAATTTAACTAGTTCGTTTACCCTAATTACGTGGCACCCGAGTGGCATATTTTGGCTCACAATTGTCCCCCAAAAGGATTTGGAGCCAAAATGTGCCACTCAGCGCCACGTCACTGCCACTCAGAGGGGTTCACGCAAATGTGGGTTCGCACGAACATGGTTCGTGTAAATGTGGTTCGCGTGAACCCCATTCGCGCGTGAACCCCCTCTGCACCACCAAAGTGCCGCCAAAACGTCTCCTTCTAAATTTAATGTTTCGCAATTGCGTCTCCCCTTCTAAATTTAATGTTTTACAAGTTACTTATTTAATATTGTTCACTTTTTATGTTTTAAATTTAGTTTTTTACATATTTTTTGTGTTTTAAACTAAGTTTTTTTTTTTAATTGTTTTTAACCAAAAATATGTAATATTAAATTAGAAAAGTTGTTTTACATATTAAATATAAATTCTATTAAAATTAGAAAAGTTGTTTTAAAGTTATAGAAAACTAAAATTAAAAATAACCTAATTTCTATTGAGATTTGTATATAAATAGAGTTGCATGCACATATAGTTTTGTATCGAGTTTACTCTTAGACATTCAGATCTATCACGATTTATGTGTGCAGGTGAAAATTATTGAAGTGGATGAATCATGGGAAATGCAAAGAATGAGAAACGAAAATATACCGAGGAAGAGAATGCAGAGAAGAATGCTAGAAGATCTATTCGTAGGAGGGCACAAGAGAGAGAGAGAGAGAGAGAGAGAGAGACACAACAAGTGAAAGACAACGCTGCAAAAATTGGTACATATGTATAGAAACCCTTGATAGATCCTAATTTTTTTTTTTAGTTCTAAGGTTTAAATATGATAATTTATGTTTTTTAGATTGGGTAAAGGCAAGGGTTTTGATAGGATCCCATGTGTATGTTTATGGACACAGATCATGATGCGCAACATTATGCTGAAGTGATAACAAAAGTTATGGAATTACTTCCCAAGAAAAATGTGAAACACTTGGTGAAGATGGATTTACAAAAATTAAAAGAATTTTCCCAACAAGAACCACTATCACAAAAGAAAACAACAAAAAGTGTAGAGATAGTATATGGTGAATTTGTTAATTTGACTACAGTTTCTAGAGCACATTTGTTGGTTACATTCTTGAATCATGTTGATATGAGGGAAACATTAGAATTGTTGGGTGTTGATTTTGGATGGAAAAATTCAAAACGTGTAGAAGAAGAATTTGTTGGGAATGTTTTTAAAGGAATAAGTTCTTTGGGTACAAAAACTAGGTCTGCTGATAAGAGTATTTCTCGTAGAGCAATATTAACTTCAGTTGTAAGTGAAGATACAACAAAGAATCGTCATGTTACCACCTTTGCCAAGGCATTGGGTTTATCTAGAAAGACGGTTAGCAGGTATGCAAAGAGGAGGAAGACATTGGATGACTCTACTATGGAAGGAAATTGGGCACTAATGTGTAGAAATCCACGTTCTGATAAAATAGAGGATAATATTGTGAAGATAGTTTGATTTTTGGACTGAGAGGACTCGTCCTTCTCCGAATGTGAGGGATGTTTTAAAACATAGGATAACTCACAATAACTATGATGAACATATAAAACATTGGCTTGAAATAACTCAACATGAGATGTACATAAAGTTTACAGAAGAAAATCCAGATGTTAAGATTGGACAACGAATGTTTGAAAATTTGAAGCCTTGGTATGTGCGAGTTGATAAAGTCCTTGACACATGTTGTTGTCACTATCACGTTGAGTTTGATTATCACTATCAGTGCACAAAAAAATTATAGATTCAATGTATATATATATTTTGAGGCGTGCTTTCATTTATATCTATATATTTGAAATTTGTTTAAATATCATTTTTTGAGATGTGATTTAAAATTAATGTATTTCAAAATCTATGTTTTTTCGGTGTATAGAAAGTTACGAGAAGAAATTGCCCCACCTACACGTGTCAGTGAATTCATAACTTCAATTCTTTGCAACGTATCCGATGATCATGTCGATGATCATATGACTTTGCATCAAAGGTGTCTGTGACAAGTGTGGGGACTTGAAATTATTGCCAAAAACAAATGAAGATTTGGACACAGTTAACCTAGTTGCTTGCAAGAGGTGATATATATAAATTTATGTTTTTAAATTTGGATGTTAGATTTTATTTTGATTTTTATTTTACTGTAAATGAATACATGACAATTTTTCCATGTTATGAATTGATTTTGTAGGTTCAAATACATAAAATATTCAACAAGGCTTGGAAAAGATGCAACCAGGTTGGATTTGGTAGAAGAGGAAATCCCCATTGCTACATTCATGCAAAGTTTCTGAAGTTTAATTAGTCTGTACATCAAACATTCTCACTATTCAAAGTGGTAGGCTACATAATTCAAGACTAATAGGGACACATTCCCTATTGGTTCCATATTGTCCGTGGTTGATTTTGCTGAGAATTACTCATTTTCTCATCAAAAAGAAATTCAAACACAGTATTATCATACTGACCAAGTTACTATCATGGTTCAAGTATTTTATAGGCATGCACAATTAGATTTGGATGGGGTTGAAAGTACATATGTGAATCGAATGATCAAGAAGGAGTATCACTTCTATATAAGTGATGACAAGGAACATGACACCCACTTTGTGTAACATTGTTTTGGTTTGTTCTTTCAATATATTCATCAACGAGGAATACAAATAGATCAACATTTTGTTTGGTTAGATGGTTGCGCATCACAATTCAAATCCTCTCTCACCCTTTCTTTGCACTTAGTCGTTATCATCGTCATCACAAAATTCCTCATTTATGGAGTTTTTTTAGAGTGGTCATGGGAAGGGAGAACACGATGGTGTGGGTGCATGCATCAAATGTGCTCTAAAGAAACAAAGCTTTGATTATGAGGGAGATCGATTGATTGATGCCCACACCATTGTTGAATGGTGTAAGAAACATTTTGACGGTTTCAAGTTTCAACCTCACAGGCTTCAACATCACACGCTTCAACCCCACAGGCTTCAACCCCACACGAGTGTTTTGGGAGATAACAGGTACATGCACATTTAAAACATAGATATGTAGATCTTGATGTGATTTATTAAGTGAACTACAAGTTACTAACTTTAAATTTTTTATTCTGATTTTTGTTGTTTGTTTTAAACTTTATTGATCTTTTGAGCATGATTAAATGAAGGTATTGATCGAAGGACAAAGTATGGATGTGAAAGGATTCCCAATTCTAGGTCTTTGCACTCTTTGATGACTATGGATAGTAATAAGCTGGACAATCATATACAAGAGATTATTCTTGTTTTTGTTATGAATGCATGAACAAATCATATTAGAGTGCAATAGTCAAAAACATGGGTATGTAGGTGAGTGGAAGCAAGTTCCTTTAGTTGTGGATGACACATATGGATCAGATCATGATGATAGTTTTGAAGATGTGCCATTAATTTCAACTGATTATGACCACATATCTGGATTGGTTAAACAAGGTATGTTTTATTTGAAAGGATCAAGTATAATTTGATAATTAAATATATATGTATAATTTATACTATACATGGATCATTGAATGTTTCTTTGCATTTTGTTGTAGGAGATGTATTTGCAGTCATTGTTGAAGAAGCCAATATTGAGAAAGTGGAGTACTACTTGTTGCGTTGCATAGAAGAGAGAACAAAGCTAACATGTGAAATAACAAGTGAAGTGACAACATTTTTTACTGGCTCGGTTGTAGTGCAGGGAACATACTTACAACAAGTGAAAGCCCTCCAAAGTGGGATTCACTTTGTTGATTACAAACTAGACAAAAGGTGTATCATTACACCCATCACATAATTGCTACATGGTTACAATTGCAGCAGGTGAAGACTACAAATAGTAAATGCAAAAAATGGAGACTAGATGTAGAAGACCATGAAAAACTTTTACAAGTCATTGAACAACGAGCAGAGCCACTTGGTATTATATAGAAGGACATGGAATAAATTACTAAACCTTGTTGGTAATAAACTATTAAGCTAGATAGCATTGTATTTTCTACTTGAAGGGACTATGGAGACCACTATACAATAAAGTTGTTTAATACTTGTGATTCTTACTTGTTGTGAGATGGTTTATGGTTTACTTTAAGTATTGTGATATGGTTGTTACATGGAAGTATGTATGGTATAAACATGATTTATGATGTGGATGTATGTTGCATTATTATTTTTAATGTGGAAATGTTAGTTGGGAATTCAGATGTACATAGTTTTTGATATATGTTATTTGTTTAGTTGTGAACCAAAAGGTTGTATATGGAGTACCCTTATCACTATACAAGTTTATCATATTTCAATATGCTTGGAATTGTGTTGATTCATTAAGGATTCATTATGTCATAGAGAATGAGATAGGAGGGAAATAGATTGTAGAATATGTAATGGAACATAGATTGTGAGTAACTAGAAATACAAGGAGAGAAATCTCCTACAATCAAGTAGGGGGAATGTATCCTAAAAAAATCCTAAACAAGGAAGTTACCATTTTTATGGTATATATGTAGAGCATGCTAACATGTGGGAGACATGGTTAAATAATACAAGAAATGTGAAACATGATAGTATTAGTCTTTCTGGGTATAGTTGATTAAGAAAGGGGAAATAAAATCTCTTAACTCCCTTATTTTCTCTCAAATGCCTTACAATATTTATAGTTAGAAAAATTTAGCTATAAAAGATTGACTATAAAGAATAATGGTTAGAATTTATTTCATCTACCAAGCCGAGTGATCGTTGAAATTCCTCTATATGGACATGGTGCTAATAGTTAGACCAAGATATTCATACCATGTGATGTGGAACTAGGAAGATGTCACTTTGAAAGATGCATAGAAACCAAGAGTCTCCACATGGATTTTGAATCACATGTCTAGAAAATGTGTGGCATGTTTCAAGGTGTTTTGGAAGCACACAAGAGTGGTATGATTATGTGTGCTTAGCATGAGGTATTTTGGAGGAGTTAAGTGCTTCACATTTTTACAATGGTGCATCTTGGCACTAAAGAATAACAATGGTGAACAAGGAATTTTTTTCATAAGGGTGCAATATGTCAATGATGGTGTGAGGCTTTAAAGGCTATGGGTAGAACAAATTGTTTTTCTAGTTTTATGATAAAACAAAAGAAGGTCCATAAAATTTTCAAGTGTAAGTCTTGCATGAGATTGCAAGAAGGCGTAATTTGACCAAGAGACATGCTTGTATGGACTAAGGATGTGTGAGTGTTGTAAAGAAAGTGGATGAATGTATAGTATAGGTTATAGATGTAATGAGCAGAGATTAATGGTGTTTTTAAAATATGTGAGAACTATGGATTAGTATGCACAAGATTGCAAAAAGTGTGAAGATTATTTGAGAATGATTTCAAATTTTACCCATCTTATTTCATAAGAATGTATATTATTAGCAATGCCTACTATGTTGGTTGAAGTTCAGAAATATATATCATCTTAGGTATAAAATTTGAGGCACGACACCTTTTATGTGTAAGAAGAGTTGCAAGAAGACATAGAGTTAGCTACCTTAGAAAGAGAGGAGGAGAAAGAGAGAATGTAATTAATATGGAAGGTTTTGATACAAGGATCAATTACGAAGAAAATTTAAATGGAACTCTCTAAGGAGAAAATGGACGAATTTCTCTTTTCTAAGTTTCTAAGAAACAAAATCCTTCCAATTGCAAAGATATTATATGATTTGGAATATATTTTAATGTAAAATGCAATTCATGATGTTGTATTATTTGTTTGCAAGACTCTAAGTGGTTCACATGACCTATATGACATTTTATTCCTACATAAACAAAAATATATGTAGATTTATTCATAATTGCATGTGTCCAAAATGGGTGTGAGATGACTTTAAAATAGAAAGGATGTGTAAAAATGATCTATTGCCCAAAATAACCCCCAAAAATGATCTATTACAATCTATGGTCATTATGAGTCTTATTTCAAGTTGTTAATTGAATGATCTATTGAACTTAAACTTTCATCATATATGATTCAAATAGTAACATAAGCCATTATACCATGGAATGTTTAATGTAACATAAAGTATTACTAAATTAGGTCTAAGCATTGAAAATAATTCAATATAGAATTTTAACGAAGTTTACAATGTTATATCACAAAAATGAAGGGCATTTAATATCTTATCTATCATTATATACCTATTATGATATCATCAAGAGACAAAAATGAAAGATAAGGGGGTGTCTTATATTCACATCCATAATTGTAAATACACGTGTCTAAGACATATATCAAAATATATTAATAATACACGTGTCTAAGACATATATCAAAATATAATAATAATGTCTAGAATGAGTATGAATATATATACATGTCTAAAATCTCTAAAAGTATGTCTAAAATGTCTGAAATCTATAAAATATCATTGAAGTCTCCTCCATGCACTAGGGCGAGTGCCAGACCCCTCACTACACTTTCTACACCCTGCATGTTAAAAAAAGGAATATACACGTCATAAACTATATATAGCATGTACCATATATTAAAATATATAAGAAAAATTCTACAACAATTTCTTGATTAATTCAATACATCATATAACATATATGTACAATTGATTACCTCGATTCTGTCCCTGGGCGGATGTTGGGAGTATCTACGCTATGTGTAGATCTCTTCCGTAGATCCCTGTGAAACAAAATAAATAAAATGTAAGAAGTTGATAAATAAGTTTTTGAATCTTGATTAATTCAATACATCATATAATGAGATATGTATAATTGATTACCTCGATGATCTCGTCCCACAGGCGGATGTTGGGAGTATCTACGCTATGTGTAGATCTCTGTCCCATAGATCCCTGTGAAACAAAATAAATAAAATGTAAGAAGTTGATAAATAATTTTTTTGAATAAAGTTCATTAATTTCTAACATTTCAATTTAGATTAAATATTAATTCTATTAAAACACATGTATTTATACCTCTGCGGAACGCGTCTCCAAATGTATGGGATTGTCATCCACGACCTCAACACAGCAAAGAAATATGCCAACTAAGCCAAGTTGACTCGGACCGGAACATCAAGATCCATGTTGTGCTCGATCGAAGATTTTGTGTGTATGTGACACGGGTAGATGGTGTGGGTTGTGAAGCTCCACACACTGGAGCAGAAGCCTAAACATAGAAGTACATGTTTAATTTTAATATTAATAAATTGTAAAGTAATGATCAATTAAAATAAATTTTAATTATATTAAAGGTTTAATTTTCACACACCGAAACATAAATGTGTTGAACATCAAGTGTGACGATCCCAACAACAGGAAGTCTATCTATAGGAGTGGTAGTAGTACCTTGACTAGAAGATACACTCCCACTCTGCTCTATAAAATCTAAAACCCCCGATAGTGGAATGCTGCAATGCCGAGCAATCACCTCATACGCACGCAACAAGTCAACAACCATGATGTGTCCTAGCCGACGTGCCTAAGCGGGATCTGTAACTAGCTCAAATTCATCTGGGGAAATCAAAGATGCACGAGCGTATACCTCATTGCGTGCATCACTGCTGCTACTAGCACCTCCACTGCTAGTATCGCATCTTTGAAGGTACTGACCCACATGGTCAAAAGAGATCAATTAGGTCTCGCGAGAAATGCCAGCAAGACCCTCGATAGCAGCCTCATGTGTAGTCATAACGACAGGTGTTGCGACATCCTGAAAGCCTGATAAGAATGGTTGTGGCCTTGGTACAAGCTGTCACATGCGTCAACAACTGCAGGAGCTCCCTCCTTTCTATATGCCTACCTATGGCTAATACGGCCATGCCCTGCCCCAAATAACTAGGGATGTCTAAATAGTTCACCTTTAGGTTTAAGTGAACCTCAGCATGTAGCATCATTATGAAGTATAATGGTAATTGGTCATTATTTGGAAATTGGCCTTGAGAGGCCACAAATCTAGGATAAATCAAAGGGGCACATAGGGGACATGAACATTTGTTTACATAATATGCCCTTATTTTCCGTTTTCTTGCATAAAAACTCCAACAAGACCTCTTAACGACTTCCTTATCGGAAAGTCGTGATGTAATCTCATTATAACCTACATCTCCTGAGACACTTGATTTTAGTGAATCCATAAATTTTTTATTGATTTAGAATCAAATGGATTATATGTTTTCAAACTTGTCTCTATTCTACGAAGATCAACCAAGTATTTTTTCGCAATGGGCTTTATCTTGCCTAATTTGTAGTTGGATTTTCGAGAATAGATTACAATTTTGCAATCTCTAAATCGGTCCTCTCAAACAAATTAGGAGTTCAGAAGAAGCCATGACTGTAAAAAAATGAAAGTAAAATTCTAATTAATAGTATTTTTAATTAAAAAAATTCCTAAGATAGCCGTTCAAATGACATTAAATGATCAACTTTAACATAGTAAAACCATGAACACCAACATCCACCTTTGGTAAGTCCAGTTATATGTAAATTAACACCTAATTACTAGCTTTGCAGATGGTATCAACATCCATAAGGAGATTTCAGCTTTCAATCTTTGAGTTCTAAGCCATGGCCATTTTGGAAATATGTTGAATGTGCATTTCTCCAAAAAAGAAAAAAGTACAGCCTTAGATCATTAGATGAAATAATGTACATTGACTAAACAAGAACAATACCTCAAAATAAAATCAACCACCAAAACCTAAATTCTGAGTATATGCACTGAAAACTCTACATGTCGCAAACCTTAATCGTACTAAAATTGAACTTAGGTTTAAGAGGCTGAGATTCAGGGAAGGAGGATCTAGGTTGTCTAGATATTCTTTTCCTCTCTAATTGCTCTGTTTGAGGCTGAAAGTTCAATCAAACTGATTTGCAATTTTCCAGACTTTAAATTTATTAGTATAAATTTTCCATGCCAGTTTATGCTCATCTACAAGCTCCAAATTAATATAAAATGTTATTTTCAAAATCTTCTAATTTTCAGGGATCGAGAGTTTAAGCCATGTAATTAGAAGTTTTCTTTGAGCTTAAAACACTTATACTCGATGCTTCTATTTAGATTTTTGTATGCATAAATTGTCTCTGTTTTTTTGTAGTACGATAGTTATTTTCGATTTGTTTCAAATTTATTAGTAATTATTTAAAACACATAAAATGTATAAAAGCTCCTCCAGAAACATAAATGGCAAAGACATACAAAGTTAAGCAGCTCAATCACTTTCCTTCTTCTGCAAGTTGGTTTTAATTTCTCAGAGCACACTTTCAGTCTTAAAAACATCAACTTGCATCATAAGAATACTTTACCTCTTTTCATATAGTGCATCCAAATGGCTTTCCAGCATTGCAGACTTGTCTAGATCTTCATCTACTTCTTGATTTATAGTCAAATCAGATGACTCTCCTGTGGATGAAGTACTGAAGATGTCATCATCACTATCAGACACTCTCGAACTTTTGCGTTGACTTCTACCTGCCGAGCCCCCATTATGTTTCATCAGTACAAGTGACCCATTTCTACAGCAGTCAACTTTCATGACTTTCTAACTTTTTAAAAGTAGTTCACACTGCAATATCTACCTTCCATAGCCATATCATAAAGTGTCTGAACACCAAATTAATGAAGCTACCACAATGATGTTTGAAGAGATGAAGAGAAAACCACAAAGCAAAAATCCAAACAACTTAATGGAGCTTAGCATAATGAAATGAAATGATTTTAATTACGTCCAAGAGACCTAACAGTCTATGGGAGCTCAAACTGTAACAACACTACAATGATTTTAATGACTAAACAATAAAGAACGTCACATCTTACAAACTTCCTTAATGATGTAAATAAAGCATAAAAACAACGCAAAAAAAAAGTCAAAACACATGCAACCTATACCACAGCATACCAAGATCTATCAAACTCGACTCAACATAAGTGAAGATGAATGCAAATTTTAGCATGCAATGACAACTCCATCAAACAACTTCAAGCATAAAATAAATCAGGAAATTTCATACATGCAGACAATGATCCTTTTACATTTAGCTATATGCGACTTTCTAAAGAAAGAAACATGTCAAAAGAAAAATCTTGAATTTAAGAACAAATGCTTAATGTTATACTAATGATATGCAAACAATAATAAACAAATATTCCATAAACAGACTGTATGATACCCAAACTAAACGCCCTATTAGATGTTTTTAAATAAAGGACATATGTAAAGAAAAGAGTCACTAAATAAAATTAGAACCATTGAAATGTTGCCGCACAAGTGTGTGATAGTGGTTAACAATAACACAAACACTAAGCTCAATTGCTATACAACAAATGATATAAATGAAAACTGAAACAGGATATGGAATGCTTACTAATGATATATTATAAATCAAACAACCGAGTACTGGAATAAATCAAGGAAATGTAAATGAGCATCATTTTAGCTTAGAATTCCAACAATTTAGTCAATGAAACAAGTGGCTTCAATACATTGCATACTTGCTACCAATTTAAAAGTTGAGGAACTATTATGGCTTGGTGCAAAATTGAAGGCATGCATGTTGAAGAAAAAACCAAATAATATCAGATCATTCTTAGGGTAGAAAAAAGAGTAATATAATAGTCCTTAAAAAGAGGACTGCTATGCATGGGCATGAATCCTATTCTGGAAATGATAGATTCTTGAAGTAGAATTTAACTTAAAAGTGAATCTTTTAGTTGAAATTTATTATATATTAAAATATAAAAAAGAGAGAGTGTTGGCTAGCTTGAAATATCCACAACCACCATCAGCGGTTGTCTTCTTAGTGGGACATGGACAAAAGGGTTTAGCACACATCAACTAGCGCTAGGAAATACAGTTCCAATCAAAACTTTAGGGAAAAAATGCATTCAGCACACCCACACTTATGGATACCTGTATCTGCACCCACATAACTGGATTTGTAGTTAGTTGTGCCACCTAGTTTACTCCTACAAAAGGAAAAGGAAAAGGTAAAGATGATTTTCTAGAGCACACCTAGCTAGCATGCCTCCTGGGCATATGAGACTTGTGGAAGCAAGGAGACTTTTCCTTTTACTTTATCTATACCTGGGTCAATTACTAGCCAGTACTACATCGCTAGGTAGGGAGAGGCATACTTGTTGTTATCATAGATCAGGAATAGCCATGATAGATATCAACAATTTCTTGCATTATTCAAATTCATCCCTCACTCTGCAATAAGCTACTTATCCAACCATCTTTGTCATTGGTAACAACAGGCACAAATGTTGAGGATGAGCACCATGTGTTCTATAAATTCTAGAATATACAAATGGGACCATTGATGGTGTTAGTACAATAATGTTGAGGAATCTATGGCAAATTCTAAGGGGTGGTGGACCCCTGTAAAATAATTGCCATGATATATACAAGTAGTAATATGTGTCCATATCAAATAGCTGGCATCATATAGTAATTAATTTATATAATCCTTAATATGTCAACCCTTCAGGAACTCAGCATCAATGATTAAGCAAGGGACATGGAAAATGAAAAAATCATATAGTAGGGCCAGCCAAATGTTGCCAACTGGGCTACTCAAACAAGAAAAAATGGAATTTGACAGTTATGGTAATATTCATTAGATGTAACTCACTGATAGGGTTAGTAAAATGGTTAACTTTCGAGTTACTTGGGCTCCTTCACAATAAAACTCTTCAAAACTTAACAATGATGGATACTACTTGCGTAATCCAGAAGAGGCAGGAACTGGTGGTATGTAGGAATGTGGATGGGTCTTCCCTATATCGGTTTGCTAAAGACCTTGGCCAACAAACTAACAATTATGTGGAAACCATTGCTATCTTTGGAATCTCTAAAAACACACAGAGATTGACGCTATAGACTGCACAGTGCACTCATTAGGAAATGGTTTATATGGTTAAGGTGAGTATACTAAAGGCTACTTGGCCATTAACCCTATAATTGGAATCTTGCAATGATAATCAAAGACACTGTAGACAAGTAGTTTGTAATCAGGTGTTGTGTATTAAAATAAAGACAAACATGGTATTGTCTATTATGTGTCAGCACTTAAGCGTACACTTAATTAAATTTTCAGTTAGTACAGTTGGTACCTTGATAGTTATTGGTCTAACCAACATATCTCTTATTCAACAAATCTATATGTAGAATAGTCAACCAAATTATATGAAGTATAATGAAGGTAATGAAGGTCAGGGATGGTAGCTCCCATGTTGTCAGGTTCACTTTATACTTTAGACAGTTGATGTAAAATACCCTTTGTATCAATAAAGCTGCAACTATCTCATTTTCATGTGCACAGTCTTTGAAGAGTTATTCTGTCTGGAATTATTATTGTGTTGTTTATTTGTATGGCAAAAAAAATTCAGATCAAAGACAAACTAAGAGAGGTGACTATTTTTAAGGGAGTCTTTGACCTTGCCTGCGAATATTCGTCTTTCCTTCATAATGATAAGAGTAAGAGAGGACTGAAAGCTCTTAGGTAAAAGGACTTGGGCAGGGTGAAAATGAAAATGAGATTTCTATTGAACAGGCAATGGAGGCTAACCCACATCATTCCCCACCAGAGAATTACTTTGTATAAGGCAGCCTCTTTGCCCATAACATGGCTAAGGTTATCATTTCCAAGGGCCCGAATACTCTGCATGACTTAGTGTCTAACCACATTGCCCCCAAGGTTTTTGACCAAAAACTCATCCTCAGTATCCTACAAAGGCCGAGCTATCTCCCTCTTCTAATGTCGTTTCCGGCACCAATGTTCATGCTGCTAACTTTACCCTTACCTCTGTGGTCCAGCCCGCTGATTTCTCGTTCTCTAAGGATAAAGAGAACCCTATTGGTTTCTTGGGTGCAGATGGTTTTATCGATGACTTGGATGTTGACGTTTAGAAATTGGAACAGACAACTAAGAGACAGAGGATTGGGAAAGAAAATTTGAAGAAGCAACATCTTTGGCATGCTCAAGGAGATGGAAAATATATCTAGGATGACAATGTGGGAAATATTTAGGAGCTCTTAAACCTTTTTTGTTCTCCAAATGTTTTGCAGGACATCATTCTTAATAGTAAATGTAAGGATTATACTCTGGACAATTGCATGTTTTGCTGCTAGAATAACTCCATTGTGAAACAATACAGCGAAAAGGATCTTGCTAATTTGTTTCTGTTGGAGATGTGGCTAGATGGACAACCTGATCATGGTCATGACAACGAAGATAAATTTTCCTGCTAAGATATATATTCTCTATTTCTTTGAATTTTTAGTTGTGAAAATGGCTAGTAATGGAGATTATGTTAGCCTTAACCCTTTGTTTTAAGACTATTAAATTACTAGATAATTTCAACTTTGGAGCCTGTACTCTGGTTTAGTCATGAACTTGTGGTCTTAATAGTTTAGATGATGCTCATATTGGTAGGATTTGAGATGCTTTAAACTGGATAAGTGGTTTTCCAGGTGCACGGACCACCTGAATCTTTGTCACTTTGAAGTTTTTATGGCTTTCTTGTGGTGGAAGGCTAGTAGATTAGCTGAAACTGTGATGGTAACGAAAGGTTTATTTCAAATACGAATGCAAACTCCTATTATCCTAGTTTCCAAATATATTCATTAGATAGAAAGTTTAGAGCTTGATACAAGTTGGATAGAGAGGCAGTCTAGCGCCAAAAAAAATCACAAGCAAAGAGAAAGTAAAAAATTTCCCAATAAACATGGCAGATCAAGTTCATTAAATAATAAAAAATGATCCTGGAATGGGTGTATCCATAGTTAGGAATCTCAGACTCGGAAAAATAGATTTGACAAGCCCACTTGAACTCCCGTACAAAAACTTCCCAAAAGACTTGCCTACTTCAAATGAAGTAATGTCATGCCCAATAAAATTGGCACAAGAAAACAAGGTTTCAAAAAAATGGGCCTGACATCTTTATCCTGCAAATGAGAGCTTTTCTCCTTGTTTATTAGGTTATTTTTTCATAAAAACCATAGTAGATCAAGTTCTTTAAATAAATTAAAAATGATCCTGGAACAGATGCATCCATAATTAGGAATCTTGGACTCGCCAAATCAGATATGCCAAGTCCACTTGGACTTTCGTAGGAAAATAATTGCAATTGACTACGCTACTTCAAATGAAGTAGTGTCATGCCCAAAAACAATAGCTCAGGAAAACAAGCTTAAAACAGGGTAAAAAATGAAAAATGTCAATGACATCTTTAACTGCAAATGAGCTCATCTCCCTGTTTATTAGGCGGTGAATCTTGTTGTCCAACATAGAGATTCTAACCATTTCAGCTCATTTTTGGTCATTCACAGTATTCAAGAATTTTATGAGACTTTGAGAGTCTCACAACTATGGCTGTGACAGTCTCACAGAGTCACAAATACGGGTGCATCCGGTCTAGTATGATTTTTGAAATGTATGAACGAAAAAGAAAAATGAATCAAAGGCTAGTTGCAAGACCAGTCCTTGGATAACAGCTTGAACTGCAACATCAAGCATTGGCCATCTTATGGGAGAAATGCTAAAGCTTATGGGTAGTATGGTCTACAAGAGTACAAAAATATCAATAATATAAAGGTAAAGATAGAGGTAGCTAGCATAGTCCACAAGTTTATGATATTATCAGCAATATAAAGGTAACGGTACAGCAGAGACACCAGTTTGGTCATGGTATAAGAGACCCCATTCTGAAGCCAAAAGGAAATTGTTTGCCCCTGATATTGACCTTATATTGTTCAAATTTTTACTCCTGGGTTTTCAGCTCATGACATAAACTCAATGTTGCAAACCCATCTAGACCAGAGTTCCGGAGTTCCAAAAGAGTACCATCTAGAGCGTATTGTAAAAAAAAAAAAAACAAACAAATTGAGGTGGGATAAAGTGAAAAAAGAAAACAAATGCGGAACTTCTAGACCATCACAAACTAAACAAAACCAATAAAGAAAACCGGCGAGAGGAAGTGTTGACGCGCGACTTGGGCAAAGAAGTTGGCAGCGACAAGGGCAATGTTAACGCCACGTGAGTATATTCGAGGCGATGGACGCGCGATAGGAAATGGGTTGTTGACGTGTGACAAGTGCAGAGTTGACACGTGATAAAGACCTCGGAGCGAGGGGATGCACGGCAAGACCTCGGACAACGGGGAGTTGCTTTACTTGGTTCTTTTACGCCTTGACGAGTCTCTTTTCAGAATAATGGAAGGTGCCAGCTCAAAGAATACGAATAACCTAAAAGTAAGTAAGAAATCTCAGAAATCACTCTTCAAGTATTTTGGAAACTCTGGATACAGATATTGTAAATACCAATCATATAGATGCCACCACAAAGAATCAAAATACTGATTGTGTGGAAGGTATTATTGAGGTGGACATGCATTACGCACGATGTATCAAAGTCAAAAAAATGAAACCTATGATAATATGCCAGATCTTGAAGATATTGTTCCTGTTGGGGTGCGACGAGAAGTGCGGCTAGATATCATAGATACAAACACTCAAAGCAAAATGGAAGAAAGAAATCAAAATCAAACTCCAGTCGAAAGAGGAAACGGTGATTGTGATATTGCTCAAATTCTACTCAAAAAAGTAAAGCATTGAAAACAAACAAGAATATGTGGACCATTGGCGGGACATACAAGTTTGATTGGGAAGCTAAATTTCCGTTTATTGAAACTGTACAATCATCTAATTCAGAATAAATCCCATACGAATGTACATGTACAATATGTACGTGGAAATTGGGAAAGCAACAAAAAATGCAAGCTGAAATTTGGACACTATAGAAAAACATTGTGGAAAACAATATTTAAGCATGTGAGGCGGATGGCCGGAAAATCAAAACACATAGGTGGAAAAGCGAAAAGATTGCATGCATGTTAGATACACGGTGGAATATGAGGCGAGAGCGGAAAAAACACAGGACATACATTTGGAAAAGGGAGGAATGATCACATCGCATATTGGTAAGATGAAAGAAACAAATCTACATGCAAAATTCATACAATTCTCTACTCTTTTTCAAATACTAAAAAAAGGAAGAGCGATTTCAGATTTTCTCGATTTCAAAGTTTTGTATCAATTTAACGGAATGCTGAATGTACCTCGGTCTCATTAGTGCAGAAAGTAGTGGATGGGAAATGGAAAAATGCCTCTCGATGATAGAGAAGGAAGATTTGAAAGAGAATGTAAAAAAGGAAACTTTATCTCTCTTTCAATTGATGAAGTGGACAATGATGACAACACCGCATGGGTATGTATCCACATCTATACTTTAGAAAATCATATAAGGACACCTCATCTATTGGGTGTTATGAAAATGGTTGAAAACTATGCAATGCCGAAAACCTATATAAAATAGTTGTTTCTCATTTGAAAGATGTTCTTTGGAATGGTGATTATGAAATTGCTACAAAGTTGGTATGCGTTGGAGCAAATGGTGCATCTGTCATGCGCAAGGTCACCGAATAGGGCTCTGTGTTAGATTACAAACAACGGTGGCCCCATATATGCTACCCAATTTACTTGTATGGCTCACAGAATGAATTTAGCGTATAAAATGGTAAGCAACCACGAAAATGTTGCTAAATTAGAAGACCTTATAAGAGAACTTCATGCCTATATGTCAAGCAGCCCAAAGCGTTTTCTTGAGTTCAAAAAATTTGCAATTGGAATTACAGATGGAAAAAAACTTCTGAAGGATGTGGAGACTAGATGGATCTCTTTGTATGAACTTGCATGCAGAGTTCATGAGGAGTATCCTTCATTGGTTGGTTTCATGCACAAATACCGTCATGAAGTTGATAGGGCAAGGGACTTGTTGTTCCGTTTAACTAATTTGGAGACATTGCTTACATTGGTTGGTATTCTTCCAATGTTAAAGGAGATCAATACTGCGAAGAAGCATGCAGGCGATTAATCTATATTGTGGATTTTATACGGATGAGAAAAATGGTATGTCAAATTCTTGATATATTGTATTGTTCCCGAGGATAGTTTTGATGCACCTTTTTTGAAAATTGGAAAGATTTATTAGATCTTAAAAATCCTAACACCTTTTTGATATTTAATAGCCACGATCACCTCTGCATCACTTTGTTAATGGGAGGAAATACCAATGCACATTTTCAAAAACTTCAAGATATTACAAGATCGGAGCGAGAAGATGTTCAAGTGACACGTAATTTGTTTGAGTCTGTTATAGTTGAAACAAGAATAAAGCTTAAACAAATTTGAAACCTTATCATCGAGGAAATTAGGAACGTTTCTATAAAGATAAAATTCTTGAAGCCATGGGTGTGATGAATCCTAATTTTGGAATCGAAGGTGGCCGTCGAGACTTTGTCGAAAGCATTTCCATAAATCAATGGGTACAATAATGGAACAATTTACAAAGATGTCGAGCTCAAGGGTATGGAAATCAAAGGTATCTTGAATGTCGATTTATTAAAGTTTGATCAACAAATTTTGCAACAACAATGAGGAACCAATATAAGAATTTAGATCAACTTTACGAAAGTGGTGCTATTACAAGACTATGGTGAGGAATCTATCAAAGTTCTATCTTACAAGAAGATATCGGTGAATATTTCAGATTATATGAGTTATGCCAAACAAAGATTTTGGGGTTTGTGGAGGATGAAAGGGTTTTAGGTGCATTGTCATTTATAAAATCAAAAGCCGAAACGAGGTTGGATAAAATACGGAAAGTTGCATGAGGTGTTATGTTTCTCAATACTCCATCGAAACCTTTCCTTTGTGAGCAATTGCACACTTTGGAATTCCCTTTGCGAAAGAAGAGGTGTGAATAATACAACAACAAGTACAAATATTCCCAACCTTGAGAATGTAATGGTGGCTCTTCGTCACATTCTACAAAAGACAACATTGAGTTTGATGAAGTTATTGATAATGGATTGTTTCAACTTTAAATAGGTATCTTCTTTATCTATCTTTTATCTTTATCATTAAAGATGTTACAGTCTATATACTAAAAATGTCAAAGCAATTCACCTATCTATCTACTAATCCATTTCTCGTGTTGGGTTTTTAAAACACAGATCTAGCTCATTACAGGTGGCGGTGATGATTTGACTTTAAGGAGGTATCTTTTTCTCCTTAATATTATTGTTTATTTACTATTCATTTTTTTTCAGCTCTGGTTATCATTAAAGATGTTATAGGTCTATGTATTTACATTTAGTTAAATACAATCTTTTTGTTTTTGAAAACGTGGGTTGACATCCGTTCGAGGAAGAAAGTCATTACTTCTCGGGATGACAATGTCGAGCAACTCACCCATCTATCTACTAATCCATTTTTGTGTTCAATTTTTTAAGACAAAGATCTAGCACATTACCGGTGATGATTTCAATTTTAAATAGGTATCTTCTTCAACATAATATTATTGTTTGTTACTTTACATTTTTCAACTCTTGTTATCATTAAAGATGTTACAGGTCTAATTCTATATATTTACATTTATTTAAAGATATTGTTGGTCTATATATTTAAAGATGTTCTTTGACACTTCTCAGGGTGACAATGTCAGGGTAACTCACCCTCTATCTACAATGTCGGGTAAAACAAAGATCTGGCAAGTACGTTACCCTTGATGATTTCACACAGAAGAATCTAATACGCAAGAGGTAAGCTAAACCCTATCATATTTGTAATTATGTTTAATTTCTTACGGTGATGATTCTTTCTTGATTTCTTAGAATTATATTTAATTTATTTTTATATGTGCAAAATCCTTTGATATATTTTTTTAACTGTGGGATAAACAATACATTATACAATTTTAAATATAAGTCCACATAAAATTCCTCATCATCCATATATATCATATCATCACCATATCATTATCATATCCTGACTCCTGACACTACAATTATTATTAACACAATTATTTATCTAATTTAAATTTATTAAAACAATTCAGTTTTTTTAAAATAATTCATAATCATATCATTACAATTCTATTCGTTCTAATGTCATCTATATCCATTCTAATCATTAATGTCATCTATATCCATTATAACACATTCCATTTATTTATCATCTATATCCATTCTAATGACATTATGCTCATATCGTTACAAGTATAGAGAATAATTATCTTAAAACAAGTACAAAAGTCTAGAGAAGAAGAATTACTGTGCTTGATGATAAATCTACATCCACATTAAATTGATCATCGTCCATATATATCATATCATTATCGTCATTCATCGTCTTTCAGCATCATCTATCATTAATTATCAATTATCATCATTCATCATCTACGTCCACATACAATTCATGACAATGCAAGTAAACAAGAAACATACATATAATTCATGATAATCACCATCTAATGCAATTAAAATTAAATACTATATATAAATCCATATAATTAAATTCAAATACCATAGTACATACTCAATAGTAGAAGTTTTCAAATTCAATATTTAAAGTTTCCTCAATAATAAAAGTTTCTAGTTTTCAAAACCCTCTTTTTCTTTATCCAATTCTACTCCTCTGCTCTCTTCCCCAACGGCTTCTTCCACTGTGGCTGTACCTCTTTCCCCAACACCAGAAATAACCCCTGAACTTATAAGATCTTCCACAGCACTATCCAGATTTTTTAAAATTCTTTCTTCTTGATTTGTCGCATCTCCATGCGACAGCAAATTTGGATCAGCTGTTGCTTTAGCTTTGAATAATATGTCAAGGTCGAAACCATGCTCTTTAATTATCCGCTTTAGTGTATTGTTTTGTTTGTTAACCAAAACAATATTTTGCTTCAAATTTTTTGTTGCGGATAAGTTGTTCTTTGTTGTTTCCAAGTGAACTTGCAAATCCTTCACCTGACTCTTCAAATTTTCATATTTCAACTGCACAAAAAGAGTAATGTCAATTCAAAATATTACTAAAAAATGAAAAATTTAAATTAACAAGAATGATTGTTTGAATGTAATAGTACTTACAACCGCTCTATCTCTTTCGGCATTTGCGATTGCTACCAAATCCTTGTCCTTGGACCATTTGTTAAAATATGCCTGGGCCTCGGCACTAATATTTTCCAATTTTTTTAATGCCTTATCTAAAATTTCATCTTTATAGTTGTTGTTATACGTGATGTCCCCTTCTTACTTGGGTAAGTAAGGAATCCATCTTTGCAGGTTGATTCTGGACTGCAGCGTATAAACTATCCCGTTGCCAATAATTTTCATAACGACTAATAATCTCATTGATAAGAACTTTAGCCCTTCTCTCCCATTCTATAAGCTGTTTGATATGAGGAAGAATAAACTCAGCGACGTGGGATTGACAATCATA